>JBBBDQ010001148.1:0-2500 GCA_037127315.1 Ascarosepion bandense
CTTAAATCCCATTGAAAAAGAGGTAAAGGAAATTTAAAAAAAAAAAAAGTAAGCTTCTATCTGTATTAGAATTCTTTATACCGAAAAATCCACCTTACTTATTGAATGACCCTCGTATATGCAATATATTGTTTCAGAATTATTATTGTTATGGATATTTTTAGTTTTGATCATATCCTTAATAGTACTGGATGTGCTTTTAATTATTTTGATATTATTAAGTGTGGTTACATTGTTTTGGACACTAGATGATGAGTTAGTAGTTAGTATTATAGGCATGTTTTTTATCTAGTTTATTGTCATAAACTGTTAATAATGCCATTATCGATATTACGTTCGTATATTTTTTATGCGTTGTGGATGAAATAATAAGGATATTGAAGGGTTTTGAACGTGTTTGCTATCTATATATCTTCTTCAAGTCAGTATTACAAATTGTAGATTCGGGTGAGTGAAATCTCAAAAGCTGCCTATTAGATTCATACAACCATGGATGCAAACTTTATAAGTTCTTTTGATTTTAAAAATTGCACGTTCAAAATTCTCCGTTACCTGAGCGTTCAAAAAAATCCCCGTTTCGCGAGCGTTTTTAAAAAACAAAAAAAAAACGGTAAAATTAGTTTTTGCAAATCGCCTGAAGAAACCATATCGTATAAACCTAAGTCGCGTAATCACTCGTTTACAAATTAAGAATATATATATATATATATATATATATATATATATATATGGTTAGGTCTTGAAGGCTGTCACAATGCGTTTTGTAAAATAAAGGAAGGTAAAGAAGTTTTTGGGTATTACCTATTTATTATAGATTAATATTTCGAGATCATAATCTCATCTTCAGAATGGCAGAGGAGCGTGTGTCTGTTCGAGTGAGTCCGTGCCTTTCAAGGAATATATATATATATATATATATATATATATATATATATATATATATTGTATTTACTAGCCATCCCACGCAAGGCCAGATGTGACACATGGTCATTTTATAGTGGATATTCCCGGCCATATAGCCGGGCCAAAAAATCTCTGTCTATTTTTCCCCAGTCGTGGATCTACTCTTCGGCGGAACCACGACTCGGAAGCAGAGAGCGCCCTCTATCCGAAGGCAGAGAGCTGACAGTGTCATAGCGCCGCCAGGCGAGTGCCTATATGATTTTTTCCCCATTTCTGCTTGATCGGATTAGGGAAGTACAAAATTGTCCATTGTCTCAAGTCACTTTAGTCATTTTCTTTACCTGTTTTTGACTGTGTGAAATTTATTATTTGTGTGATTTTCGAATTCTATTAGGAGCGTTTATTGCGGGCCATCGCGTGTTGTGGTTGGCTGGAATTCATGTGGTCGACTTTCTATTTTTAACACCGCTTCTATTGTTAAACAAAGTGTGGTTGGTGCTAGAGGTGAGATGTTTGATGTACAAGGCCCTCTCTTATAGCAAATGTTTTTCAGTAATTTGATTTACATAATACTCTAGTGCTTTCAACCAGAATTTTTCTTAAGCGTTCTTGCAAATTGTGGATTGATAAATGTTTAATTTATGGCACTCTGCTTTGATAAGTAGCATGCGAGGCGTCTATTCAAGGAGATGCAGGCATGTACGATATAGGTAATTGATTTATGATAAGAAACAGTCTTGTACTGGGCAGTGAAATTTATATACTTTATACTCTACTGGTCATTACTAGTTTAGATTTCATGGTGTTAATTTTAAATAATGACAAGTTTTGACGTTTTCTGTTTTCTGTAATATATTATATATATTACATGTTTTTCGGGAATTACAACAGAAATATGGAGTTTAAATATTTTTTTGTAAAGCGAATTTGTCCGGCTTATAATTATTGTACTTCAGGTTATGGTAAAATATGTTGATATTTGTTGCATTTTACTAATGCATTTTTTTTTGTAAGAAAAAATTGTTGTTATTGATCCATGATGTAGTTGGGAAAATTATTTAAAATGTTTAATTACGTGTCCAGATAAAGCGATTAGGATAATAGATGATATGGACAGATTTGTATTCACTCACTCCCATCAAACAAAAAAAAAATGTTGGTTGGTTGTTTTGTTTTTATGGCATATCAACCTCGGTGGATCATTTATTGCCAACTAAATTTTATCTATTTATTGCTGGTGTTACCTTTTTCTTTCAACAATTTATTGTTGTTTTTATATAAGTTTTGTGTCTAGTAATACTTTTTTCTTTTCGAGTATCAAGATTCATTGGGATTTTATTTTTAAAGGCAGGGTCCCCAAGTCCTACCCTTGTTATTTAACCCATAACTGGAAGGAAGGGACGGATTAATACCTTTGCCAAGGGTACCAG
Organism: Ascarosepion bandense; assembly: GCA_037127315.1. NCBI lineage: Eukaryota > Metazoa > Mollusca > Cephalopoda > Sepiida > Sepiidae > Ascarosepion > Ascarosepion bandense. Next base: position 2,334 of record JBBBDQ010001148.1, read on the forward strand.
TGCTTAAGTGAATGCAGGGTATTCAACGGGAATTCGAACTCAGTTCACGGATTTCTCTTTCCGAGCCGATATCCACTGCATCACAACGCACATCCGTCACTAAACGCTTACAGCACCTGGTATTACCAAGCGGTCACCCATCTAAGTACTGACCAGACTCAACGATG
>JBBBDQ010001148.1:7500-82500 GCA_037127315.1 Ascarosepion bandense
TGTTGTTAAAACATAATTGACTTTTAATTGTTGACGTAAATGTTTAGCTCGCATTTTATTACAAGTTATTGGTGACCCACTTTTTGTAGAGGAAGTAAAGCGTTTCGATGTTCTATTTAATGAAGTTGTCTTTGCGTTTCTTTTTAAATACTTTTTAAATAAATTCTTACAAGTTTGGTTCAGATGCCATTATTAATATTACTGTTTTGATCCTAACTCGATGCTGAGCGAAAATCTGTATATTCATTTATTATTTAACTAGCAGTATAGCCCGGCGTTGCTCGGGCGTAATGAAAACTTTAAAACTAATCCCTGGTCCTGGAGCTCAGACTCAGCCTAAAGAATATTTGTGTGAAGTTTGGTGAGAATCGGATAAAAATTGTGGATTTGTATAAAGGACATACAGACAGATAAGCAGACACATACACAATCATCTTGCCTTTTATATATATATATATATATATATATATATATATTGTCATCCGCAGACAGATCTGTTTCGCCGTATCACAGCTCATCAGTACGGTTAGACTCCGATATCGCTTTTTTACCCAGGATTGAAACCTGACCGAAATGGCATCAGTCGGTGACTCTACCCCTGGGCTATGGGCGTTCGGTGGAAGTAGGCAGATATTTTAGCGCATCTCATTATACGTGCCCAATAGCTAGAGCGCTCTAATTCATTTCACTGAATGAGCAATGCGCACATGATATATATTATCGATTTTCTGCACTATTGTAAGAACTGCAACCTTGAAACTTATGAATATCGTTTCTTATGTCTTTGTCTATGGGTGTATCAAATTTGATTAAAATCGGACCACTCCTTCTATAACCAGATTTTTTCGATTATCGATTTTCGATATTTATCGGGGGTACCTCAACACAAAACCTAGCTAAGATCACTCGCAGACGCTTACAGTACAACTGTATAAATTTTCAAAATAATCGGTTCAGCCGTTTCGGAGTCTATAGGTAACGGATACACACACACACACACACACACAGACAAAGTTCTATTTATAAATAAGTTTAGATTATCTTTTTAGTTTTAGTACTACCTCTGAAGCGAATTGGAAGATCTCTTACCGGTTAAAATATCGCTTGAAAATCGATTTCTTTCATCCTATTCGATAACATATATATTTTGAATGTCCTATTTATTGAAGATGTTTTATATTTTTTTAAATACTTTTTTAAAATAAATTTCTTATCGTATTTATTGAAGTATTGATTCCAGAGTAAAGGTAAACAATTTCGGTTCACATGCCATTATTATTATTATTATTATTATTATTATTATTATTATTATTTCAATCCTGACTCGATGGCGAGTGAAAATATCCTAAAGCTTTTATATATTTAGTTTTAATCTTATCTCTGAAACGAATTGGAAGCTGTCATACCGATTAAAATATCGTTTGAAAATCAATTCCTTTCATCCTATTCTATTAAGAGATAAAAGTTTTCTTTTCTTTTCTTTTCTCTTTTTTTTTTTTTTAATCAACACATATACCAAGCGTATATAGTCTCTTCCTAAATGTTTTTCCCCATTACGGAGAACAGGTGGTTTAATTATATTTTTCTATTGATCAGCTGTGTACACAGTTTTAAAAAAAAGTGATATAAAGATGATTTATTGATTGATTTGTTTTGATTTGTTTAATACCTGAGCCCCTTCGGCTGCCATGGTTATTGGGGTAGACAATGATACTGACAACAATAATCACAAAGGCGTTGGTAACAACATTAGAGTGTGTAATTACATAGGATGCTAACAAAATCATGATATTTACAATAGAGATGGAGTAAAATGAAAATAAGAGTGGTGGTAGGGGCAGTACACTGGATTTGATTGGCTGATAATCGTAAAACGTACAGAAGGACAGGAGTTAGAAAAGACAGGAAAGAAAAGAAGAAAGAAGAGAAGAAAGAAGAGAAAATACTTGCTAAAGAAGATAGATACTTATTTATATTTCAGACGAATATATATATATATATATATATATATATTATCGATTTTCTGCACTATTGTCAGAACTGCAACTCTGAAACTTTTGAATATCGTTTCAAATTTGTATCGTGTATCAAATTTGATAAAAATCGGACCACTCCTTCTATAACCCGATTTTTTTTGTGGTGATACCGACCGAGCAAAGCGAGGGACCGGATGTTTGGCCTCTGAAGTCCAGAAAGCAAATGACCAAAACTGGTCTTTGTGCACCCGGCTCCACGCATATGTTCCGGCAGAATACCAAAAATTAATAAATATCAAATTTCAGTTCGCGAGCATACGCGAATTTTATTTATCAGCCAATGGGAAGCCCAGAATTAAATACGGGTGTGAATTGCCAAATGACCTGCTGGGATCCACAAAGACGAAATAAAAAGTCGACACAGAAAGCATCGCCAGAGTCGAGAAAGTACGAGCATAATTAACACGTCCCTTGACCTCGTCAAGCAATCCACTATGCTCGCCTCCTTTCCATTTCATCTTCTTCTTCGCTGTCCCTGAGCTACTTACCCGACCAAAGGAGCGGAGACATCAAAGACATTCCTGACTGACAAACTCTCCTACATACTTACGCACAAACTCTCTTTCAGCATTTACTGTTATAAACATTTTAACGTCATTTGGACCCATCCTAAAAACATTATTTTATTTGTAAACAAACCGTAATTGATATATATATATATATATATATATATATATATATATATATATATATATATAAATGTTGTTTCTATACTCAATTTCATTTTCTTGTTTTATAACCCCTTTTATAACTTATAGTGGGCTATCTACTAACGAGGCCAAATTCAGTTAATATAACTTCAACACACAACTACTTTTCACTAGAACAGATAACCCACTATAGATGAAAAAAAAAGAACAAAGGCTTTGTTAAAACACTGAACAAACAAAAACTCTTAAGGAAGTAAACAATGACTGTAAAGATAAAATTAAACCTTCTCTTCCTGGTGTTAGTTTCACTTACGGATTCTTTTACTTAAATATTCTAACCAGTTTGCTTAATGTTCTTAAAAATAAAAGTTTTAAATAAAAAAAAACAATAAAAAGATTGTATCTTTTTTGTCAATTCAACCCTAAAATATCAATTCACCCTAACATAAAAAGAATTTATATTTTCTAAAATTCACACCAAATTCTCCCAGATCGTGGCCCTTCCATTGCACTTGGATTGGTTTGACCTACGCGATCGCTTCAAATGTGAGCAATTCTGGTGTGATATGCATTATTTAGCTGTCCCTCCCAGTAAGGGCAACATATGACACATGGTCAGTTTATAACTGGGCTTTCCGGGCTATATGGCCCGGCCAAAAAATATCTGTCTATTATTCCCCAGTCGTGATTCTACCCTTCGGCGGAACCACGACTGGGTTATTGCTCTCTGCTCGGAAGCAGAGAGCGCCCTCCACCAGAAGGCAGAGGGCTGACAGTGTTATAGATTCGTCTAGTGACGAATTCTGGTGTGATATGCTTATGTGTGAGTGTCTTCGATTGCGCTCACCCAGATAAACAAGGAATAATAAATAATTAATAATATAAATAATATAATATTAATAATATTATATAATAATAATAATAATAATAATAATAATAATAATACAAGGATTGGATGATACAATTAGTAAGGCAACATGAAGAAAGAAAGAAAAAATATTCAATAATAAAAGAAGGCAGTAAATACAAACAAGATTTACACTTAGTAGATTCTGTAGACAAGCAAAACAGAAGCCAAGAACCAACTATTGCGGCAAAAAATATAAAAATGAAAGCCAAAGATAAAGCTCTTGAACAGATGAAACAACGATGGCAAGACAAACCTCTGCATGGCCAATATCCAGAACGTGCCAATAAATCCAATGTTGATAAAGTTAATACTCATCGATGGTTACGTGCATCTGGATTAAAGTCTGAAACTGAAGGCTTTATTCTTGCAGCACAAGACCAAAGTCTTTTCACTAGAAACTTTCAGGCAAATATTATGCATAATAATATGGATCCAAAATGCAGGTTTTGTGATAAACACCAAGAAACAATAGACCACCTAATCTCAGGCTGTTCTGTGCTTTCCCCAAAGAATATAAAAATCGCCACGATAGAGTCGGGCAATATTTACATTGGACAATGTGCAAACATTATGGAAAATCTGTAAACAAACACTGGTATGAACATCACCCAGCACTGGTTACATAAATAGAAGATGTCACCATTCTATGGGATTACACCATCTACACAGACAGAAAAATTGAAGCAAATAGGCCGGACATTATTGTTAAAAACCAGAAAGAGAAAACTTGTCTATTAATTGATATGGCTTGTCCAGCGGATTGTAACATATCAACCAAGGAATTTGAAAAAACTGTCAAAATATAAAGACCTGGAAATTGAAATAGAAAAAATGTGGAAATTGAAAACAAGAGTTGTTCTAGTGAGAGTAGGTGCACTTGGAATGATAAAAAATGGAACAAAACAACACATTGAAAGAATCCCTGGAAACCCCAGCTTAAGAGATATACAAAAAATTGTCTTATTAAGTACAGCCCACACACTAAGGAAAACTTTATCTATGTAACGCTAGGGATGATAGGGGTATTAGAAAAAACCTTAAATGGAGCCATAACAACACGCCATGTCCTGCCTTACGTCTACCCGCAGACTTGGTTGGTAGTGAGACCAAAGCAGAAATCGAAATATGATGAAAAATGACATAATAATAATATTATATAATAATTTTAATAGTATAAATAATCACCCAGATATGTTTATATGTGGGTGTCTTCGTTTGCGCTCACACAGATAAACAAGCCAAAAAGTTTTTTTTCTTTTTAAATTGTAAAAGAATTCCTAACCCGAACCATATTTTTGCGATATAAATGGTGTATTTTATACAGGTTTGAAATATGAAATGAATGTTTTTTAAATAACTGTTATAATTAAAAAAAAAATTACCTTATTATACTCCAGTTTGCTATTCTACTTTATATTTGTTGACCAACAAGTTTTAAAGAAAATTCTTTTTACTTACGATGTAAATGTATAACAAGTCCAGCTTTTATTTGTGGAGATTTATCTGTAAAAACGAAACAAAAAAAAACATAAAATCATTTCTTGAATCTTGTTTTTTAATTCACCCAATTAATTTTTTAATTTATGCCTTTTATTTACGCGTAAGTGAATATAACAAACCCAACGGGAATTGAAATTCGTTTCTCTGATTAACAATTCCTGGTCATTATTCACAACACCATCTGCACATCTAAGCATACAGCACCTGTTGTTCCCAGGCGGTCAGTACTGACCAAGTTCAATGTTGCTTAATTTAGATGATCGTACGAGAATCGATGTTTCGCCGGGATATTGCTATAAGCCCAAAATAAAATGAGAATATGATAAAAAAACAAACGGGAAAAATTAACCCTCTAGGGCAATTCGTATCATATTTGATACAGTATTTCCCTATAAGGAAACATTTGGTATTTCCCTATAAGGAAACATTTGGTATTCATTGACTGAGCAGTCAGTACTGCTTTCATTTGAAATTTATAAAATATTTCTCTTAAAAAATTTTTCAGGAAAATATTTCTTTCAAGGCTTGTTTTCATACTGTATCAAATATGATACGAATGGCCCTAGAGGGTTAAGGCTTCTACTTGTCATAAAGTGGGGGATCAGTTCTATATTGTTATGAAGTAATAAACAGATCCCCCACTAATATGATACGAATGGCCCTAGAGGGTTAATAATATAATATGATTAAGGCTTCTACTTGTCATAAAGTGGGGGATCAGTTCTATATTGTTATGAAGTAATAAACAGATCCCCCACTAATATGATACGAATGGCCCTAGTGGGTTAAAAAGAAAAAAAGGAAAAGAAATGACGACAGGAGGAGAGAGAGAGAGAGAGAGAGAGAGAGAGAGAGAGAGAGTTAGAATCATTGCAACTTACTAATGAGTTTGATCCTCACTGGGTGTCCCTTACTTTCGGCCTTGTGCCACATCTAAACTACGCTTAGAACATCACCATATTTTAGGGCCGGCAGGAATTTATTTACTCCTTTTGATTTTATTCCCAGAACTCTATTATCAACAGGAATTTCTGTTGCCTTGGAATGCCCCATTCTGCTGATTACTATCTCGAAGTCATTGTATTTACTTAGTGTTGTGGGATCTCCCCTTTTCTATGATAATAGACTCGACATGAGTGTACATATACTCCTGCCATAGGAAGTTACAGAGAGTACCGGACTGATCCGTACGTTACCGAACGATACCGAAGTTACACAGAGAATACCGCGTCCATAGTCATTGTAGATCTGAGCTCCACTCAGCCAGAATAGTATTACACGGATATACTAATTCCAGCACGGCTTCACTTCAAAGACTTATATATATATATATATATATATAAGTCTTTGAAGTGAAGCCTGTAGGTAGTATATCCGTATAGTATATCCAGCACGGCTTCACTTCAAAGACATATATATATATATATATATAAGTCTTTGAAGTAAGTCTTATATATCCGTATAATATATATATATATAATATATATATATATATATATATATATATATATATATTACTTATCGTATTCCTGGATTACTAACCTGCGTTGTTGCATCTTTACATTTAATATAACCTATTTTTCCATCTCAAATATTTGTTTTGTTGTTCATTATTTTGTGTGGTTCCCCACCCGGAATCCACAACACTTAGTATCACAAATGTTTTTAAAAATGTATTTTTGCAGTAGATATCGGTTCAGAATGACAAAATTGGGAGCCGAGTTCGAATTCCAGTTCAATACACATAAATACCCTTTCGAAAGGCATGAATTCGTAGCTTCTCCCTCCAGCAATGGGTTAAATAGCAAGACAGATTGGGTTCTATCACCTTGGCTACCAGTCTACCATAGAAAGTTATGGCAACCTACTGCGGAAAAATCTTCTTCCCTGTCAGTCATGTATCTTTCGAGATAAGACCGCCCAACAGTGTATCACGTATGGCACTAAATTTACTTTTGCCGGATGCAGCTGCAAAAACTATCAGAAGAGATGTTTTCTCAATATTTTTTTTACAGTTATGTCTGATCGATTTGCCCGGCTTTCTCTATCAGTCCAGAAAATGGTTATCTTGTGGTGGCTTACACTACCGGCCATAATTATTAGGCAACCCTTCTTCTTCTTCTTCTTCTTCTTCTTCTTCTATGTGCCTTGTCTCTTCAGGACGTAGGCGATCATGGCCTTCCATTTTTTCCTATCCTTGGTGGCTCTGAGCACGCCTTCTCCTGTTACACCATGCAATCCTCGTTCCGTCATCCACCTGATTAGGTCATTCAAATATGTTATCCTTTGCTGTCCCCTGTCTCTTTTTCCCTCTATCTAGCTTGTTAGTATCAGATTCTCCAAGCCCTCCTTCCTCATTGCGTGACCCAAGAACTTCAGCTGTCTCTTCCTGATGCTCAGTATTAATTTCCTTTTTGTTTCCATCATTTCCAAGACCTCATCATTGCTCACATGCTCGATCCATGATATCTGCATCATCCTTCTGTAGAACCAGATTTCAGTGGCTTCAAGTTTTTCCTTCATCTTTAATTGTATTGCCAAGCATTCACTGCCATATTGAAGAACGGACATCACGTGGCAATCCAATACTCCCTTCCTAGCTTCTCGCGAAAGTGTTTTAAAAAATGATGTATTTCCTACTATTTTTAGTATTTATTGCCAAATGGATAATTCTAAATGAAAATAGAATGGTTCTTTTGCTAATAATGCATAATAACATGTGCATGAAATAAACTGTTCTGGTGTCCAGCTTTTGCGCTCTCTTCCCTATGCTAGTCTCTTCTTCTTATTGGCTGGCCAAAGCAAAAGGCTTTCTGGTGGCCATGGGTTATCTTAAGGACACATGGTCCAGTGGATATAAACATTGGTTAGTTCTTGTGACTTGACCTAAAGAGTTGTGAGTTCAATACCAATCTATAGCAGTGTTGAACAAGTAATTTACAGTGTTGGAGGGAGATTAATCATGACTACCAAAAAGAGGCTATACGCAAAAGGGATGGAGATGATATACCTCAGTAATTGTAATAAAGGGTTTGTTCGAAATTCCTAGCACCTGAAGAAGGTCGGAGCATACAACTGCCGAAACGTCGTACAAATGGCAACCAAAATGAGGACAATATTCCGAATACTGTAAATACTATTTCATCTCGGAAATATAGACAAATATATTTTGCAATTTTTTACAGTACGCAGTTTTTAGTAATCGAATGTTCCCGAAAGACTTAAGATACAACGCGTTGTGGTGCAATAGATATCGACTCGGACTGAGAAATCAGAGAGCCGAGTTCAAATTTCAGCTAAATTCGTTGCATTCACTTACGCACAAATACTCTCGGGGAAGGTATTAATGCATATCTTCTATCTCCAGCTATGGGTTGAATAGCAGGACAGATTGGGTTCTATGGCTTTGGTTGGCAAACCGTTTACCGTAGAAAGAAATGGCAACCTACGTGCGGTGTGGTGCAGTAGATATCGGCTCAGAACGAGAAATCGGGAAGCTGAGTTCGAATTGCAGTTGAATTCGTTGCATTCACTTACGCAAAAATACCCTTGGAAAGGTATTAATCCGTCTCTTCCTTCCAGTTATGGGTTAAATAACAGGACATATTGGGTTTTATAACCTTGGCTGGTAACCAGTCTACTGCAGAAAGTAATGGCAACCTACTGCGTTATAATATTTACCCAGTCAGTTATGTCTCTTTCGAGACATGATCGCCCAAGCGTGTATCACGTATGGCATTTAACTGACTGACTGACTGACTGACTGACTGACTGACTGTGAGAAAACCTTTGTCCAAGCGTGTATCACGTATGGCACTTAACTGACTGTGAGAAAACCTTCTACTTAGTAAGCAATGTTTTTTCGAAACATGATCGCCCAATCTTGTATCACGTACGACGCTTAACTGACTGACTGTAAGAAAACCTTCTGCTTAGTAAGTAATGTCTTTTTCGAGACATGATCGCCCAATCTTGTATCACGTACGACGCTTAACTGACTGACTGTAAGAAAACCTTCTGCTTAGTAAGTAATGTCTTTTTCGAGACATGATCGCCCAATCGTGTATCACGTACGACGCTTAACTGTCTGACTGTAAGAAAACCTTCTGCTTAGTAAGTAATGTCTTTTTCGAGACATGATCGCCCAAGCGTGTATCACGTACGACGCTTAACTGACTGACTGTAAGAAAACCTTCTGCTTAGTAAGTAATGTCTTTTTCGAGACATGATCGCCCAATCGTGTATCACGTACGACGCTTAACTGTCTGACTGTAAGAAAACCTTCTGCTTAGTAAGTAATGTCTTTTTCGAGACATGATCGCCCAAGCGTGTATCACGTACGACGCTTAACTGACTGACTGTAAGAAAACCTTCTGCTTAGTAAGTAATGTCTTTTTCGATACATGATCGCCCAGGCGTGTATCACGTACGACGCTTAACTGTCTGACTGTAAGAAAGTCTTCTGCTTAGTAAGTAATGTCTTTTTCGAGACATGATCGCCCAAGCGTATATCACGTACGACGCTTAACTGACTGACTGTAAGAAAACCTTCTGCTTAGTAAGTAATGTCTTTTTCGAGACATGATCGCCCAAGCGTATATCACGTATACACTTAACTGATTGACTGAAGCAAAAAGGCGCATTGTTATAGTTTTTATTGATATCTGAAGTTGAATTAATTCCCGAAGATCTTCTCTCCTTGCAAAGTACAATCAGCCAATATCTGCGATGAATGCAATACATTATGATACACTCTCGTATGTCAGCATAAACTTTAATGGATTAATTAATGACATAAAACCTGTTTAATTAAAAGTATGGCTTATGATTTTATAGTTTTAATTTTGTTTCTGGAATTGAGCTCTGTTTTCGCATTCGTTTCGTAAATTTTCTCTAATTAACTGTAGTTTAATTAATTCCATCTCAATGTAAAGCGCCTAAATACTTATACCTCTCTGAAGTATTAATTCTTTTATTTCACGATTCCCATCTCCGGGGGGAAGACTGTGTGTATTTATTGGTTTTCTTTTGAGAAATGTAGCATTGACAAATTTGTTCCGGTCTCTTTTACAAAATCTCATTGTTTTTTATACAATTTCCGATCTACTAATGCCAACAAAACCCGGACGATAGATTTTGTTAAATAGCCCATCAGGTTGACTGTTTGATGGAGTTCGCATTTATGTGTACCTGACTTCGTAAACAGCGCTATGAAAAGGAATCTACTTAGATCTTTCGCTATATCATACTAGCAGTATAGCCCGGCGTTGATCGGGCGTAATGAAAGCTTTAAAACTAATCCATGGTCCTGGAGCTCAGATTCTTTGGACGTTGACACGAAAGACTAAAATCCAATAGTTGTTTCCAGTTAAAGCGAAACTGTAGACTGAAAGAAAAATGAATGGATGTAAGTCAAATTTTCATTTCCTGGTATCGATACCAAATAAGTTTTTTCGTCGTAAACTGAATTTTGGAGGCTAAATAAGTCCTCTCAGTAAATGGTATCATAGCTGAAACGAAGAACTACAATTATACCTACTTAGAGCCAAACCCGAAGCAAAAACTAAAATAAAAGGGCTGAAAATATACATACAGACATACAGGCAGATATACAGACACACACACAAACATCTTGCCTTATATATATATATATATATATATATATATTATCGATTTTCTGCACTATTATAAGAACTGCAACCTTGAAACGCCTGAATATCGTTTCTTATGTTTTTGTCTATGAGTGTATCAAATTTGATTCAAATCGGACCACTCCTTCTATAACCTGATTTTTTCGATTATCGATTTGCGAATCAAAGAAGACTTTGGAATTTGAATTAGCCCCCACAAAGCCCTGATCTCAATCCTACTGAACATCTATGGGATATTTTGAATAAAAAAATTGATAAATCTAATGTTACTTTGCAAGGCACACTCTGGGAACAAATACAAGTTGCTTGACAGGAGATACCATTAGATGCCTTGAAGAAGCTTGTGATGACAGAATAAAGGCTGTGATCAAAGCAAAAGGCTATTATACTAAATATTAAATTTATTTTTTAACAAGTATTTTTTTTGTTAAAACATTTGTTGAGTAAATCAAATAAAATTACTTTAATTGAATTGTTTATTTTCTGTCAATATGCCTTATTAAAGATAAAATAGTTCTTGTCCTAATATTTTTGCACTGTATGTGCGTTGTGGCGCAGTGGATATCGGCTCGGAAGGAGAAATCGGTAGAGCCGAGTTCGAATTCCATTTGAATTCATTGCATTCACTTACGCACAAATACCCTTGGGAAAGGTATTAATCTGTCTCTTCCTTCCAGTTATGGGTTAAATAACAGGACAGATTGGGTTCTATAGCTTTGTTCGGCAACCAGTCTACCGCAGAAAGCAATGGCAACCTACTGCGGGATAATCTTCTGCCCAGTCAGACATGTCTCTTTCGAAACATGATCGCCCAAGCGTGTATCACGTATGGCACTTAACTGACTGACTGTATATGTTATTCAACCAAAAATGTTTGAAATTATTGCCGAATATATTCATTCCAAGTTTGGTCAGTCATTCTATATTCAACAAATGTCTATAGTTAGAAAACGCCAGAAACTTGTTATTCTCAGTTAATTAAAAACAAGCTTCAAGGTTTGTTATTCTAACTGAAACTGAAGTCAACTCAGTCACAAAAGGAGTCACTATGACATTAATTATCCTTCCCGATCCTAATATAAATTCTTCGTCCATATTTCATCGTTCTGTACCTGAATCAACAACTGGTTGTAGGAAGCGCGTTCACTGAATGTGATTCAATCCAGAACAGTTGGAGCTGAGACAACAGAAAGGCGAAACTGGAGAGATCAGGTCTCAAAATGGCTTCAATGAACATAATATATTCGCGGATTAGGAATCTGGCCTTTCCGCTAAAAATGTAAATACGATCATGGTTATTGATTTGGAATGTGTTTTATTAATCGAAAACAGTCTCCGTTGCCCAAACCGTCTATCGATTTCGTATTGTAGTTCTCCTTATACTGAAATCAGTGGACGTCTCTACACAGAAGATAAGATGTGTAACCTTTTAACTGGGCGAGTGGACAGCCTATTGACAGGTAGATTAATTAATAAATATATGTGTCGTTGTGGTACAGTGGATATCGGCTCGGAACGAGAAACCGGGGAGCCGAGTTCGAATTCCAGCTGAATCCATTGCATTCACTTTCGCACAAATACCCTTGGGAAAGGTATTAATCCGTCTCTTCCCTCCAGTTATGGGTTAAATAGCAGGACAGATTGGGTTGTATAGCCTTGGGCAGCAACCAGTCTACCGCAGAAAGCAATGGCAACCTACTGCGGGATAATCTTCTGCCCAGTCAGTCACGTCTCGAAAAAGACATGATCGCCCATGTTTCCCGTATGGCACTTAACTGACTGACTTCTGCTGCACAATGATCAAACAGCTTTAAAAATCAACATCAAGAAAAAAAGGGACGTGAACTTCAACCCAGATTTTATACACTTGTTTCCGATCGGCGCGGTCTACTGAGTGCTGTAGATTGATGACATAAGTAAAAGTTACGACTATAAAATTAACGATGAAAGTAAATACTCGCTAAAATTAATAATGACGTATTATTTGCTTTCTTTACTTACAACACCCTCAGTTTGAATCTAATACAGTGGAACCTCTACTTACGAAAGGCTATACATACGAAATTTTCAGGTTATGAAAAGCCTCTTCGGAAAAGTATTGTCTCTTGTTACAAGAGTTCAGGATACGAAAGGCGAAAATCTCAAAATACGCGCTGCTACTCGCAGTTCCAAGAGTCCGCCGAACGTAAACATACTTGTAGCATCCGGTATCTTGGTTTGAAAGTGGCGCGTCCGAGCTGCTCTGCCATTGGCTATCCATCTCATTGCCTCCTCAAGTGCCTCCTCATTTTCCTTAATGCCCCTGACCACCTGCCCGATCTCGAAGATGATATCCTAGAGGAGTTCTCATTTATTAAGGTACTGTACCTCCCACCTAACACCACCTCTGCACTAACAAGTCATTTCGAACTTCAAGAAACTCTACACGAAATACCTGTTCAAGACATGTTTCGACATCACTGAAAACACGCAGCTTACCCTTCGTGAGTTTTGGAAGCAGCAATTCGATATTGTTGTTTGCCTCAAGATAATCGACATGGCTTGACGGGAAGTGACCAGACGTACCCTTAATTTTTTGAGGGGTTCGAGCTGGAGGCTTGGAACCGATTAGGGCATTTATAGGGTAAAAAGCGTCTCTACTAACGAAATTTTCACCTTACGAAAGGACTTCCAGAACAAAATAATTTTGTAAGAAGAGGTTCCACTGTATAAATTTGTTTTTAATAATTTTCCCAAGCAAGACAATAAAGCAACTAAGACGTAAGGAATGGGGAGAAAAAGTATTAAGAATAGAGAATAAACAAAAGAACAGAAATTAAGAAGACAGAAGATAACGTTTGACATTACATTTGAATTTTTTAAAGATCTTGGTTGACTGAGAAGCAATAAACTGGCAGTCAGTTAAATACACGCTTTGGGCGATCATGTCTCTTTCGAGACATGACTGACTGGGCAGAAGATTATCCCGTAGTAGGTTGCCATTCCTTTCTGCGGTAGATTGGTTACCAGCCAAGACTGTCCTGTTGTTTAACCCATAACTGGAGGGAAGAGATGGATTAATAATACCTTTCCCAACTGTATTTGTGCGTAAGTGAATGCAACGAATTCAACTGGAATTCGAATTCGGATCCTCGATTTATGTGGTTCTCTGTGTAGGTCCCGGAAGTTTTTCCCGTCTAGGTCCATCCTGCACATATATAAATCTACCATCCGCCCGTGTATTGAATACTGCTGCCACATCTGGTCGGGTGCCCCTGCTATTCTCCTCGGGGTTCTTGACAAAATACAACAGAGAATCTGTAATGTGATCGATACTGACTTGGAAGACCGGCTGCAGTCACTCTCTCTCCAGCGTGATGCGGCTTCCCTGTGCCTCTTCTATAAATATTTTCACGGTTTCTGCTCCGATGAACTTAGATCACTGGTGCCCGCTTGGTATGAATTTGCAGGAGATACTAGATCATCAACAAGGTCCCGCTCTTATACAGTGGAACAGATAAAATGTAACCGCAATTTCTACTCTAAAAGCTTCTTTTCTCGCACTTCCCGCCTGTGGAATTCCCTTCCACATACTTGCTTCCCCGACAGCTAAAATCTCCAGGAATTTGAATGTAAGGTCAACAGATATCTCCTATCACACTAACTCGCATCCATTCTCTTAAACACTCTCCCCATCTACCCAATCCCCATCCTCGGTATCCTCATCTGTCAATCACCCCCCTTCCGACATTTCTTATAACTAACCACTCTTTCTCATCACTTTCCCCTATGTAACCTCCTGCGCAATCGTGGTAGCGGAATGCCTTGCTTGGGGTGAAATGATTAAAAAAAAAAAAAAATTCCATAAGCGAGAAGTACGATAGAAGAAAATATTAGCATAGAACTTACGGTTACATCTTACTCATTTCAGTTGTAAATAAATCCACACGAGACTTTATTAAAGACTTGTTACTCGTCTTGTAAACTAGTCCATACAGTTGTTGGTTACATTTTTTTAATAAGTGTTAAGTTTGTATTATTTTTTCTTAAATAACTAATGGGGACTACCGTTACATCTGCGCCAGTATTCAATTTGAAATGAATGAATTATTTTACTAAATAAATTTATAGTCACTTATAGCAAAATCTACTGCTTCCATAGCAAAATCTACTGCTAAGAAGGTTGGGTCACTATGTCGATCCAGGATGTTTTTTCCACCTGAATCCATCCTGCATATATACAAGTCAACCATCCGTCCGTGCATGGAGTACTGCTGCCATTTATGGTCAGGTGCCCCTGCCGTTCTCCTCAGTGTTCTTGACAAGCTCCAAAGGAGAGTCTGCAATGTGATAGGTACTGATCTGGCGACTCGACTGCAGCCACTTCCCCATCGTCGAAATGTGGTCTCCCTTTGTCTGTTCTATAAATACTTTCATGGCTTCTGTTCGGACGAGCTTAAGTCACTGATGCCTCCTCAACAGGTGTTTACTCGTGCTACCAGACTGGCAACTGGGTCCCACCCATTCACAGTCAGGTTAGCCAAATGCAGACGACAATTCTACTCCTGCAGCTTCTTCTCTCGCACTTCCCGCCTGTGGAACTCGCTTTCTTATTCTTGCTTTCCTGACGGCTACAACCTCCAGAAATTTAAATGCAAAGTTAATACTCATCTACTAACCACTGGACTCTAGCTCTCTCCCCACCCCTGTATAACCTTCCCTTTCTCTCCACCTATGTATCTGTCATCGCACCTGCTTTCTATTGCTCCTTTCTAACTAGTTTGTACTCCTCACTCTTTTCTAATTAATCTTTTTACATTTATGTAACCCTCTGCACATCAGTGGCGTTTCCGACTTGCTCGGGGTGAAATGATTAAAAAAAAAACTTCAGCTGGTCAGTCTTCTTCGATGATGGCATTAATTCTAACGTTAGTCGTAAAAGACTCGAGGACGTAATGCGGATCTGCCTCACTCATTTTTTTCGAATTTTAGACTTCCCAGTCTTACACATTTTTGTGTAATTGCATTTTTGGCTGAACAGTCTGGTTGAATGTGAGATGAAATTTTACTACAACGTATGCTCTTATTTTAGGTACCGCCATTCATTTAAGATACCTCAATTTTAAATTGATTTTTTTTTAAATAAAATTTTTTGAAACTTTTATTTTAGTTTTAATTAAAAGCTAAAGGATTAAATTTACTAATTCCAGTCAGCAAAATACTCTTGTGTATTTCGAACGAAAATTATATCGATTGGAATATAAAATTTTGAGATTATTAAAAAACTTTCAATTTTTCGGGCATTTTTTTTTTTTTAATGATCAACACATTTGGAAACAAAATTAATTCTCGATCTTAAAAATTTTGCGAAAATAAAATATATATGTGACACGTTATTTTTAGAAAATTAGCAAAATTAAAGTTACCTTACTGCTTTTATGCCGTACTGTATTTTTGTGTTTCTGTTTGTATGTCTATGGTGTTACTCTGTTCACGCTTGCTTCTGTTGAATTTGTGCCTAAAGAAATATTTTGAGTTTGTTGCTTCTAAGTTTAATAGACTCTGCCTATGGCTATATATTTGTCAAGAGTAAGCCTTTTATCCTTTCAAAACCTTTCCCTTAAAACGTCTTAGGCATTCGCCTGACGACGATATGACACTGTCAGCTCTCTGCCTTCGAGTAGAGGGCGCTCTCTGCTTCCGAGCAGAGAGCACAAACCCAGTCGTGGTTCCGCCGAAGGGTAGAACCACGACTCGGTAAAAATAGACAGAGATTTTTTGGCCCGGCTATATGGCCGGGAATACCCACTATAAAATGACCATGTGTCACATATGGCCTTGCGTGGGAAGGCTAGTAAATACAAAAACCTTTCCCTTACTGCATCATCTTTAACTTCAACAACTATTTGGTCTCAAATTAGCCGGTCTTGTATTTGCCACGAATTGCAACTTTTTGAGTGTGCGACATATGCCTCCATACTCTCTGAAGCGTTTTGTTTCTAAATATAAAATTTATAAGTTTGTATGTTTTATATGTTTCTCTAACGAAACAAGAATTCTTGGAATTTTTTCATTTATACATCTAAATTTTCCTTCTCTTTATAATCGAATTTCAATCACTTGTAAATGTCGTATGCGTCTTCTGTTTTTGAAAGAAAGATTGATGTTTGTTTCTTTGAGTCGACTCATTTGTTTTCAAGAAGTTGGACATGTACCGTAAATTATCTTTGGTTATTCTTCTTTTTAAGAATTTTATTTAATGGATAAGTCATCAATTAAACTAAACATTTTTTTTAACAAGAAAGAAACGAATTTTGTTTGTTTATTTGTCTGACGTTTATAAGCTTACTAGCAGTATAGCCCGGCGTTGATCGGGTGTAATGAAAGCTTTAAAACTAATCCATAGTCCTGGAGCTCAGACTCTTTGGACGTTGGCACGAAAGACTGAAAAGCAAAAAAGACGGAAAAGAAAATATATATATATAAGTATACTGTTTAATTATAAAAAATAAACAAAGAATCTACTTAAAAATAATGTCTAAACAAATAAAAATAGTTCGGAGTTAATCCATTTCGTAACATCTCATAAAAAAAAAGAATAAAATAAATATCATAAAATTTTGTAAAATATAAAAATAATAAATATTAATCGCTATCTACTGACTTTCTGGTTGCTCTTTGCTCTTCCCGCTCCTGATTAATGTTTTGCTTTCTAATTTTTTTACACCTTGTTACCGTTTGGATCTTAGTGGCTTTACCGCCTTGTATGAGGAGAAAACTTAAAGTAGCCGAAATGTCATTCTACAGAAAGATGTTGAGAATACCATGGACCGAACATGTGAGCAACGACGAGGTTTAAAGAGGATGGAAACGAAAGGCAAACTAATACTTAACATCAGGAAAAGACAGCTGAATTTCTTGGGACATGTAGTTAGGAAGGATGGCTTGGAGAATCTGGTACTCACAGGTCAGATAGAGGGAAAGAGAGGCAGGAGAAAGCAGCGTGTAATATACTTGAAGGGCTTGAATGGGATAAGAGGAGAAAGCTTGTTAAGAGCTACTAGAGATAGGAAGATGTGGAAGATCATGATCGCCTACATCCTGAAGGAACACGGAACAGAGGAAGAAGATGAGTGATACCGATTTTTAAAAGTTCATCTCTTTAAGTTATTTGTTAATTGAATTTACTATTGAAAAGATGTCTTCTTTTGCGGTTACAAACTCCTCAGCTTCAAATTATTTGTACTTGTTTTGTTTTACTCGTTTTGTTATCTCGAGAGGAACTTTTATTTAATTAAAATGTCTTTACGTTGAACTGATACTTTCTTGGCACAAGATTCTACACCTGTTCTATAATCGGGTTATCTTTAGATCTATGTCGAAAGACAAGCTGCAAAGATTAAACATACACGGAAACGTCATGTCATGTTCGACTTAATTATTGACTACTAGCAGTATAGCCCGGTGTTGCTCGGGTGTAATGAAAGCTTTAAAAATAACCCATGGTCCTGGAGCTCAGACTCTTTGGACGTTGGCACGAAAGACTAAAAAGCAATAGTTGTTCCCAGTTAAAGCGAAACCGTATAATGAAAGAAAAATGAATGGATGTAAGTCAAATTTTCATATTTGAAATAATAAAATAAATGCGACAATTTAACAATCGCACCTAGTATATATATATATATATATATATATATATATATATATATATATATATATATACTAACAGTATAGCCCGGCGTTGCTCGGGTGTAATGAAAGCTTTAAAACTAATCCATGATCCTGGAGCTCAGACTCAGCCTAAAAAGGATTGGATAAAAATTGTGGATCTGTATAAAGGACATGCAAACAGATAAACAGACACACACACAAACACAAACACCTTGCCTTATATACATATATATATATATATATATATATATATATATATTATTGTCATCCGCAAACAGATCTGTTTCACTGTATCACAGCTCATCAGTACCGTTAGACTCCGATTGCTTTTCAACCCAGGATTGAAACTCGACCGAATTGGCGTCAGTCGGCGATTCTACCTCTGGGCTATGGGCGTTCGGTGGAAGAAGGCAGACTTTTTAGCGCATATATTATCATTATACGCACCCAATAGCCAGAGTGCTCTAATTCATTTTACTGAATGAGCGATGCGTATTATATTATCGATTTTCTGTACTATTGTAAGAACTGCAACCTTGAAACTTCTGAATATCGTTTCTTATGTCTTTGTCTATGAGTGTATCAAATTTGATTAAAATCGGACCACTCCTTCTATATAACTATATTTCGATTATCGATTTTCGATATTTATCGAGGGTACCTCGACACAAAACCTATCTAAGAACACTCGCAGACACTTATAGTACAACTGTGTAAATTTTCAAGAAAATCCGTTCAGCCTTTTCGGATTCTATAGGTAACGGAAACACACACACACAGACACACACAGAGACAAAGTTCCATTTATAAATAAGTTTAGATAGATAATATCGTTAAGTCTCTGCTTGCCAAATTGTATATTTGTCAATCTTGGTCCCTCGTTAAAATCATTGACAGTTATTATTTCAGTGATCGGTTTTTAACATTAGCTTGTCAGCTGACATGTTTCTGGCGCTGTTAAATCTTTGAGTTCATTACTTGTAGCTAGGTTGTGCGTTGTGGTGCATTGTATATCGACTCTGAACGAGAAATCGGGTGCCGAGGTTGGATTCATTGCATTCACTTATGCGCAAATACCCTTGGGAAAGGTATTAATCCGTCTATTGCTTCCAGTTATGAGTTAAATAACAGGACAGATTGGGTTCTATAACCTTGGCTAGCAACCAGTCTACCGCAGAAAGCAATGGCAACCTACTGCGAAATAATCTTCTGCCCAGTCAGTCATGTCTCTTTCAAGACATGATTGCCCAAAGCATGTTTCACGTATGGCACTTAACTTACTAACTGACTTGTAGCTAAATACATATATAGTTTGGGTTTCGTAAACATACAACAGGACCCTCACGTAGCATTCCGCCGACCGGTCAATCTCGTGCTCCAGAAACTGGGAAAGGCCCGCCGCACTTTCCCAAAGAAGCGAAAACAGAAAACAAATACCCCGGAAATTAATTAAATAAATCACATAGAGTTTCTATTCAGGGCTTCTTTTACTCTGAATTTTAAGCTGACATGGTCACTAAATGATTTTTGATTGGTGAGATTTCATTTATCCCTGAATTAAGTGCATTGACAAAAAAAATCATTTTTAAATATTTGTTGTGTAAAATAAACACTTCATTCGTCATCAGATTGTGGATATATATATATATATATATATATATATATACATTTGTAAACAAGTTTGTAAACGCGACCCATTCTTCATTTGTAAACGAGTTATTACGCGACCTAGGTTTCTACCATGTGGTGTCTTCAGGCGATTTGCAATAACCTATTATTGCAAATCGCTTGAAGACACCACATGGTAGAAACCTAAGTCCCTTAATAACTTGTTTACAAATGAAGAATATTCAAAACTTCTACAATATAATTGTATTGAACACTTTAAATACAATATATATATATATATATATATGTGTGTGTGTGTGTGTGTGTGTGTGTGTGTGTGTGTGTGTGTGTGTGTATTGGTATAAGTGTGAGAAGTTGTGAACGTTTTGTTCAAAGTGTAGATTTATTGCTATTATTATTAATAATAGTATTTATATTTTGTATAATACATTAAGTGTCCAAAATCATAAATTTTTGACTTTACATATTGAAATCTATTTGTCTTTCTGACTGCCGAAAAAAGAGATATAATGTATATATAGATAAGCGGTCGGTGAACGGGTCAGAAGGTTGATATGCGTGCGTGTTCGTTTGCTGGGTATTTTCACTCTTACTTGTTAAATTTTCCTCAGTTTTGATAATCGCCCACTTTTCATTGTACAGAACATTTTTTTCGCATTGACTCGCGAAATTTGCTTTTCGGCCGTTTGCAGAAGGTTACAGGGACTTTAACTTAAAAACATCCACCATCAATGATGATATTATCTTTTGTTAACATAAAACATTGCTATTCATTCGACGATAACAGTCACCGAATAGCAGACGCAGGTCGTAAATTTGTAATGTGGTTCTATGACACCACACCGCGTGAGAGACCGAAATTTTAACAGAACCAAATGTCTAAATGCAATGTACTGTGTTGTGACCAGATTGAAATCTGATTTTATTAAGTGTGGGTTGCTTTGATTTAATGTAGTTGGCCTCCAATACCTGAAGGTTCTTTTTACTGTGTGTATGTGTGAGTATTATTGTGTTTTCGTCTAAAATCTGCCTAATCTTTCCTACATGGCTATGTTTTTCTAAGAAATGTCGTTTAATTGAACTATGATCAGAAAGGAGGCAGGTAAGTCTACGGGAGAGCATGGTTGTAGTAAAATTCATATTTGTAGTGGGTTTATTATTAGTACCAGGGGTACAATCTCCTATCGAGCATATAAATTGATACACTACATTGGTTTTCTGTAAAGGAACCAGTTGTGTGATTGCAGGGTTATTAGAGACTATGAGGTCAATTGTTTTAATTTTTTTAATAATATATGATGAGCTAAAATTGATTTTTATTATTTATTAGTTTAACATTTCTACGTATTATACGTATAATACTGAGAAATGTTAAATCAACAAATAATAAGAATTAAATTAAGCTCATCATATATTATAAAAAATGTTGGTTGGTTGTTTTTATGGCATATCAACCTTGGCGGGTCATTTAATGCCAACTAAATTTTATTTATTTATTGCTGGTAACACCTTTTTCTTTCAACAATTTATTGTTGTTTTTATATAAGTTTTGTGTCTAGTAATACTTTTTTCTTTTCAAGTACCAAGATTTATTGGGATTTGTTTTTAAGGGCAGGGTCCCCAAGTCTTATCCTTGTTATTTAACCCATAACTGGAGGGAAGGCACGGATTGATACCTTTCCCAAGGCTACCAGTGCTTATGTGAATGCAGGGTATTCAAATGGAATTCGAACTCGGCTCACCGATTTCTCTTTCCCAGTCGTTATCCACTGCAACACAACTCACATCCGTCACTATACGCTTACAGCACCTGGTATTCCCAAGCGGTCACCCATCTAAGGACTGACCAGGCTCAACGTTGTTTAACTTCGGTGATCGAGCGAGAACCGGTGTATCCAACGTGATAGGCCGTAAGCCTATAAAAATGTAAAACGTTTAATTGATATAAATAAAATATAAATATAATACGTATAATTGATCTTTACTTTCGGTCTGGTGCCACACCTAAGCTCAGGTTGTATTGTTAGTAATTTGACTATAAATATGTATTTTTACCTCTTTTGGTCTGTCTGTCTCATTCTGTTTTACTTTATCTATCTCTCTGTCCCGTCATCTCTGTCTCTTTCACATTCACCCTCTCTCTCTATTTCTAATTCTGCCTCGCTCACTCTATAACTTTCTCTCTCTCTCTCTCTCTCTCTCTCTCTCTTGCCCTGTTTATCTCATTTTGTCTTTCATTCTCTCTCTCTCTCTGTTTTTCATCTTTGTCTCTCTCACTTTCACCCTCTCTCTCTATTTCTCGTTCTGTCTCGCTCACTCTATCTCTTTGCATATCTCTCTCTCTCTCTCTCTCTCTCTTTTGCCCTGTCTATCTCATCCTGTCTTTTCTTTTCTGTCTGTCTGTCTGTCTGTCTGTCTCTCTCTCTCTCTCTCTCGTCATTTCTGTCTCTTTCTTTCATTCTCATCCCCCTCTTTCTCTAGTTCTCATTCTGTCTCGCTCACTCTAACCCTTTGTCTATCCCTCTCTTTTCATTTATCTCTTTCAATCTCAATTTCTCTTTCTAGATTATTTATTTGGGGAGGGAAAGGGAGAATGTGAGCCTTAAAGAAAGAAAGAAAGAAAGAAAGAAAGAAAGAATGTAAAATGGTCGAGGGCCTGCTCTTTGTTTAGCCCTCTCTTTTCATCTATCTCTTTCAATCTCAATTTCTCTTTCTAGATTATTTATTTGGGGAGGGAAAGGGCGAATGTGAGCCTTAAAGAAAGAAAGAAAGAAAGAAAGAAAGAAAGAAAGAAAGAAAGAAAGAACGAAAGAAAAAGAGCGGGTTAGAGAGAGATAGCGTGAGGAAGTGGTAGATAGGCTCTAAAAGAAAGAATGAATGGAAGAACGAAAGAGATGTACGCTAATTGTTAAAATGTTTGTCATCCGTCCACCCACGTATTTCCAAATGTTAGGCAAATCAGAAGAAACGTTCTGATCTACATGCCTTGTTAACTATAAATGATCCGCCAACAACATTCGGAATATTCCCCGAGAAAGCATGACAATATTTGCTATTTTCGTATGGCTTCTTCATTTCGACTCAGCTGCTTTCACCAAATCATTGTCAACTGACATCCTCTTCTTGCGATAAATATGAACGCCGCAGGTGCCCGAATCTCGACAAGCAAAGCTCACTTCTATAAAAAAAAAAAAAAAGATTCCCCACTCACGACCGCCCCTGGCATCACTTCAAACACACTTCCATTATGTTTTCTTGTATATCTTTCTTTTCTTTTGTTTTAGGATCTACTTTCCACAGAAAATAATCTTGTTAGGGTAAATAACTTAAAACAAAACGACATTATTGAAAAAAAAAATAGAAAAGAAAGTTGTCTACCCTTCAGATCTGAACTGACGCAGATCGCGAAATATATTTGACGACGGACTTTTTCCATTGTACTGAAATGTCACTAACACTACATAAATGACTTTATTCACAGTTCAAGGTAAGACCTCAAGTGGAATGACTATACAGAAGCCATAGCTAAATCCGCTTTTAAGAAAATCGGTTCTCTGTGTAGGGCCAGGAAGTTTTTTTTTTCGCCTGAAACAATCCTGCACATATATAAATCTACCATTCGCTCGTGCATTGAATACTGCTGCCATATCTGGTCGGGTGCTCCTGCTATCCACCTAGGAGTCCTCGACAAAATCCAACGGAGAATCTGCTATGTGATCGACCTTGACTTGACAGCTCAGACACAGACACTTTCTTACCGGTGCAATGTGGCTTCCTTGTGTTTCTTCTACAGATACTTTCACGGTTTCTGCTCCGATAAACTTAGCTCACTGGTGCCCCCTATATATGAATTTACTCAAGCCACAACATTAGCAATTAGGTCCCACCCTTTTACTGTGAAACAATAAAATGTAAAAGCAGCTTCTTTTCTCGCACTCCCCGCCTGTGGAATTCCCTTCCGTTTACTTGCTTCCCTGACAGCTACAATATCCAAGAATTTAAATGTAAGGTCAATAGTCATCTCCTATCTCACTGACCTGCATTCTACCTCTACCACTCCATTTTCACCAGTATTCTCATCCTTCTTTTACCCACTTCCTGACACCCCCTATAACGTGTCACTCTTTCTCATAACTATCCTCCTATGTAACCGCCTGCAAAACAGTGGCAGTAAAATGCCTTGTTTGAGGCGATACGATTATAAAAAAAAATTCTATACTATTATAATGTGGCTATAAAGTGGGGGATCAATTCTACATTACAATCAATATATAAACTGATCACTCACTTTATGGTCACAATCATCCTTCTCATACCCACTTCCTGACACCCCCTATAACGTGTCACTATTTCTCATAACTATCCTCCTATGTAACCCCCTGCAAAACAGTTTAATTGGAGTAGATAGACTAAACTATCGCCCGGTTCACACTCCACCCACGTCTGTTGAACAGGTGAAGAGGCTCATCCCTTGTTCCCTGTTTAGGATGTGGTTTCCGGCTTTCTCTTTTCCAATCTTTTCACTCCTATGTAGCCCCCTGCGCATCAGTGGCATTACCGCCTTGCTCGGGGTGATATGATTAAAAAAAAAAACAAACCAGTGGCAGTAAAAATACGTTTCTTGGGGTGATATGATTTTTAAAAAAAGATGGAAGAAATAACTTGTAAACTGAATAGGGTGCCTACCGTAGAGCAATTTCACTGCTAATATTGTATTAACCAATAATAATTCTTAGGGTCAACCAGTTCGTTCATAGTAAATATTCTGGATTATTCTAATACCATTGCAATATAAATCAAGTTCGCCTAACAGTTCGAATAGATCTTTCTGCCACACTTTTTATGTAACCTATCAAGATATTGCTCACTTTAATATTCTGATCATCAAAATTGCATTTCTTGTTCTGGTTTCTTTAATGAAACAACGCTGTTCTTTCCCTACTTCCGGTTTTATTCTGCCACGCTCTTTACTCATCAGCAACTGGATATTTTTTTATTTTTTTTTATTTTAGAAAACTGAAAATGTCTTCTAGTTTTGTATTCAGAAGTGTTTTGCTGAGAATAATTTTTCATTAAAAAATGTTATAGTAATAATTTTTTCTTCAAAAATGTATTGTTGGTTATATTTTTCCTTCAGAAATGTATATTTTTCCATAAAAGTCTATTTTTATGTATATATTTCTATAAAAGTGTATTTTTATACTTTCATAGTGTTTTGACCTCAGATTGGTAGGGTTAACTATTTGCCCATAGCTGGGATCCTAACAGGTGTTGCCACTCCGGGTCAGGGTGAACCTGGAAAGAACAGCAATTAAGAGGTGGTTCCATGCTTCTCACAACCTCCCGATCAGAGGCCTTGCTGCCGGATGCAGTTTAGCGTCATGCACAGGACCGAGAGAAACCTGAAACGAAATCTTTTACATGACTCTTCTCTGATTAATTAAATTTTATATCAAAAAGTAAATTCCTACTTTTTTCCTTCTTATTCTACTTTGACGGTTAATTTCTCTGAAGGCAAGGTTTTCATTGCTCCAATCCTTTTTCTTCTTAGCTGACCGGCCAGTTTTCGTGAAGAAAAGGTTTTCATTGGTCCAAAGAAAACTTCACATCGGCTCACGAATTCCTTTCCTTCTTTTTCCTCAGTGCTCAGAACCTGAAGGGAGTAGATGAAGGCGGTTATTATTATTTTGCATTCACTGCAAAGCAAAGTCGCTTCACAAACCAATTACTACGGCACTGACCTGGAATGCACGTTAAACTTCTCCTGGTCTTTGATTAAACTAAATCACGTGGATTAAATATTTCTGCTTCCTTGACTGGATAAACCAACCTTAAAAGGCATAAGAATCTTTTGTCTTCGAGAATACGCGTCCGTGTCAAACGTGCGCGTAATCTCAAAGACAGCCATATAAGCGCCTTAAGGCAATTAAGACTCCGACAAAGTCCCTTGTATCGGCAGGTTAATTTAGAACCAAAAGGACAAAATTAGAAAAATAAAAAAATACATATAAATAAGACTTCTTCTTCTTCTTCTTCTATGTGCCCTGTCCCTTCAGGAGGTAGGCGATCATGGATCTCCACGTCTCCCTATCCTTTGTGGCTCTTAGTATGTTTGCTCCTGTTGCTCCTGGCAACCCCCGTTCCGTCATCCACCTGATCAGACCCTGCAAATATGTTATCCGCTGCCTTCCTCTGTCTCTCCTTCCTTCTACCTCTCCAGTCAGTATCAGGTTCTCCAGGCTCTCCTTCCTCATTGCATGACCCAGGAACTTCAGTTGTCTCTTCCTGATGCTCAGCATCAATTTCCTTTTTGTTGCCATTCTTTCTAACACTTCGTCGTTGCTTGTATGCTCAGTCCACGATATCCGTAGCATCCTTCTGTAGAACCACATTTCGGCCGCTTCCAGTTTTGTCCTCATTTTCGATGATATTGTCCCGCATTCACTGCCGTATTGAAGAACTGACATCACGTAGCAGTCTAGCACTCTTTTCTTCGTTTCTATTGAGATTTTCCTGTGTGTTAGTATTTTGCTCATCTTCTGGAACGCGTCCTTTGCCATGCCAATTCGCCTTCGGATCTCCGTGTCGCACTTTCCATCTCCTGTTAGAACACTTCCTAGGTACTTAAATTCTTGGACTTGTTTGATTCTGTTATCCCCCACCTGTATTTGGCATTTTGGGCTGTATCTTTTGCTGATGACCATGCACTCAGTTTTCTTAAAGTTTATTTGTAGTCCCTTCTTGTCACTCTCCACTGCTACTTTCTGTATGAGATCTTGCAGTTTCCTTTCCGTGTCCGCAATCAGTACTGTATCGTCCGCGTATCTTATGTTGTTCAGGTTGTGGCCTCCAATAATAAATCCTGGTGTGTCATCTAGGGTCCTCAAAATATTCTCGCTGTATAGGTTGAACAAATACAATGAAAAGACACATCCTTGTCTTACGCCTTTTTCTATCTTTGTGTATCTACTGAGGTCGTTACCTGTCCGTATGCAGGCCGTTTGCTGCCAGTAGAAATTCTTGATTATTCTTATGTCTTTGCCGAAAATGTCGAGGTTGATTTAGTCTTAAAAGGACATGCAAACAGATAAACAGACACACACACAAACACCTTGCCTTATATATATATATATATTATTGTCATCCGCAAACAGATCTGTTTCGCTGTATCACAGCTCATCAGTACCGTTAGACTCCGATTGCTTTTCAACCCAGGATTGAAACTCGACCGAATTGGCGTTAGTTCTACCGAAAACTGAAACCTTTTATTTAAATGTGTAAAGAAATGTAGCGAATATATTATTTACATGAATATGTATAGAGATTACTACAGAAATGCATTTCTATGCTGTGTCGTGTTCAACGAATAAGAAGTTATACGAAGGTTACCTTTCCCAACGGTGTACGTTGACACGTGTTGAAAGAATTATACACAGAGAGGTACAAACGTATGAAATGACTATTTTAAACAAATGTCCAAAGATTAATATGGAAATAAAACAGACAAAAGTAAAGAGAAAGTTATCAAAAGTTAAAAAACCGATAATGGTTTACTTTGTGAATGAGATTTTAGAAGTAGGGGAATGGTTAACATTTTTATTAAATTGGCCTTAAACGTTGAACTTCTACCAATTCATGTCATTCATTTCTATTAATAAACTAGCAGTATAGCTCAGCGTTGCTCGAGTGTAATGAAAGCTTTAAAACTAATCAATGGTCCTGGAGCTCAGACTCTTTGGACGTTGGCACGAAAGACTAAAAAGCAATAGTTGTTTCCATTTAAAGCGAAACCGTAGACTGAAATAAAAATTAATGGATGTAAGTTAAATTTTGATTTCCTGGTATCGATATCAAATAGGTTTTTTCGTCGTAACCTGAATTTTGAAGGCTAAATAAGTTCTTTGAGTAAATGGTATCATGGCTGAGACTAAGAACTACAATTATACCTACTTAGAACAAGTATACATACCCGAAGCAAAAACTAAAATAAAAGGGCTGAAAAAATACAGACATACAGGCAGATAACAGACACACACAAACATCTTGCCATATATATATATATATATATATATATATATATATATATATATATATATATTATCGATTTTCTGCACTATTGTAAAAACTGCAACCTTGAAAATTGTGAATATCGTTTCTTATGTCTTTGTCTATGAGTGTATCAAATTTGATTAAAATCGGACCACTCCTTCTATAACCCAATTTTTTCGATTTTCGATATTTATCGGAAGTACCTCGACACAAAACCGAGCTAAGAACACTCGCAGACGCTTATAGTACAACTGTGTAAATTTTAAAGAAAATCGGTTCAGCCGTTTAGGAGTCTATAGGTAACGGACACACACACAGACAAAGTTCCATTTATAAATAAGTTTAGATTTCTATTTAAACATACAAAAGGTATACAAAAGGTATATGGAGGTTTTATTGAATAGAAAAGAATAACATGAATTTGTAGAAGTTCAATGAGAAACTGTATTGAGAAGTTAAGGGTATTGTGGGGGATTTGGTATTTGCTGGGTTGTATGTTGATTATTTCCCCCACAAATACAACACTAATTTTTTGCAATCGCGCAAAGTGAAGGAATAATTTACAACGGACATTCAACAACAAACAATTTATTATGTGACAAAATAAAATGGTATGTAGAAACCAACAAAATACATGATTCTAAAATTGCCTTTTTGAGAAATATAAACTTGACAAGAAGTTAATTTTTGTCCAAAAACGTGTATAAGTTTGCATTAGCAGAGTCTGTAAATAAGCCTTTCCTACTTACATTTGGTGGTTTCAGTTGGCGACAACGTGTCGCGTTGCTCAAAGAAAATTCGTCGGCTTATTCCTTTTAAGGTCCTTGGAGCGAGGTCACGAACTTTTGGCATGGAAGAGAGGACATGGCCGGCAAAGTATACGGTGTCATGCGGACTTAATGGCCTGCTTGGTTACTGCTTGGTGACTGCTTTTTTCTAACTGTGTGTATTATATACATTAATAGGGGATCAACTAAGCTTCCTAACATTAGGGTGTGAAAACATTTACTGACCAATCAGATTTATTATTTTACATTTTTGTTTTGGGGCCTAAATATTTTTGTGTTAATTTACTTCCAAGCCTATTTTTCTAGAATGTTCTTATTCTAAGTTTTTAGCTGATTGGTTGGGAAATATAAAAATGTAATCTAAATTCTACTGCTGTTTTGATCCAATTTTTCTAGAATGTTCTATTGTGTTTTCCTGTTGCTTATTTTAATAAAAAAAATATGTATCCCATAGTATCAAGAGTTCGTAGTAGTAATTTGTGTGTATGTATATATGAGCGTTATATTTGGGTAATAGTTTCTTTGAAGTATTCACTCAGTCTTATAGAGTTCCGTGCGGTTATCAAGTATAAGAAAAGGTAGACGGGTGAACGATGAAGAGGAAGTAGTTGAGAGAGAAAGAGGGAGATAATAATGATAACGATCTCTCATCAAGGGTACATGTTAATTACTCTCGACTACTTCTCTCTGTCTTTTATTTCGTTTGTGGGGCTCAAAAAGGTTATTTGGGAATCCACTTCCGGGTGTGATTCTGGCTTTTTCCATTGAACGACTAACAAACTTCTCGTCGGCTTGCGAAAAGGGTCCGTAAAATAATTTGTTTCAGATAACTGAATATTATTTGAATTTTGTTTCTTAGTTTTCTATTGGTCGAAAAACATTTCGCATCCAGGTTTCAAATGTCGCTAGTTTTGTGTGTGCTAAGCAAAGGTTTTGTAAATTCGAATAAATTCGTTTATTTTTGTTATATCCCGGGAGGGAATAAACAGAGAAAGAATAGTGCAAGAAATAATTCTTAACACTGAGAATATATATAGAGAGAGAGATTTATTATACCTCAGTACAATAAACCAAATACACGTACACCAACAGTAAGCAAGAATAACAATCAAGAAGGTAATGTCTCTGTATAGGACGTATGCGTCCGTCTTGTGAAGAAGGCTTCCGTCTAGTGACGTCTAACTCTCGTCTAAGGCCGATGGCTCTCGACTAAAGTCAATGACTCTCGTATAATCACGATTACTCTCGTATAATGGCGAAGACTCCCGTATAATCACGAACACTCTGTAGTTCGTGCTAGTCCCGGTCTTTTATAACCCGGGCCATACCCATTCCTGGGTAGGACAGGATATTTCACTACAACAATTTTGAACAAAACCAATGAGTCAGAGCTTAGCATTTGCATTTTTAAATCTAGAACTTGTTTTGTTCACTACAAGATCAAGCTACTGACTACGTACTCGGTGTCGTGCCTTTTGTTCTAAGGTGTTTGTGCTAACATTTAACTGGAAATGGTCAAAGCAGTGACAAACTAAAAGTATCTAAGCAAAAATACAAGAAATAGAGAAGAAATTAAACAATTAGTTTCACTAAGGTCGTGACGGAACAGATTTTGCGCCATAGTAGACCTGATGTATTATTTGCATTTCTTGTTCCAGTGTTTTTAACGAAACTGCGTTGTTGTTGTTTTGGTTCCAGTCATATTCTGCGTTCAATTTATCAGCATCCGAACGAATAGGAAGATCGATTTTAAAAATTTAATCTTGAATTAATACGAATTAGATTGTGCAATCAAAACTGGTGATCACACAGTGTAAACAAGGTGAGCAATAACTGAGTAGTACTAAATGAAATAAGAACTAGACGAGAACAGTCTCATCCTGTTTGTTAAATAAAGTGTTTAGGGGTTTGTTTCATAAAAAGGAATCATTAAAGCGTTTTTGTTTCATAAACAGTGCGTCAATAAAACCTCCCACATAAGATTTTTGTACTTAATTTTTAACCCATTAAATGGGAGAAGTTTTATTGACGCACATTTTGTATTGATCTTTTTAATCCATAAAATAGGGGAGGTTTTATTGACGCACATTTTGTATTGATCTTTTTAATCCATAAAATAGGGGAGGTTTTACTGACGCACATTTTGTATTGATCTTTTTAATCCATAAAATAGGGGAGGTTTTATTGACGCACATTTTGTAATGACCTTTTTAATCCATAAAATAGGGGAGGTTTTATTGACGCACATTTTGTATTGATCTTTTTAATCCATAAAATAGGGGAGGTTTTATTGACGCACATTTTGTATTGATCTTTTTAATCCATAAAATAGGGGGGGTTTATTGACGCACATTTTGTAATGACCTTTTTAATCCATAAAATAGGGGAGGTTTTATTGACGCACTTTTTGTATTGATCTTTTTAATACATAAAATAGGGGAGGTTTTATTGACGCATATTTTGTATTAATCTTTTTAATCCATAAAATAGGGGAGGTTTTATTGACGCACATTTTGTAATGAACTTTTTAATCCATAAAATAGGGGAGGTTTTATTGACGCACATTTTGTATTGATCTTTTTAATCCATAAAATAGGGGAGGTTTTATTGACGCACATTTTGTAATGACCTTTTTAATCCATAAAATAGGGGAGGTTTTATTGACGCACTTTTTGTATTGATCTTTTTAATCCATAAAATAGGGGAGGTTTTATTGACGCACATTTTGTATTGATCTTTTTGATCCATAAAATAGGGGAGGTTTTATTGACGCACTTTTTGTATTGATCTTTTTAATACATAAAATAGGGGAGGTTTTATTGACGCATATTTTGTATTAATCTTTTTAATCCATAAAATAGGGGAGGTTTTATTGACGCACATTTTGTAATGACCTTTTTAATCCATAAAATAGGGGAGGTTTTATTGACGCACATTTTGTATTGATCTTTTTAATCCATAAAATAGGGGAGGTTTTATTGACGCATATTTTGTATTGATCTTTTTAATCCATAAAATAGGGGAGGTTTTATTGACGCACATTTTGTAATGACCTTTTTAATCCATAAAATAGGGGAGGTTTTATTGACGGACTTTTTGTATTGATCTTTTTTTAACTATAAAATGGGTGGGGACGGTTTTACTAAAGCAGTTTTGGAGACATAACTTTACTAGATTTTATAACAAGTTTTAAAATTAATTTTGCCAAGAAAAATATTTCTTTAATTTTTTAAGATTAAAAAATGTTAAAGATTCATTAGCGAACGTTTATTATGATATAGAATTTTAACAGATATTATGTTAGTTTGTAAAACATATTATCTATTGATAAATACTTATGTCATATGGAATAAAGTTTCAACTCTTATGTCCTCCGGCCTTCATCAGGTGTATATCAATCTGAGAATTCTGAAGTGAACTGAATTCAGTTAGTTAAGTGCCATACGTGATACACGCTCGAGTGATCATGTCTCGAAA
This sequence comes from Ascarosepion bandense, assembly GCA_037127315.1. Taxonomy (NCBI): domain Eukaryota; kingdom Metazoa; phylum Mollusca; class Cephalopoda; order Sepiida; family Sepiidae; genus Ascarosepion; species Ascarosepion bandense. The sequence goes on from JBBBDQ010001148.1 coordinate 39,841, forward strand.
GAGACATGACTGACTGGGCAGAAAATTATCCCGCAGTAGGTTGCCATTGCTTTCTGCTGTAGACAAGTTGCCAGCCAAGTCTATAGAACCCAATCTGTCCTGTTATTTAACCCATAACTGGAGGGAAGAGACGGATTAATACTTTTCCCAAGGGTATTTGCGCGTAAGTGAATGCAAGGAATTTAACTGGAATTCGAACTCGGCTCACTGATTTCTCGTTCCGAGCCGATATCCACTGCGCCACAACGCACATATAAGTTATCTCTGGGCCGGCCAGTGTCTACTCGAACTCAATGGAAACAGGCGAGCAATAACTGATTAGTACTAAAAATAAAAACCAGAAGAGTTATCCCTAAGGAATGAGAACGGTCTGCCTCCCGTAGAATAAATAAAGTTTTAAGTTCAGAATTTCCTGTAAGTTACCCAGGTCGACATACGGAGCGTACAATGGCTGAAATGTTGTGATAAAAATATCAATGAGGACAATCGTCTGAATATAACCAACCAACCCCGAAGAACCCCAACGGTGGAACAAGGGGTTGATGATTGCAACACATCTCAACGGTTGAACTAGCGGATAAAGACGGCTACGCATGATGGACATTGTACAGAAGCCGCCACTCGAAATTATGGCAGGCCGTTGTGGTTTCATAATTGGATTCTGCGTGACTCATTCCGTATGTACTGCAAAAGAAGGTAATAGAATCAAGTGTGTGGACCAACTGAGTTTTATTTTTAATCGCTCCACCCCGAGCAAAGCGATACCACCACTGATGCGCAGGGGGCTACATAAGAGTAAATATTTAGACAGGAGGAGACTGAAGAGAAAAACGAAACAGTTACAGGGGGTGTCAGAGAAAGAGCAAGAGAAGGATGTGAACACAGGAGTGAAGACATTTGCGAAGGTAGAGAGCAAGGAAAAGAACAAGATATACGGGGTGATGTAGAAAGTACTGGAGTCAAGTGAGTAAGAGATGGGAATCGACATTGCATTTAAATTCCTGGAGGTTGTAGACGTCAGGAAAGCAAGTATACGGAAGAGAGTTCCACAGGCGGGAAGTGCGAGAAAAGAAGCTGATGGAGCAGAATTGTTGGTCGCATTTGGTTGATCTAAAAGTAAATGGGTGAGACCTTGTTGCCAGTCTGGTTGCTTGAGTAAATTCCTGCGGCGGGGGCACCAGTGACTTTAGTTTGTCGGAGCAGAAACCATGAAAATGTTTGTAGAAGAGAGAGAGAGGGAAGCCACATTCTGCCGGTGAGAAAGTGGCTGGAGTCGAGCTGCCAGGACTGGACCTATCACATTACAGATTCTCTTTGAAGCCTGTCAAGAACACTGGGTCCACCTTAAACAAATTCACGTTGTTGGCACTTTCTTCTACTCTGAATTTGTTTCCCCACCAACCAAATCTTGCAAAGTTAAACGGTGTTAGAAAATGGATGACGAGAGCAGGTCTTGGGGAAAATGGAAAATTCTGATCCTAAACCTGCAATTTGGCGGCGACTTTAGTGTCATCAGCGGAATCATCATAAAATAAGCGGTTATCAAAGAAGAAATTAAATTCTTGGACACGAGATAAGTAGTCAATGAAGACGAAATAATGACCTTCTTCTCTCTCACTTCCCGCCTGTGGAACTCGCTCTCATATTCTTGCTTTCCTGACGGCGACAACCTCCAGAAATTTAAATGCAATGTTAAACTATCGTCCGGTTCACACTCCACCCACACCTATTGAACAGGTGAAGAGGCTCATCCCTTGTTTCCTGTTTAGGATGCGGTTTCCGGTTTTTCTCTTTTCTAATCTTCTCACTTTTTTTTTTCAATTGGAGTAGATAGACTAAACTATCGCCCGGTTCACACTCCACCCACACCTATTGAACAGGTGAAGAGGCTTATCCCTTGTTTCCTGTTTAGGATGCGGTTTCCGGTTATTCTCTTTTCTAATCTTCTCACTTTTTTTTTCAATTGGAGTAGATAGACTAAACTATCGCCCGGTTCACACTCCACCCACACCTATTGAACAGGTGAAGAGGCTTATCCCTTGTTTCCTGTTTAGGATGTGGTTTCCGGTTTTCTCTTTTCTAATCTTCTCACTCTTATGTAGCCCCCGGCACATCAGTGGCGTTACCGCCTTGCTTGGGGTGATATGATTAAAAAAAAATACTCATCTATTAACCACTGAACTCTAGCTCTCTCCCCACCCCCGTATATCCTTCCCTTTCTCTCCACCTATGTATCTGTCATCGCACCTGCATTCTCAGCTTTCTATTGTTCCTTTCTAACTAGTTTGTACTCCTCACTCTTTTCTAATTAATCTTTTTACAGTTATGTAGCCCCCCGCACATCAGTGGCATTTCTGCCTTGCTCGGGGTGAAATGATTAAAACAAAATCTAAGTCAGATAGAAATTTAAAATATTTAGTCATACGGGCAAATCTTCTAAATATAACGTTCACATTAATATGAAATAAAGTCGAATTATAAAAAAAAATCCATTAATTTCTTGGAAATTACTTTTTTTACTGGTCAAACTCGAAAATAAAGTCAGTACTTTTGGCTTTCGAAAGAGCCTAACGAGAGATGTGCTTTCCTTAAAATGGGTCGTTAAACTCGACTTTGCCGTGAAAGTCATCTGTGGCTGAGCTATTCAAAAGCGCTCTGGTTGTAGTCTTTATCTAATTTTTAAAAAATTTAATAAGTTAAAAAAAATATATTTTTAAAGCCTTCCGAAAACCCAGGTCTGCAAATCTCAATTCTTCTTCTTCTTCTTCTTCTTCTTCTTCTTCTTCTTCTTCTTCTTCTTCTTCCCTGTGCAGTGTCTCTTCAGGACGTAGGCGATCATTACCTTCCACATTTTCTTATCCCTTATAGCTCACAACAAACTTTCTGTTGTTATTCTTCCTAAACCCTGCTCTGCTATCCATTTGTTCAAGCCTATCAAGTATGTCACGTGTTATTTCCCCTCTCTATCCATCTGCTCTGTGAGTTTCAGATTTTCCATACCTTCCTTCCTCATTACATGTCCCAGAAACTTAAGCTGTCTTTTCCTGAGGTATAAGTTTCTTTTTTGTTTCAGTCCTCTCCAAAACCGCCTCGTGTTCATGTTCGGTTTGTGGTATCCTCAGCATCTTTCTGTAGAACTACATTTCGGTTTTTTGAAGTCTTTCCTTTCTCTTTGATGGGATTGTCTAGCATTTGTTGCCATATTGATTGACAGACACCACCTAACAATCCAGTACTTCTTTCCTTGTTTCCAACAAAATTTTCCTGTCACTCTATACTCTGCTTAGCTTTTGGGAGGCATCATTGGCCATCCTAATATGCCTTTGGATCTCAGTGTTGCACTTTCTGTCCACTGTTAGAACACTTCCCAGATATTTCAATTTATTCTCACAAAAGTCTATCTGACTCCAAGATCTACCTGTGTTATTGTAGAGTTGACCAGATTATTTGTGGTAAAGAAAACCATATTTTGGTTTTATATCTTCTTTATATCTCTTCAGGACGTAGCCAATCATGGCCTTCCACATCTTCCTATCCCTAGTAGCTCTTAACAACTTTTCTCCTGTTACACCACTCAACCCCTTCTCTGCCATCTATCTGCTCAAGTTCATCAAGTATGTCATGTGTTGCTTCCCATTGTCTCTCCTATCTGTTCTGTGAGCATTAGATTCTCCAAGCCTTCCATCCTGATTACATGTCTCAAAAACTTCAACTGTCTTTTCCTCATGTTAAGCATCAGTTTCCTTTTCATGTCTATCTTTGTGTTTGCTCACATGTTCTCTCCATGGCATCCTCAACCTCCTTCTGTAGAACCCCATTTCAGTTGCTTCAAGTCTTTCGTTGTAAAATTTTCCAGCATTTGCTACAATATTGAAGGACAACTGGAATGTATCCTTGGCCATCCCATTAATTCCCTCAGATCTCCGTGCTGTACTTTCTGTTCTCTGTTAGAACACTTCCCAGGTATTTAAATATATACGCGCAAATACCCTTAGGAAAGGTATTAATCCGTCTCTTCCCTCCAGTTATGGGTTAAATAACAGGACAGATTGGGTTCTATGGCCTTGGCTGGCAACCAGTCTACCACAGAAAGCAATGACAACCTACTGCGAGATAATATTCTGCCCAGTCAGTCATGTCTCTTTCGAGATGTGATCACTCAAGCGTGTTTCATGTATGGCACTTAACTGACTGACTGAATATAATAGTTGAAAACAATCAGAGAATAAAAGATGTACAGGGGATGTCAAAAGAAAGATAAGAGATGAATGGGACACAAGTAGATAAAAGATGGCAATTGACATTACGTTTAAATTTTTGGAGATGGTAGCTATCAGGAAAGCATGCAAATGGAAGCGAGATTCACGAACGGAAATGCAAGAAAAGAATCTGTTAGAGTCGGGACTTAAAATTACTGCAATATTGAAGGACAAACATCACATAACAATCCAGTGCTCACTTCTTCAAAATGTTATGTTAACCCCTGGGATTTTTTTTTCTTTTTTTAATTTTTTAACTAAATACAAAGCTAAAGAACCACTCATAGTGGGTTACCTAATAAGATATGTGATATAAATAAATACTACACCTGTATAAATAAATACTACACCTGTATAAATAAATACTACACCTGTATAAATCATTTAGAAAGCAGTCATGATCAGTTGCATTTAATATTGTAGAGTTCACCAGATTATTTGGGGTAAAGAAAACCATGTTTTGGTTTTATATCTTCTTTTATGTGCAGTATCCCTTCAGGACATAGACAATCATGGCCTTCCACATCTTCCTATCCCTAGTAGCTTAACAACTTTTAGAGTACTCAACCCCTGCTCTGCCATTCATATGCTCAAGTCCATCAAGTTTGTCATGAGTCAGTTCCCATTTGTCCCATGAGCACCAAATCCTCCAAGCCCTCCTTTATGATTACATGCCCCAAAAACTTCAACTGTCTTTTCCTTATGTTATGTATCAGTTTCCTTTTCATGTCCATCCTCATCGTTGCTCACATATTCTGTCCATGGCATCCTCAACCTCCTTCTGTAGAACCACATTTCGGTTGCTTCAAGTCGTTCCTTCATCTTTGATAAGGTTTTCCAGCATTCACTGGCATATTGAAGGACAGACACCACATAACGATCCAGTACTTCTTTCCTTGTTTCTAGAAAAATTTTCCTGTCTCTTAATGCTCTGCTTAGCTTTTGGAATACATCATTAGCCATCCCAATATGCCTTTGGATCTCAGTATTGGACTTTCCGTCCTCTGTTAGAACACTTCCCAGATATTTAAATTTCTGAACCTGCCTGATTTTAGTATCTCCAGCCTGTTGTGGGCATTTTGGGCTCCTCTTTTTACTGATGACCATGCATTTAGTTCTCTTGTAGTTTAGGAAATCATGACCTTCGGCAGCACTCTATCCCTTCTAGTTCTTAACACCTCTTGTCATATCATCCCTCCCACACCCTGCTCTGTCATCCATTTGCATCATTAGCCATCCCAATATGCCTTTGGATCTCAGTGTTGCACTTTCTGTCCTCTGCTAGAACACTTCCCAGATATTTAAATTTCTGTAGCTGACACTGTTTAAACAAAAGAAAAAGAAAGAAAGCATAGATATCTACGCAACAATGTGTATCCATTTATATAATGCTTTAAAGTAAAATGCATAATTATTATTTTTATTTCATCATATATTTTTCTTGTCTATTTTTCTTGTTATTTTTATTCCTCAATCAGAAAACGTTATCTTCTTTTCTTAATTAAAAGCTGAGTTATCTGATTCCGAGATTAACGCTGCGGATGATATGTATCGGTCTTACCGATTTGAGATGCTGGAGGAAGAAAAAGAAGAAGGTGCAGCTATCAGCCCATCCGGGAAGCGAAGCATGTCCCTGGCTGAGATCGGTAAAGATGGAAAGGGAACAACATCACTTGATGGTAAGTGATTAACTAATATTTAATTTTTTTCTTTTATTTTTTTCTTCTTTTTTTTTTTTTCGAGTACAAATTAACCTTGCCCGGAATACATCTTAACACCAAAGATAATCTATATTATGACTAGCAGTATAGCCCGGCGCTGCTCGGGTGTAATGAAAGCTTTAAAACTAATCCATGATCCTCGAGCTCAGACTCAGCCTAAATAATATTTGTGTGAAGTTTGGTGAGAATCCGATAAAAATTGTGGATTTGTATAAAGGACATACAGGCAGATAAACAGACACACACACACAAACATCTTGCCATTTATATATATATATAATGAATTTTCTGCACTATTGTAATTTCTGCAACCTTGAAATTTCTGAATATCGTTTCTTATGTCTTTGTCTATGAGTGTATCAAATTTGATCAAAATCGGACCACTCCTTCTATAACCCGATTTTTTCGATTATCGATTTTCAATATTTATCGGGGTTACCTCGACATAAAACCTAGTTAAGGACACTCGCAGACGCTTATAGTACAACTGTGTAAATTTTCAGGAAAATCGGTTCAGCCGTTTCGGAGTCTATAGGTAACGGACACACACACACGCACACACACGCACTCACACATACACACAGAGAGAGAAAGTTCCATTTATAAATAAGTTTAGATGATCCACTTTCAGTATGTGCGTTTATTAGTGTAATATTAATAAACCATATTACATTAATAAACGTTTTTAATTAATACGTTTTTAATTAATACGTTTATTAATGTAATATGGTAAAAAAAAGTAATGTAGCGTACTTTTCCAAGGGCAATACTGTTAAAATAAAGAAATTTCCAGTCAACCTTGCAACTTGTTGAAATCATGTTAGAAAATATGTCATTCCCTAGGAGGATTAAAGCGTGCGTTTAACCGTCATAAAATCGGACATACCTTGATCGCTCAGCCAAGAAGAAACTCATTATCAAACAAACCCCGAAGGCCTGTGTTCAAAAACACATATCGGGCCTTCTCAAAATATTCAGGCCGGTAGATGAAAATAAATAAATATACCGTTTAATAAATTCATAAAACAAAGCGCACAGCATCTACTCAAATATGAGTATCAATTAAAATATAACGTTTAAACATATATATATATATATATATATATATATATATATATATATATGGCGGGGCACAGCTCGTGTAGTGTGTATAACTCATAAAAAATTCAACGGCGAGTTTTTGTACGATTATCATTACTCTATGATCTCCTCTATGGGCAATAAGCATGTTGCCTTAGGTTCTAAATGCTTAGTTTTTAAAACGTCGGTTTCATTTTAAGACGTCCTATATTATTATAAGATTAATGGCATAGATACCTGGAGTTTTACGGAAGAAGTTTTTTTTTTTTCCACTGTGTTAAATAGTCATTTTTAAGAGATATGCACATGCCGTAAAATCCTATTAACGAAAATATTAGGTTATCCCAAAAGTTGGAAAACACATGCAAAATGGGTCTATCTGGTCCAGCACAATCGAGACAAGCGATGGGTTCAGAGACACTGTCGGTTCCAAAACAAGATCGATTCGGCAAGAAAGTCATGTTGTGCGTTTGGTGAAACTTTGAAGGAATCGTGCATTTTGAGTTGGTTCCGAATGGTAGTGCCATCAGTGCCGAACTTTATTGTCAGCAACTTGAGCGGGTCTACGAAAAGTTGAAGCAAAAGTACCCGGCTCTGATCAACCGAAAGCGCGCTTTCATGCAGCAGGACAATGCCAAGCCACACACCGCCAGGAAGACCAGAGACAAGTTTGAAGAGCTGGACGGCGTTGAGGTTCTGCCACATCCAGCCTACAGTCCTGACTGTGCTCCATCAGATTACGGCCTTTTCCGGTCAATGCAACACTTTCTGAAGGGTCGCCGATTCGACTCGTTTGATGAAGTCGAGGAAGTGTGTCAAGAATTCTTTGATTCGAAGCCAGATAAATGGTACTTTGACCAGATCCGTAAGCTTGCAGATCGATGGCAGAAAGTCTTGGAAAATGATTTTGAGCAATAATTTTTGTTGTTTTTGCGAGTCAAATTTCAGTTTTTTGCAAGTGTTTACGAACTTTTGGGACAACCTAATATAATAGAAGCATATCCTCAGTTTGAAACGTTTTCGTTGTTCTTTATTTCATTGACGGTAAGTTATAGCATTGGAATTTAAAATATTCGTTCGTTTTTAAAAATATTATATTGACTGGCAGTATAGGCCGGCGTTGCTCGGGTGTAATGAAAGCTTTAAAACTAATCCATGGTCCTGGAGCTCAGACTCTTTGGATGTTGGCACGAAAGACTAAAAAGCAATAGTTGTTTCCAGTTAAAACGAAACCATAGATTGAAAGAAAAATGAATGGATGTAAGTCAAATTTTGATTTCCTGGTATCGATATCAAATAAGATTTTTTGTCGTAAACTGAATTTTCATGGTTAAATAAGTCCTCTGAGTAAATGGTATCATGGTTGAGACTAAGAACTACAATTATACCTACTTAGAGCCAAACCCGAAGCAAAAACTAAAATAAAAGGGCGGAAAAAAATACAGATATACAGGCAGATAAACAGACACACACACAAACATCTTGCCTTATATATATATATATATATATATATATATATATATATATATAATCGATTTTCTGCACTATTGTAAGAACTGCAACCTTGAAACTTATGAATATCATTTCTTATGTCTTTGTCTATGAGTGTATCAAATTTGATTAAAATCGAACTACTCCTATCACCCAATTTATTCGATTATCGATTTTCGATATTTATCGGGGGTACCTCGACACAAAACTTAGCTAAGAACACTCACAGACGCTTATAGTACAACTATGTAAATTTTCAAGAAAATTGGTTCAGTCGTTTCGGAGTCTATAGGTAACGGACACACACACACACAGGCACACACACAGACACACACACACACACAGGCACACACACAGACACACACACAGGCACACACACACACACACACACACACACAGAGACAAGGTTCCATTTATAAATAAGTTTAGATCATATTACTTGTTCCTTCGTTCCGTAGTAAGTTAGCACGTATGTTACGACCTTCCAATATCTAACAATGGGCCATTCCGTTTTGATCACTAGGCAAGGGAAAAAAAGACTTATCAGAGACGCTGTTTGGTTTCAGCGGCATGTGCGCTGTGGTACAGTTGTAATAGATTCGGAAGGAGTAATCAACGAACCGAGTTCGAATTCCAATTGAATTCCTTGCATTCCTTTACTCGCAAATACGCCTGGGAAAGGTATTAATCCATCTCTTTCCTCTAGTTATAGGTTAAATAACAGAACATATTGGGTTCTATAGCCTTGGATGGCAACCAGTCTAACACAGAAAGTAATGGCAACCTACTGCGTGATAATCTTCTGCCCAGTCAGTCATGTCTCTTTCGAGACATGATCGCCCAAGCGTGTATCACGTATGGCATTTGACTGAAAAGCAAACAAGAGGCTTATAGCATTCTCTTGTGTTTAATACTACTTCAGTGAAATATTCTTAAGGTCATATCACGTTGAAACACCTGTTTCCGTCCGAACACTGAAGTTAAGCAACGTCGAGTCAGGTCAGTACCAAGATGATGTGACCGCTTGAAAATATCGTGCTATAAGCTATGGGTTAACTTTCAAAACTAGTATCAATAAAGCAATATAATACCCGCCCCCCCCCCCCACACACACACCAAATTCTTACAATCTAAAAATATTTTCTAGCTTTAAATAATCTGCAAAGTGTTGATAGGTCGTAATTTGTCAACGTTTAATATTCTCATTTGTACCCTCTTAGTACGATTATGATTGTCATTTCAATATTTATTTAATGTTGTCAAACTCAAATATTAATCGATGCAATAGGCGTATTCCACGGGTATTTTATAGTCTTAATACTCGCAAACATTAACTTAAGAATTATGAATCATCAGAAATTCAAATCAGAAATTTGTATTGGAACTATTAGTGCTAAAGTACAGGATTGTTTGCTCTTTTCTACTATGAAGCCGTCATCTAAATTCTCGTGTCTTTCCTACTTTAAAGACAGAAAATTGTTTTATCTAAATAATTAAGCAATTTAATTATAAAGGCTATCAATTGTTTATAAAGATCACAAAAACAAATAGATAGAATTTTTGAAAGCCTGTTTTAGATGTAACGGCAGGAGAATGGTTAGCGGCTCGTTATGATTAATCAGCTAGCCGAGATCGAATTCCAGCTGAGTTTGATTATTTTTTTTTTTTTTTCAAAAATCAAGTCGGAAATGCCACAAGGACGCAGTGGGTGAAAGAAGGTAGAAAGGATTCACGTGACATTAGTGAGAAGGAGTGAAATAAGAACAAGTAAGAGACAGGATTCAGGAAGATAAAGATGCCGATTGACCTTTCATTTAAATTTTCGACCATTGTAGGTAGCAAGAACGCAACAAACCGAAAAAGAGTTTCACAGGCGAAAAAAGAAGCTATTAAAATAAAACGATTGCATCTTGTTAGTTCAACATTAACAGTCTAGTCAGTTAAGTGCGATACGTGATACAAGCTCGGGCGATCATGTCTCTTTCGAGACATGACTGACTGTGCAGAAGATTATCCCGCACTAAGTTGCCATTACTTTCTTCTGGTTGCCAGCCAAGACTATAGAACCCGATCTGTCCTGTTATTTAACCCATAACTGGAGGCAAGATACAAGGGTATTTGTGCGTAAGTGAATGTAAGGAATTCAACTGGAATTCGAACTCGGCTCCCCGATTTCTCATTCCGAGCCGATATCCACTGCAAAACAGCGCACAATCTAGCAGCTTGCTGAATATTGTTGCAATCGAGCCAAGGAAGAAATAGCTCATCGGTACGGTTGTCATGAACATATTTGTAGACAAGACAGAGGGAAGCCACAACGGTGAGAAAGTGATTAAAGTAAAGATGCCATTCACTTTATCTGGTACCGGTATTAATCCAGCTCTTCTCCTCCAAGCTATAGGTTAAACAGCCAAAGCTGTGTAAAAGAGAAATATATTAATTGTGTCTGCTCTTCTACTGAAAACTAAGAATATAGAACCCGATCTGTCCTATTATTTAACCCATAACTGGAGGCAATGAATGAAATCGCCGAATCTGAATCCTTCTATCATGTTTTGTACTCTATTCAGTTCAACTGGTAACACAGTTTCTCCATTAAATGTTTGACGAACCCATTTAGTTTTCGCATCGTTAAACAGAAGAAACCAAAAATAGTAGTCAGATTGGTCAGTCAAGTGCCATACGTGGTACACGCTTGAGCGATCATGTCTCGAAAGAGACATGAATGACTGGGCAGAAGATTATCCCGTAGTAGGTTGCCATTGCTTTATGCGGTGGACTTATTGCCAACCAAGGCTATAGAAACCAATCTGTCCTGTTATTTCACCCATAGCTGGAGGGAAGAGACGGATTAATACCTTTCCTAAGGGTATTTGCGCGTATATGATTGCAACGAGTTCAACTGGAATTTGAACTCGGCTCTCCGATTTCTCGTTCCGAGTCGATATCCACTGGACCACAACGCACATCCGTCAGATTGGTAAGGTGATTAATTGGAAAATTATTTTTAATTTAAATGCCTATATCTGAAAAATTGAATCATTAACTACATTAAAAATGATCAAGAGTTTGTTTTTTTTTTGTTAAATATTGTAATAGAAAGGCATTAATACAAACACTCATACCGGTGCACACGCACACCCCCCCCCCACACACACACACACACCCCACACACACACACGCACACACACCCCACACACACACGCACACCCCCCCCCACACACGCACACACCCCCACACACACACACGCACACACCCACACACACACACACACCCCCCCCCCACACACACACACGCACACACCCCCACACACACACGCCACCCCCCCCCCACCCCCCCCCCACACACACGCACACACACCCCCACACACACACACGCACACCCCCCCCCCACACACACGCACACCCCCCCACACACACACGCACCCCACACACACACGCACACACCCCACACACACACACACGCACACACCCCACACACACACGCACACCCCCCCACACACCACACCCCCCCCCCACACACACACACACCCCACACACACACACACACACACCCCCACACACACACGCACACCCCCCCCCCACCCCCCCCCCACACACACGCACACACACACATTATATATTTAAGCAAATTCACCCCAAGTAAGTCAATAAATCTTCTAAGACACAAAGTGTAACTGCGTGTGGAAGCATTAGAAAACAGAAAGATTACGAAGGCGTTGGACCAAATGAAGAGTAATCAGGAGGATAGCAGATAGCGATTAACATTGCATTTACATTTTTGAAGATTGAAGTAGACTGGAAAGCATAGTACTGGAAGAGAGTTCCACGAGCAAGAAGTGTGAGAGAAGAAACTGTTAGCATAGAACTTATGCTTACATCTAGACAGGATCAACTGATATTTGATCAACTGATCAAAGTGAGACCACTTTGCCAGTCTAGTACTGCCCTTAAATTAATAAAGTCTAAGTACCATAACGAAGAACTTATCCAAAGAATTACCATCAAAAAATTTTCAGAAAAGTTACACACACACACACACACACACACACACACACACACACACACATATTAAGCTATCGCGCCCTGACTGAGCATACTGGAAGAATGGTAGACTTTGAGAAACAGTAGCTACTCTCGCATGTACGCATCGCTCATTCAGTAATGGATTAGAGCACTCTGGCTATTGGGCGTGCATAATGATAATATACATGCTAAAAAGTCCGCCTTCTTCTACCGAGTGCCCATAGGCTAGAGATAGAATCGCTGACTGACGACAATTCGGTCGGATTTCAATCCTGGGTTAAAAGCAATCGGAGTCTAACCGTACTGATGAACTGTGATACAGCAAAACAGATCTGTCTGTGGATGGCTAATATATATATATATATATATTGTGTGTGTGTGTGTGTGTGTGTATTTAGGCAGCATTTTTTCATTGACGCATGTTTCATTAAATAATATAGGCAAGTTTTGTCTATTTATTTTATGTTTAATTCTTTTCATATTCTCTGATAAGCTTAATAGTATTATCATTAAATGAAGAAAGGCAATCACAATATTGATACATATTTTTTTTTATAATTTAAGCTAAGGTTGTTTAATGTACTGTAATGTAATTGGCATCTTTGATAATGGCTTATTCCTCTTCTCTTTATTTTATTTAACCATAATGGCTTATGAAAGCCGAAAGCTTAGATTGAATTATAAAAAATTATGTATCAAAATTGTGATTTTCTTCCTTCACTTAATGATAATGCTATTTAGCTAATCAGACAATATGAAAAAAATTTACATAAAATAGACAAAAATTGTCTATATTATTTAATGAAACATGCATGAATATATATATATATATATATATATATATATATATATATATACTAGCAGTATAACCCGGCGTTGCTCGGGCGTAATGAAAGCTTTAAAACTAATCCATGGTCCCGGAGCTCAGACTATTTGGACGTTGGCACGAAAGACTAAAAAGCAATACTTGTTTCCATTAAAGCGAAACCGCAGACTGAAAGAAAAATGAATAGATGTAAGTTAAATTTTGATTTCCTGGTATCGATATCAAATAGGTTTTTTCGTCGTAAACTGAATTGTGAAGACTAAATAAGTTCACTGAGTAAATGGTATCATGGCTGAGACTAAATACTACAATTATGCCTACTTAGAGCCAAATCCGAAGCAAAAACTAAAATAAAAGGGCTGAAGAAAATACAGACATACAGGCAGATAAACAGACACACACACAAACATCTTGCCTTATATATATATATATATATATATATATATATATATATATATATATATATATTATCGATTTTCTACACTATTGTAAGAACTGCAACCTTGAAATTTCTGAATATCGTTTCTTATGTCTTTGTCTATGAGTGTATCAAATTTAATTAAAATCAGACCACTCCTTCTATAACCTGATTTTTTCGATTATCGATTTTCGATATTTATCGGGAGTACCTCGACACAAAACCTAGCTAAGAACACTCGCAGACGCTCATAGTAAAACTGTGTAAGGCGAATTAGCATGGCGAAGGACGCGTTCCAGAAGCTGAGTAAAGTGCTGGGACACAGTAGGGTTTCACTGGAAACGAAGAAGAGAATGCTAGATTGTTATGTGATGTCAGTTCTTCAATACGGCAGTTAATGTTGGACAATATCAACAAAGATGAAGTAAAAACTTGAAGGAGCGGATATGTGGTTCTACAGAAGGGTGCTGCGGATATCATGGACCGAGCATGTCAGCAATAATGAGGTGTTGGAAAAAATGGCAACGAAAAGAAAATTAATAGTGAACATCAGGAAGAGACAACTGAAGTTCCTGAGACATGCAATGAGGAAGGAGGGCTTGGAGAATCTGATACTGAGAGGCTAGATAGAAGGAAAAAGAGACAGAGGAAGGCAGCGGATAACATATTTGAAGGGCCTGAGCATATGGATGACAGAACGGGGGTTACGTGGCATAACAGGAAAAAAGTAATAAGAGCCATTAGGGATAGGGAGACGTGGAAGGCCATGATCGCCTACGTCTTGAAAGGATAGGCCATGTAGAAGATATGCATTCAAACAATCATCTCTCGTTCACTGCCACCATTTCTTGAAATCTTCCAGAAGCGTTTAAAAAAAGTGTACGCTTTATATATTTTTCTTTTCTTTTTTTTTCAGGTACCCCTTGTAAAAAACCTCCGCTTAAAAGACGAGGTACCTTGTCATCATTTGTGGGCAGCAACTTCAGCACAGCTGATCATAGCTTCAACGCTTCCAGTTCAGGGCAGCAGCAATACATGAGAAAGAAACAAAAACCAATGGTAAGTAATTATAGATATTTATACATATACTAGCATCATAACCCGGCGTTGCCCGTGCAACTCAGAACATTTTAGTAGTAGTAGAAGATGCCAATTAAAGGAGTAGATGGAAATCATTTATAGACAGTTGATTTCCTGCAAGAAATATTTAGCAAATAAAAAAGCTTTATCTTTTTTTTTAATTTTATTTTCTGAAGTATGAAATATTAAATCTGAAAAAAAAATTTAAAAACAGACTTAAATAATCAAACTAGCCATTGGCATATTTCTTTTTTTTACATATTTTGTTTTTGTTTGAAAAAACACTTTATTTTTTAAATATTTGTTTTGTTTTAAAATTGCGGTGAAAAATATTCACATTTTTTGTTGACAAATGAATTTTTAAAACGTCGAAATAAAAATTAAATATAAAGGCTCATTTTTTTTGTTAATAAAAAATATTTTAGAGGCGTTTGACACGTGAGATATGATTTCTGAGACGTAATTTAGCAACCATCTTAGATCTTTTTACGGAGCAAATGTAAACAATCGGTTTTATTGGCCAAAAAGTGCGAAAGGGAAAATTGCTGCACTTACTCAAAAAGTATGTTTCGACCTGGGTTCCATGTAGGTATGTGTCCCTAGAAAGTTTGAATGGCGTAGCTTAAAAATGTAGGCATGCATAGGGAACAGTCACACACAGACTCACAGATTGCCTTTTATATATATAGATAACTGTTTGACGGTACAAAACTTATAAATTGCTTTAAAAATCACAAACGTAAACATCTCTTAAGGTATCCCTTTCGGCAACAACACATCAGGAGAGACCCGTTGGTAGTAATCAAGGAAAAACAAAGAAATATAATAGAAATAGTTAATAGACTGAAAAATGTGTCCAAACTACGAAACTCTGGAGTCAGGATGCTGAAGAAAAGGTAAATCAACTAAGTGACAAAACTTTTATTTATAGTAACTATATATATATATATATATATATATAATGAATTATTTTGAACATTATTTTTACCGATTTTTTTTCATTGCAAATTGTCGGTTGCTTATATAACCAAGTTTCGTTAAAATTCGTTAATTTCCGTAACATGTTTATATATATATATATATATATATATATATATATATATATATATATATATATATATATAAAGGAGGAAGGGGTGAAGGGTTATTAAATATCCCCGTATACCCTCTCTCTGCCGACAGAAAAAGATCGTTAAGTCGTTCGGGGATATTTTTTTAACCTTCGCCTCCTCCCCTGTTTTCATTTATTTTTGTATATATTTTTGTACATATTTTATCCAATTGTATATATGCAGTTATTTCCCCTCGATTTTATTCTCCTCGCTAATTGTTTATACGCCTCTCTTCCCCACTTTTTTTGCTCACGTGAATATATTTCGTTTTTCTTTGATTACTACCAACGGGTCTCTCCTGATCTGTTGTTAGCGAAAGGGGTCCCTTAAGAGATGTTTCCGTTTGTGATTTTTAAAGCAATTCATACATATATATATATATATATATATATATATATATATATATATATATATATATATGTAGTTATTTCACCTCGATTTTATTCCCCTCGCTAATTATTTATACGCCTCTGTTACCTCCTTTTTTTGCTCACGTGAATATATTTCGTTTTTCTTTGATCATTACCAACGGGTCTCTCCTGATGTGTTGTTGGCGAAAGGGATCCCTTGAGAGATGTTTGCGTTTGTGATTTTTAAAGCAATTCATATATATATATATATATATATATATATATATATATATATATATATATATATATTAGCTGCATCACAATGTCGAGTATGATCATCGAAAGATCTCGTCGTACGTTGATTAAACTCTTTCTTTTCCATAAATAATTCACCCTTTTCTCTTTTTCTACAGCGACAAAATATCATTGGTCTTCCCGATTCACCGTTTCTGATGCATGATTTGAACCTCGAAGAGATGACACCGCGTTACGCTCCTCCGATTAAACCAGCTGGCCAATTAAAACTCCAGCTGAACTTTGCAGATGAAAGAACTTCGCTTAACATATTTATTATAGAAGTAAGCATGTTTTTTCTTCGTATTTTTGTGTGCGCGTGTTACGGGTTTATGTCGAAAAACATTGGATTATAAATATTAAGTTGTTACATAAAGTCGTTCGATTCTTATATTGTATACTATCAGTATAGCCCGGCGTTGCTCAGCTGTAATGAAAGCTTTAAAACAAATCCATGATCCTGGAGCTCAGACTCAGCCTAAAGAATATTTGTGTGAAGTTTGGTGAGAATCGGATAAAAATTGTGGATTTGTATAAAGGACATACAGATAGATAAACAGACACACACATCTTGCCTTTTATATATATATATATATATATATATATATATATATATATATATATATATATATTATCGATTTTCTGCACTATTGTAAGAACTGAAACCTTGAAACTTCTGAATATCGGTTTTTATGTCATTGTCTTTTTTTTAATTTTTTTTTTAATCATATCACCCCAAGCACGGCGGTGACGCCACTGATGCGCATGGAGCTAGTTAAGAGTAGAATGATAGGAAAAAAAGAAAGCCGGGGACCACATCCTAAACAGGAAACAAGGGATGAGCCTCTTCACCTGTTCAATAGACGTCGGTGGAGTGTGTCTATGAGTGTATCAAATTTTATTAAAATCGGACCACTCCTTCTATAACCCGATTTTTTCGATTATCAATTTTCGATATTTATCGGGGGTACCTCGACACAAAACCTAGCTAAGAACACTCGCAGACGCTTATAGTACAACTGTGTAAATTTTCAAGAAAATCGGTTCAGCCGTTTCGGAGTCTATAGGTCACGGATAACACACACACACACACACACACACACACACACACACACACACAAAGTTCCATTTATAAATAAGTTTAGATTTGGATTAATGCTTATTATTTAGTTCTGATCAATTATTCAAAAATGTATTCCCCTCCATTCGACCTTCTTCCAACGACCTACGAACTGTTCAATGCCAGAGAATATGGTGGATGTTTTCATAACATTCCAAAAGAACTCTTTAATTGCATATTTGTTCATATTGGTGACGTAGTATGACGTAGTAATGACACTGTATCCCCGATCAGGTCATTACAGCTTGATTACCTCTTTGGGTGTGTGTTGTGGTGCAGTGGATATCACCTCGGAATGAGAAATCGATGAGCCGAGTTCGAATTCCAGGTGAATTCGTTGCATTCACTTACGCGCAAATACCCTTGGGAAAGGTATTAAACCGTCTCTCCCTTCCAGTTACGGGTTAAATAAGACGGATTGAATTCTGTAGCTTTGGCTGGCAATCAGTCTACCGCAGAAAGTAATGGCAACCGAATGCGGGATAATCTTCTGCCCAGTCAGTCATGTCTCTTTCGAGACATGATCGCCCAAGCGTGTATCAAGTATGGCACTTAACTGACTGACTGCATCTTTGACTTCGTTCATTTGTTCGACATACAGCTTAGCATTGACGGTTTCGTTGTTTTTTGGCGATTCATAACAGTCTGTCGGAAAAGTAGTGTAATTATTAGCAAGCTTGTCTCGCTAAATTAATTGCGTCTGAGTAGAGAGTTCGATCCTCACTGCGTGCCCCAGACTTTCGATCTTGTGCCACATCAAAACTATGCTTAGAAACCCTTTGGGCACCTCGACATGGTGTAATGGTTAACGAGTTTATCTCGCTAGAATCATTGCAACTGAGTAGTGAGTTCGATCCTCACTGCGTGCCCCAGACTTTCGATCTTGTGCCACATCAAAACTATGCTTAGAAACCCTTTGGGCACCTCGACATGGTGTAATGGTTAACGGGTTTATCTCGCTAGAATCGTTGCAACTGAGTAGTGAGTTCGATCCTCACTGCGTGCCCCAGACTTTCGATCTTGTGCCACATCAAAACTATGCTTAGAAACCCTTTGGGCACCTCAACATGTGTAATGGTTAACGGGTTTATCTCGCTAGAATCATTGCAACTGAGTAGTGAGTTCGATCCTCACTGCGTGCCCCAGACTTAGGGCCTTGTGCCACATCTTTTATCGTGAAAACGATCAAATGTAACCGCAACTTCTACTCATCAGCTTCTTGCATTTCCCACCTATGGAACTCTCTTCCGTATACTTGATTTCCTGATAGCTACAATCTCCAAGAGTTTAAATGCAACGTCAATTGCCATCTTTTATCTCCTTGACTCCCATGCTTTTACCGATACCCACCTGTATCTTGTTCTTCTCACTTACCACTCTACTCTCACGCAGCTCTCTTCACGCCAGTCTTCCCATCCTTCTCTTGCCCATTCTACAACACCTCCTATGACCTGTCTGTCTTTCTCTTCAGTTTCCTCTTACGTAATCCCCTGCCAACCCATGACAGTACTGTCTTGCTTGACGTAAAAAGATAATAAAAAAATCTAAGCTGCGTTTAGAAAAGCGTCATATCATTCTCTCGATGATGGAGTCATTTCCGTACACATCCGAAATGCCTCGGGCTGCATTGGCAGCTTTGTGACTTGGATTAAAAAGCAGAGAACATGTCAAACATGCTTATTCTTATCTACTTGGAAATCTTTTCCGAAGACGTGTCTAATCTAAAATAAAATTTCAATAACGTTAACCCACAGTTTCACAGAGTGACCAGTCTTAAAAAGATGCCAAAAATGCTACTAAATCATTCACAGAACACCAAACAACAACAAAAACATAAAAAAAAAACGAAAGAATATTTGTAACAACCTAATATTTTACGTTTTTAGTTTATTACTTTACTAGCAGTATAAACCGGTGTTGCTCGGGTGTAATGAAAACTTTAAAACTAATCCATGGTCGTGGAGCTCAGACTCTTTGAACGTTGGCACGAAAGACTAAAAAGCAATAGTTGTTTCCAGTTAAAGCGAAACCGTAGACTGAAAGAAAAATGAATAGATGTAAGTTAAATTTTGATTTCCTGGTATCGATATCAAATAAAACTTTTTCGTCGTAAACTGAATTTTGAAGTCTAAATAAGTCCTCTGAGTAAATGGTATCATGACTGAGACTAAAAACTACAATTATACCTACTTAGTTATATTAATTATACCCGAAGAAAAACCTAAAATAAAAAGGGCTGAAAAAAATACAGACATACAGGCAGATAAACAGACACACACACAAACATCTTGCCTTTTATATATGTATATATTATCGATTTTATGCACTATTGTAAGAACTGCAACCTTGAAACTTCTGAATATCGTTTCTTTGTTTATGAGTGTATCAAATTTGATTAAAATCGGACCACTCCTTCTATAACCCGATTTTTTCGATTATCGATTTTCAATATTTATCGGGGGTACCTCGACACAAAACCTAGCTAAGAGACATACAGGCAGATAAACAGACACACACACAAACATCTTGCATTCTATATATATATATATATATATATATATATATATATATATATATATATCGATTTTCTGCACTGTTGTAAGAATTGCAACCTTGAAACTTCTGAATATCGTTTCTTATGTCTTTGTCTATGAGTGTATCAAATCCGACCACTCCTTCTATAACCCGATTTTTTCGATTATCGATTTTTATCGGGGGTACCTTGACACAAAACCTAGCTAAGAATACTCGCAGACACTTATAGTACAAGTGCGTAAATTTTTAAGGAAATCGGTTCAGCCATTTCGGAGTCTATAGGTAACGGACACACACACACACACACACACACACACACACACACACACACAGACAAAGTTACATTTATAAATAAGTGTAGATGTAGCTGTAGATTAGATTAGATTCTTCACAAACTAAAATTATCCTTTATTCGGTTATATATTCGCCATGACTTGTTGCCAATTATCGATACATTTTGAGCAAATCTCTGCAGGGTTTTAACAACAAACTTTGGAATCTGATCTTTGATTAGAAAATATTTTTCCTATCAAAACGTTCGTAGCGACTGACAAAGATAATCGGTTGATGCGGGGTCAGGTGAAGATGGTGAGTGGGTTAAAGCAGACCAACCGTCTTCCAAATTGTTTCCAGTATTTTTCTTGTTTTTCATTGGCCTACACTGAGAAACCTCCCTTTTGACACAATTTTTTTTTGTGAGTCAGTCAGTCAGTTAAGTGCCATACGTGAAACACACTTGGGCGATCATGTCTCGAAAGAGACATGACTGACTGGGAAGAAGATTATCCCGCAGTAGGTTGCCATTGCTTTCTGCGGTAGACTGGTTGCCGACCAAGGCTATAGAACCCAATCTGTCCTTGTTATTCGACTCATACCTAGAAAGGGAAGAGCTGTATTATATTATTATGTAGTAATTAGTGGGGGATCACTTTATTACTTCTTAACAATATAAGACTGATCCCCCACTTTATACCCAGTAGAAGTTTTAATTATATTTCTATTACATTCAGTCAGTCACATAAGTGCCATACGTGAAACACGCTTGGGCGATCATGTCTCTTTCGAGACATGACTGCCTGGGCAGAAGATTATCCCGCAGTAGGTTGCCATTGCTTTCTGCGGGAGACTGGTTGCCGACCAAGGCTATAGAACCCAATCTGTCCTGTTATTTAACCCATAACTGGAAGGAAGAGACGGATTAATACCTTTCCTAAGGGTATTTGCGCGTAAGTGAATGCAATGAATTCAACTGGAATTCGAACTCGGCTCCCCGATTTCTCGTTCCGAGCCGAGATCTACTGCACCATTTTTGTGAGTACAGATGTTAAACCTTGCCAAGTCTCTTTTTATGCATTCATTTTACCGTGGTAAAACTCACGTTTGAAAAACAGGTGAACCTCATATAGACCATCAAAAATTGAATGTAACAGAGCATCACAAAGTAAATCTGATATGCCATCAAAATGGGAGTCTTTCTGGTAACTGTCGAGAGACAGCTGAAATTACTAGAACAACTAATGTGGAAAGAGGGCTTAGAGAATTTGACTCTCACTGGATATATTGATGTCAAGAGGAACATAGAGAAACAAAATAACCTATCTAACGAGCTTGTGTAAATAGTTGACAGAACAAGGAGTGGGAGAGATAGCAAAAAAATATAACTAAGAGTAACAAAGGCTTTGAAATTGTGAAGAGGTAAGATCGTCTACGTCCTGAAGTGAACGCAGCACAGAGAAGTCTGATCATTCACTGCAAGTTTGGAACGCACATTACCTCTGAATTATGGATAATGCAAGATGGTGGATTTAAACCTGTACTGCTCCTCTTTTCTGGCAATGCCCCTCTTTTATGTGTTGTCATCCTTTGAGTCGTTGGTGATCATAGTTTGCCACAATTTTCTCTCATTTTAGCTCTTGCTAACTTTTGTTCTTTTATTATCTCCCCTAAACGTTGTTTCATTATCCATTGGCTCAAGGATATGGGTATCAAGTTCACGATATAAAATGTTAATAATAATGGTTTCCAAGTTTTAATGCGCGCCTTTCGTTCAGTTTGTATGTTAAATAAAATCATTTTGCATTCGAAAGATGGCGCTATTGTCGTCTGTTAAAAGGAAATAAACAAAAATGCAAGAAACTTGTACTTTTATAACAACAGATAAAATGGTAAGAAAAAGATTGTGTAATGCAGTTGTTGAATATTTTATTTATTCCATAACTGGATTCTAAATGAAAATAAAAAAAAGAAAGTATTTTGAGTATCAAAACTTTATCCAAAATAATCTCCACTCGACAGAATTTACAAAGCTGAAACACTGGAGTTTGATTTTTTTATTTCATTTTATTTATTTATTTTTTTTATCATTTCACCTCAAACAAGGTGGGATCGCCACTAATATGCAGTGGGTTACAGTGAGTAAAAACATTTATGTGCGTTGTGGTGCAGTGGATATCGGCTCGGAACAAAAAATCGAAAAGCCGAGTTCGAATTCCAGTTGAATTCTTTGCATTCAGTTACGTGCAAATACCCTTGGGAAAGATATTAATCTGTCTCTTCCCTCTAGTTATGGGTTAAATAACAAGAGAGATTGGGTTCTATAGCCTTGACTGGCAACCAGTCTACCGCAGAAAGCAATGGTAATCTACTGTGGGATAATCTTCTTCCCAGTCAGTCATGTCTCTTTCTAGACATGATCGCACGAGCGTGTATCCTGTATGGCACTTAACTGACTGACTGATATTGAAGAAAGGATAAAAGATGAAAGGAATTCAAGGAGCGAAAAGATGGCAATTAACGTTGCGTTTAAATTTTTGGATATTCTAGCTATCAGGAAAGCAAGTAAACGGATGAGAATTCTACAGGCGAGAAGTGCGAGAAAAGAAACTGTTGGAGTAAAAGAGACGGTTGCATTTAACTATTTCAACGGTAAAAGTGGTGGGATTTAAATGCCAATCTCATAGCACGCTTAAATTCACGTGGTCGGGACATCAGAGAAAGAAGTTCATCATAAAAATATCTCAAATAGATTTGCCATTGTTTATTAGATATTGTAAATTATATAAATTTACGTCCCTGCGAAAAAGCAGTTTTTTTCTCTGTTCACAGCCCTCCAATCTGTCTATTTTCTTCCTATTGATTTTCCTCGCGTGTTACTTACACCAATGAGTATATATTTTAATGCGAATTACATTTATCATTTATGTTTATTATAGGCACAGAATCTCATCCTGCAGACGTCATCTCAGCAGCCTCCCTTAAACCCTTATGTTAAATGTTTTTTGGTGCCGGGAAGAACGGTTAAATTCAACACGAAAACAGTTTATAAAACTAAGGTAAATCTTCGTTCAACATTTTTGTTAATAGTAGCTTTACTATGGCCGAAACAAGGGAGACAATTCAAATGGTACAGCTCTTTATTTGATTTGAAATGCTAACCAATGAAGAATTTATAGGCTATTAATTTAGTAAACAGTTAAATGATAATGTAATGTATTCCTTCTTTGTCGGATTATCGCCTCTGATGATAATCACAGGTTGTATAATATTTGAAAGCTCTTTTTCCCTTTGACTTTCGAATTGGCCAGACACGTTTCGTTTCGATTCAATAGACACGAGATATGTTGTGGTGATACCGATCGAGCAAAAGCGATGAACCGGATGTTGGCTCTATGCCGACCAGAAAGCGAATGAATAAAAATCATCTCCGCGCAGGTGGATTCGCGCAGATGTTCCGGTTGAAAAATAAAAATTAATCAAATGTCAAATTTCCATTTCGCGAGCCTACGCGAAGTTTATTTACCAGCCAATGGGAAGCCCGGAATCAAAATTCAAGGATGAAATTCGAAACGAGCTGCTTCTGATCCAAAAAGCAGATATAAAAAGCCGAGACAAAAAGCAGAAAGACAGACCGGCGGAGACGAGCTGATTAGTTTCTCCCTTGACCTAAGTCGAGCGGCTACTATGCTGACCTCTTTCCTTCTCCCTGTCTCAAAAGCACTTATTGACATCAGGAGTGACCTCTTCAAAGACATTCCTTAAAAGTACTTACTGACTTACTGACCTTAGAAGCGGCAACTTCAAAATGAACATTTCTCCACATTACTAAGCCTTTTATCTTGTTCAGCTCATTATTATTTTCCATGAACATTCTAACCTCCGTTGGACCTTAATTTCAAGTATTATTTTAATTGTAAAAACATGAATTGAAATGTGTATATATAAATCTTATTTTATACTCAAATTGCATTCCTTGATTTTATAATCATTTTATGAATTATAGTGGGCTATCTTCCCACAAGGCCAAATTCCGTTAACCTGCAACGGTATACAATTACCCTTCACTAGAACGGAATCTTACTACAACTAGAAAAAGAATAAATAAGATAGCCGCTATAATGTAAGCACATCAGAGACACAATCTGAAAATTGTAATGAACTATTCATAACTTCAACTTTGTTTTTTTTTCTTTATACTTCTAACATGTCCAGTTAATGCATTTATTAATTGTTTCTCGTTTAAATTCTATGTTTTGTGTCCTTTTTTTTTTTACCCAGACTCACAGACAAATATTGTTTGCGCGACAAATGTTACAAAAGGCATGAAATGATAATACGTCCATTCCGGCAAAACATTAAACTGTCCGTAAAGAAGCGCATCAGTGTGGATTTAAATAATCAATATTTTATTGAACAAATAACATATGGAGTTATCATAGATTAAAACAATTACCGTATATACACGTGTATAAGTCTAAAAATATGTGAGAGTAAAAGATCGTTTGTTAAATGGGGTGATGGACTTATTGTCGAGACCAGTATTTTGCGAGATTCACCAACTTCAACATCCCTGTAAAAAAGGCGTCAAAATATCTGGTGTGCTGGATGACAGATTTTGAATTACTTTAAATTAAAAATATTGTGAATTAAATATTTCTGTTTTTAATTACTAAATGAATGTTATATCTTAAAGTTATTTTATTATTTATTTTAATATGTGAAATTATTATCTTAAAGATAAGTTATATATATATCTTTTTATTAAACTTATTCATTTCGCTTTTTATTTTCTTATTGCACAATATATGGGTATCAAGTTTACTATATAAAATATAATCTGTATAACTTGTAAGACATGAAATCGTTTCCAAGTTTTTAATGAACGCCTTTCGTTCAATTTTTATGTTAAATAAAATAATTTTGCATTCGAATGATGGCGCTATTGTCGTCTGTTGAAAGGAAATCAACAAAAATGCAAGAAACTTGAACTTTTATAACAACAGATAAAATGCTAAGAAACAGATTGTGTAATGCAGTTGTGAAATATTTTATTTATTCCATAACTGGATTCTAAATGAAAATAAAAAATATATTTTGGGTATCAAAACTTTATCCAAATATTCTCCACTCGTCAGAATTTACAAAGCTGAGTCATCTGAACATAATGTGTTTATTAACTTCCTTTGACTTATAATATACACAGGCTTTTGATTTTACCCATTTCATAGACATAAAATCGTATGGTTGGCTTATATTCGGATTGACTTATATACGCGTAGATATAACATAAAAGAAATTTTCGCAGTAATAAGGATTGAAATAAACATTTATTTAAATTATTTTTTCTTTATTTTGTGAAACAAAAACAATAACTTTATTAAACAAACGCGTTTTGGATGTAAAAAAAAACATATAAACACTTTATTAAGGAAATTATTATTGGGATGTGCTTTGTGGTGCAGTGGATAACGACTTGAAACGACAAATCGGGGTGCCGAGTTCGAGTTTCAGTTGAAGTCTTTGCGTTCACTTATGGTATGAATCTATCTCTTCCCTCCAGTTATGGGTTAAATAATAGGACAGATTGGATTCTATAGCCTTGGTCGACAACCAGTCTACCGCAGAAAGAAATGGCAACTTACTGCGGGATAATCTTCTGTCCAGTCAGTCATGTCTCTTTCGAGACATGATCGCCTAATCGCTTAACTGACTGACTGATTGGGATGTGAGGGTCTGTATGAGGTTTACTGAAAGGGTTTATAAAGGACAAGACTTTTCGCGGGGTTGTTTATTCTTACGTATTTCCATGACCTCATGTTAATTTAACCATGGACAATAATACTTAATTTTTACCTACAATTATTTATTTTTCTATTCTAATATTTCTTCTTTTTTTTCTCTCTCATTCCACAGAATCCTGTTTTCTTAGAAAAATTTTCCATCAAAGAACTTTCGCCCGTGGATTTTACCGAAAACGCAGCTCTGGAATTCCATGTCTATTCTTCAGAAGGTCGAGGCAGACGCCATTTGCTTGGCGTTTGTTCCATCTTGTTAAAAGAAATCGATAATCTCACGGACGGCAAGGCGAATCTTAACCTCACTCCACAAACTGTATTCCGAGTGAGTGAATCCGTATTTTCTTTTTCTTTTCGTATCAAGAATCTTTGCAATCTCCCCATTGCTGGAAAATGTAAAAAAAAAAAAACATACAAAAAAGCAAGCCATATATACCCTGTCGTACAGAGCAAGAACCCCACCCCGCGCAAAAGTAATCCTAATGTCTGGTTATTTTGGTCAAATTAATGGAAGCATGAGAAATTAAGAACTTTATATTATAGTATTTACATTATTCGGACTATCGTCCTCATCATTATTGCCATTTGTACGACATTTCGGCCGTTGTACGCTCCGGCCTTCTTCATGTGCTAGAAATTTCAAACTGATCTCTTGATTACAATCACTGGGGTATATGATCTTTATTCCTTGCATAGCAGTGCCTCCTTTGAGAGTTTTATTATTAGTCTCATTCCTTGCGTAAAGCCTCGATTGGAAGTCATGAGTTATCTCCCTCTAACCCTGCAGGTTACTTGTTTACCACTGCTGTAGCCTGGTATTGAACTCACAACTCTCAGAGTCAAGTCAGGAACGTCTATATCCACTGGGCCATGCGTCCTTAAGGACACATTTATATTAAAGTATTATTGTGCGCGCTTAACATTTTTCTATGTCATCGAAAAATTCCTCTACAGAAACACGGGCGTATTTTCCACATCTATGTCTTGGACTCACTGATGGCATTAGAAAATTTTTAATTATTTTGATACAAAAATGTCATAATTCTTAAATTATTTTTAGCTCTCAGAATGTTTCAGGACCATGGATTAGTTTTAAAGCTTTCCTAACACCCGAGCAACGCCGGGCTATACTGCTAGTTAAATCATAGATACAAGATAGAATTGTTCCTTTAATTTCTTTAGATATAGCCAGTTTGTAAAACATAGCTTCTCCCTAAGCCATGATCTATTAACCAGTGGCAGGTGAGTGAATTAGTTTAGATCTAAAAACTTAACAGATCAAAAATACGACTGTTCAATCTCACTTCATATTAAAATCTCTGCTTCCTCCTGTACTTCGATTGGACTGTCAACATAACAATCAATCAATGCTTATTCCATCCGCTCTGAACTTTCCATTGTACTCTGTTACCTAATATGATTGACAAAATTGCATTACATTTCACGAGTTTGAAAAACTTATTATATCAATAAATTGTTTGGAATAGAGCATTTTTATACGGATGAAATGTCCAACAATGTATTATTCCCGTGCTTATAAAATCCTGGCTTCTCTTTTCCACGTTGCTAGCTAATACGTTACCAACAGATTTTATTCAATAAGTACCTGGCTCGAACTCATGTTCTCTTGTGGGTCCAAACAATCCATTTTAGTTTTCTCCGAGGACCAACTTAAAATCCAAACTTACACTAACGACTATAGTAATCAGGCCACCTCAGTGTTTTAAAAAAATGATGTTTCATACTATTTTTAGTATTTATTGCCAAGTGAATAACAATGCATTGTGGTGCATTGGATATCGGCTCGGAATGAGAAATCGAGGAGCCGAGTTCGAATTCCAGCCAAATTCATTGCATTCACTTCACTTGGGAAAGGTATTAATCCGTCTATTCCTTCCAGTTATGGGTTAAATAACAGGACGGATTGGGTTCTATAGCCTTGGTCGGCAACCAGTCTACCGCAGAAAACAATGGCATCCTACTGCGGGATAATCTTCTGCCCAGTCATTCATGTCTCTTTCGAGACATGATCGCCCAAGCGTGTATCACTGACTGAATAACTGTAAATGAAAATAGAGTGTTTTTTTTTTTTTGTTAATATTGCCCAATAACATGTGCATCAAATGAATTTATATATATTTAATAATTACCTCTATTGCAGTTTCATCAATGAAAGAATGAAGAAAATTTAGAGTGACTCGGATGAGTTCATCTTTGCTTCCTGGACTTGTAAAATTTTGCAAATAATAATAACAAAAGAACCATTCTATTTTCATTTGGCAATAAATACTAAAAATAGTTTGAAATACATAATTTCTTTTAAAAAACTGGGGTGGCCTAATAATTATGGCCGGTAGTGTACGTCCGAATTTTTTTTTTCCGTTCGTCTTAAGTATTTGCATAGCATTCTCTTTATTATTTTATCGGTAAATTTTTGATTGTTCCCCCGAAGGTCTTTATCCCTTCCAATTTTTCAAAAACTTCCTTATTTCCGTGCAAATGTATATGCTGAACTCAAATCGATAATTATTTATTGAAGAAACCTACCTTTATTAATGTTAACGACTAGAACAAAAAAATCGAACTTTTTCTCACTCTTTCTCTCACACCAAACCACCATTCTCATATCTAAAAAAAGAAAAAGAAAAAAATTCTATTTGAAAGTTACCTTTATTAAAAAAAATTCTACAGCCCACCCAAAAAGGCAGGAAAAAAACACGCAAATACACGCAACTTTCAGCGGAAATTGAGTTCTGAAACAAAACAAATCGCGTAGTAATTGCAGAAAGGAAGTAAATAGGCCGAAAATTAGCTTCCTACGCCTAAAGTCATTCAGCATTGAATTACATATTTCAAAGGTGGTTGAGGGTGAGATAAAGAGCGAGAAGAAGTTCGATTTTTTCTGGTCGATAATAATAATAAAAAAGGTAGGTTTCTTCATTATCTATTTGTTCATAAGAATTCAGCATAAATAAAGATGCTTAGGAAAAATTTGAAGGGATAAAAGGCCTTCGGGTGAACAACCAAAAATTTACCATTTTATCTACATTGCTGTATACTTATTTTCTTTTTAATTTATTTATTTTCTTTATTTTATCCTTTTTTATTAATTTAAATAAAGCCAATTTAAAAACACCTTTTGTTTTACAACAAAGATTAAAAAAATAGCCCGCACAAATGACTCCGTTACAGTATTGTACAGGGTGTTTTTGAAAAATTGGTATAATTTGAGAAATAAATAAGTGAGTAACTACATAGTCAAGACAAATAATACTAAACAGGCTTATTGTTGAGAAAAATATTTATTCATAAAAAATTTGAACGAGAAATTCAATGGTATGTGGATTTGATGAACAACTAACAGTATAGCCCGGCGTTGCTCGGGTGTAATGAAAGCTTTAAAACTAATCCATACTCCTGGAGCTCAGACTCTTTAGACGTTGGCACGAAAGACTAAAAAGCAATAGTTGTTTCCAGTTAAAATGAAACCATAGACTTAAAGAAAAATGAATGGATGTAAGTCAAATTTGGATTTCCTGGTGTTTTTCGTCGTAAACTGAATTTTGAAGGCTAAATAAGTCCTCTGAGCAAATGGTATCATGGCTGAGACTAAGAACTACAATTATACCTACTTAGAGCCAAACCCGAAGCAAAAACCAAAATAAAAGGGCTGAAAATATACAGACATACAGGCAGATAAACAGACACACACAAACATCTTACCTTATATTTATATATATTATCGATTTTCTGCTCTATTGTAAGAACTGCAACCTTGAAACTTCTGAATATCGTTTCTTATGTCTTTGTCTATGAGTGTATCAAATTTGATTAAAATCGGACCACTCCTTCTATAACCCGATTTTTTCGATTATCGATTTTCGAAATTTATCGGGTGTACCTCGACACAAAACCTAGCTAAAAACACTCACAGACGCTTGTAGTACAACTGTGTACATTTTCAAGAAAATCGGTTCAGCCGTTTCGGAGTCTATAGATAACGGACACATACACATACAGACACGCACACGCACACGCACACACAGACAAATCTCCATTTATCAATAAGTTTAGATTAGATTTTACAAGTTATTGGTACCGCCGGTGATACGACACACGTCTGCGTTGCAGTTGGTGCATTTTAGGGAATTCTCTTGTGCTGCACAATCTTGTTCAACCGTTTTGAATATATTCTAACAAAAAAGCCTTTTTTTTCAGTAAATGGCATTTCTTTTCCTGAAAAAAAAAACATTAAACAGGATTTTTTGTTGTTGCTGCACATGCTGTTAAAATTTGAGCTCATTTGAACAAGAATTCATGAAATTAGAAATTAAATTACGATTTTTTTAAACATCCTGTACTTATAAAGAATCGAATATTTTAATATTATATATTATCATATTTGATTTTGGTGACATAAAGAAAATCCACAGCTTCCAAACAAATTATACTTCTAAAATTGCTTTATAAATTTTCAATACGGATATATATATATCCGTATTGAAAAATGAGTCAAAGTACTCGTGATATCCCAGTGCATCTTTCTATACTAGTTATGTTTGGATTGTGAATTTTATGTGTTTTTACATTAAAAGTGAACAATAAATTTATTTTCAAACCTTTCTCGAAAAACCCACCGAGTATAAACGCAAAGGGGGAAAAAATGGAAACAAAAAAAGAGACGAACTAATTACTTGAACATTAGTCAAAGTACTCGTCGAAAGTAAAAATCCCCGAGACGAGGAACCTAACACGTAAAGCGCTCAATACAATAGCAGAGCAAACAAATAAGTAAGTAGCTAACCTAGAGCCAACGGATCTACCCAGGTTTCACCTAATGGCTCATCAGGGCAAGTTGCCTTGATGATCCATTAGGTGAATCTTAGGTAGATCCGTTGGCTCTAGGTTACCTACTTACTTATATATATATATATATATATATATATATATATATATATATATATATATATATATTCTGAAAGGATTTTTCTGTTGCTGAGGTGATGCGTTATCCCCCGTGGGGATCTTCATATCGAAATGGCCATCCAACATCTTTGAATTAATCCTTTTTTAATATATATTTGCTCTGTAATATTTTATTACATGGAGCTCTCTTCCTGTATCATTTTTTAATATTAAAATAAAATTTTTAATATTAATTAGGATCGGGTTTTTGGAATTTACCTTCCTGCTTTTTTCCCTTGGATTGAAGTATCTGAATTATATATATATATATATATATATATATATAGAGAGAGAGAGAGAGAGAGAGAGAGAGATGAATATTTAGACATTAACAAGCAATTTTTGGTGAACGAACAATTATTTACCGCATTCTCTCTCTCTCTCTCTCTCTCTCTATATATATATATATATATATATATATATATATAACTGTAAATTTATCTTTAAACACGTCTCGAAAAACCTACCGAGTATAAACCTGAAGGGGAAAAAATAGAAACAAAAAAAGAGACGAACTAATCACTTGAACATTAGTCAAAGTACTCGTCGAAAGTAAAAATCCCCGAAACGAGGAACCTAACACGTAAAGCGCTCAATAAAATAGCAGACCAAATAAATAATTAAGTAGCTAACCTAGAGCCAACGGACCTACCGAGGTTTCACCTAACGGATTGTTAGGTGAAACCTAGTTTAGGTCCGTTGGCTCTAGGTTAGATAAGCGAAGCGAAGATTAACGAAACTGGTTATAAACAACCGACAATTTGAAATGATTTGTTTGAACATTATTTTTGATCGATACTCGTGTTTAAGTAGATATTCTCTTTTTAATCAAAGAGTATTATATATTTATTTCTACCGGTCTGATTATTTACGATAATTTTTTGTTACGAAAATGTGTGTCATTCGGCAGGATTCGAATTGACACAAATTTTCGTAACAAAATTTATCGTAAATAATAAGGCCGGTAGAAATAAATATATAATACTCTTTGATTAAAAAAAGAATATCTACTTAAATACAAGTATCGATCAAAAAAAGTTTTCGAACAAATCATTTCAAATTGTCGGTTCTTTATAACCAGTTTCGTTAATTTCCGTTATATATATATATATATATATATATATATATATATATATATATAAACCACCCGCAAACAAGCCTGTTTCGCAGCATCACAGCTCTTCAGTGAGGCTAGATTAACCGTTTTGCCTCAAGCTGAGACAGAAACCCGACAGATTTGACAACATTCTGATATTCACCCACCTGCTCATAGGCGCAACGTCAAAGAAAGACCGATTTCAAAGCGTATAATGTATTTTACGATATGTAAACAACGCCAACAGCGAGAGCGTTCTATCCGATAACCGCTTCGGACAGGCGTTCTACACCGTAACCGAACATAGCGTAAATCCGTAAATAGCTGCTATTTATGAAATTCCCCCACTCTACAGAGCTCAATCATACGCGAGAGCATAAATATAACTCACTGACTTTCATTTTCACTTTTCAGAATATATATATATATATATATATATATATATATATATATATATATATATATATGGCCGTATCTGACTACGGGTTCGGGCCGATCCGTGCAATCATAGTGAAAATCCGGGCAAGGAAAAATGTCTTCGTCAAAAATCAAACTAAACAATTCACGAAGAAAGAAAGAAAGAAAGAAAGAAAGAAAGAAAGAAAGAAAAACGAAGAAAACATCCGAATGAACGCAGTAAAAATCTGTTCGTTTATTTATTAAATTTGGGAGAAAAAAACTGGTTATACTCAGAAAGTCTGAACCCGATTTCCTGCTTTCGTTCACGTTCTGTGCCTAATTTCCATTGGAATAGCCGAAAAAATTCGAAAAAATCATAGTTTCTGGAAACGGATGACACTGATGACGTCATCACATTGTCAACTAATAAATCCGGGCAATTTTCTCTGTGCCCGGTGATTTTTTTAGCATCAGCTACGGCCCTGTATACACACACACACACACACACACACACACACACACACACACACACACATATATATATATATATATATATATATATATATATATATATGTTACAATAATAAGCCCTACTCTGTATCGAGCACTCTTTATAAAAGTAAATGCTTGAATATTTACGTATTCTTTCACTTTTTTGTTATATATATATATATATATTCTGAAACGTGATATCCCAGTGCATCTTTCTACACTAGTCATGTTTGGTTTGTGAATTTTAAATGTTTTTATATTAAAAGTGAAAATGAAAGTCAATGAGATGATTTTTCATCATTTGATGCTCTTTTACTTTTGAAAAAAAAAAACACTGTACAAGTAGCAAAAATGATATATGCCATTTAAGGAGATGGTGCTGTAGCTGTGAGTACTCTTCGTAAGCGATTCGCTAGATTCAAAGTGGAAATTTTGATTTAGAAGAGTGGAAATCTTCCGCCAAGCCTGTAAGCAATGATGGTGATTAAATCGAAGTGTTGATTAAAAATGATTTACGTTATACGATACGGAACAATACAAACAGTCACAGGCGATGAAAAAGGGTTTGTTTGCAACAATGTGGAGCGAAAAGTTCCTGGGTGGGAAATGAAATAAGTCACTGTCAACTACTTCAAAAGGCGGCCTGCACTCAGAGAAGGTAATTCTTTTATATCAAGGGAGATTAAAAGAGCATCATATGCTACGAACTCTTTCCGCCAAATGAGGTATTTTATTCAGACAGGTACTGTTGACAATTAGACAAATTAAAATTAATTGGTGTTGTTTTCCATCAGTTTTGAAGTCGTAGGGTGATAGTAAATGTTTACTGAATCGGCCTTGTGTCAGACATAACCGAACTCCCTACAACTTACTATTATTCGCTATCATCAGACGGTTGTCAGCAGGTTGGAGGTTGGAATGTGTGAAAGAATAAAAGTATACCTTTTGCATGTTTAAATAGAAATCTATTGATAGAAAAGAATAACATGAATTGGTAGATGTTAATATTCAATTAGAAACATTATTAAGAAGTTAAGGGTAGAATTTGTAGTAGTCTTTGCAAGAGTAAGTTTATATGTACGTGGGCGGGAACATATGTATGTATGTATGTATGTATGTATGTATGTATGTATGAACGTTTGTTGAGTAGGAGTGCCTTTGAAGTATTCGATCAATCTTAAAGGGTTCTGTGCAGTTATCAAGTAGTCGGGTGAACGATGAAGAAGTGAGAGGTGAGAGAGAAAGAAAGAGGCAATAATAATAACGGTCGCTTGACGTTTGTCAAGGGTACGTGTTAATTGCTTTTCATCTTAACTCTGTGATAACGGTCAAGTTTGCTCGTCTTTTATTTCGTTTGGGAATTCACTCCCGGATGTGATTCTGGCCTTTCCATTGAACGACAAACATTTCGCATCGAGGTGTGAAATTTCGCGAGTTTTGTGTATGTTTGAAATTCGATAAAATTCGTTTATTTCTAACAATGAGTCAGATTTGAAATTTTAAATCTAGAACTTGTTTTGTTCACTATAGTTTCACTCTTTGTCATTGGTGTTCCTGATTTAGAAGAAGCCGATTTGAAACACACATTGCAAAAACAACGCAGAAATTGATGTTCCTGTTTATTTTTGCTGTAATTCACTATTGCCTTTTCTCCTCATTTCTACTTGCAGTTGCATCAAGGAGATCTACGAATTTCTGGCTGTTATCAACCCGTCGCTGGGAAAATGGTCTTCAATGTTATCGAAGCAAAGAATATACCAAAAGTAACGCTGGTGGGAACTGTCAGTAAGTAAAATGGCAAAAAAAAAAATTACCCGAGATAAATAATTATTGACGCTTCGAGGTGTGCAAAAGCTTTTGGCATCCTCTTCTTTTGTTGAAACCAGAAACTGAATATACAGTAGATTTAGTTTGTTTTATTTTGTTTTACGTCATATCAACCTCAATTTAATGCCGACAAGATTTTTAGGATAGTTTCGTACCAACAGAATATGTATTCTTTGTAAGAAATCAATTTGTAGATCCGGTTTCATTGACATATTTTTGCACAAAAAAAAAGTTTTTTTGGCGACAGTCAAATGTATTTCTGGTAATACTTTTTTCAAAAATGTATTGCTCGCAATATTCTTTAAATGAATTGCTCATATTTTTTAAATAAAGGTAATTATCTTTAAATGTATTTCTAATAACTTTTTAAAAGAAAATAATATTGGTAATTGTCTATACTTCTGTGATGAAGTAATATATACACTATTTACGTTTTTTTTTTTACGTAATAATCGCAATAAAGATTAGAACAGTAGTCCGAAAACGGACTAGTGTCCTAATCTTTATTGCGATTATTACGACGTTTCGGTCGTTGTACGCTCCGACCTTCTTCAGATGATCGTAATAAAGGGTTCGGTCCAAAATTCCTAGTACCTGAGAAAGGCCGGAGCGTACAATGGCTGAAACGTCGTAATAATGACTATAAAGATGAGGACAATAGTCTAAACAATATAAATAGTGTAAATATTGGTAATATGTTTTTCAAAAGTATTTTTATCACGGGTATTTTAATCATGAAAATTCAAGCGTTTATCACGAATAACACTAAGTTGACTGAAGCAGAAGAAAAAAGCGCACCTCAGTGATATAAAATTTTGCTCAGGAAACGTGCTGGGATTGAAAGAACGACACTATCATTAAGTATCACAGTTCAAAGCACTTCGAAACGCACCCCTATCTTTCAAATATTTCGGTCTGGGACAACTGCAGACTGGAGTATTTTTTATTAAAAACTTTTCAGTATTTACATTATTCGGACTATTGTCTTCATATCTGTTGCAATTTGTACGACGTTTCGGCCGTTATACGCTCCGGCCTTCTTCAGGTGCTAGGAATTTTGAACTGAACCCTTTATTACAATTACTGGGGTATGTCATCCTCAATCCTTGCGTAAAGTCACGATTGGAATTCATGAGCTATCTTCCTCTAATCCTGCAAATTCACCACTGCTGTAGTCTGGTATTGAACTCACAACTCTCTGGGTCAAATCACAGGAACTAACCAATGTCTATATCCACTGGGCCATGTGTCCATAAGGAGAACAGATCACTTGCAGGGTTAGACGGAGATAACTACACAATCTTTTCTTCGGTTAATAAAATAGAAAAATAAGTTGAGTACCCTTTTTGATAAAATGTGTTTCTTCGTTATAAACGCTAGAAAATGTTTCTGTTTTGCAGATCCTTACGTGAAAGTGGAAATGTACGTGAACGGGATTCGTGAGGCCAAACACAAAACTAAAGTGCGGCAGAATCTCACCGAACCAGTGTGGCATCACCAATGTGTATTTGACATCAACCGAGAAAATCCGAAACTTCTGGGACACGTCTTTGTTTTTTCCGTCATGCACAAAGACATGATGACTGGGGCGCACCGAATTGGAAAGGTAAATTCTCCTGCCCATCATCTACACACCTTTCTCCCTATCGCTCGTCTTCCACTGTTCCTTTTCTTTATCTCATTCCCTAAACTTTCTCTTATTTACTCATGTTTTTAACGCTTCTACTGTCTCGTGGTGCAGTGGATATCGGCTCGGAACGAGGAATCGGGGAGCCGAGTTCGAATTCCAATCGAATTCTTTGCATTCACTTACACGCAAATACCCTTGGGAAATGTATTAATCCATCTCTTCCCTCCAGTTATGGGTTAAATAATAGAACAGATTGGGTTCTATAGCCTTGGTCGGCAACCAGTCTGCCACAGAAACCAATGGCAACCTACTGCGGGATAATCTTCTGCCCAGTCAATCATGTCTCTTTTGAGACATGATTGCCCAAGTGTGTACTTCGTATGGCACTTAACTGACTGACTGTCTCTCTCCTTCCGCTCTTTTTTCCCCATCTCTAGCACTTTCTCTTCTATTTTGTCTCTTATTTTAGAGTTTTCATTTCGCTTTGTTTGCCTTTGATTTTGTCTACTGCACAGTATAGTAGGGTCAGTTGGGCGCCGTCTGTGAGCACCATGACGCAATTCACCCCACCATAAGTTTTGGAAACGGAATGCTGATCTGTTTAGAATTCGCGTCAGATGTTCCAATACGAACATTTCAGACTGTTTTGGGTGATTCGAAGATATTCTGGATTAGCCTAATAGTGATTACAAAGGTGTTTAGTAGAGTGATTACTAGTGATGGTGATGCCATGCCTTTATTCACCTTCCCACAATGCATCAGAATCAATACGGCGGCCTTCATCAGTTGCCCTTAGGAGGTATTGATACCCTGGATCAAGAAGGTGGCTGCTGGAAAACCCTATGTCTGGCAAAAGACATGGGGTCTTCCTCTTTTAACTACCTACCAGAAGGGAAAGAAAGCGGTGACTTTTTTTGTTTAAGACTTGAAAGGTTTTTAACCATTGTCTTCTAAGTATACACTATGTCACACAAGCAAGGGAACCTAGCCGTGGCTGTCATACAATTTTTGCGATAAATCTAGCCACCTAACACTCCAGACCGCAAACTCTTTGATTATTATGTAAGGGGGCACAGTTAAACGAGAGACCAGCAGAACTCCTTGTAACACCAAAAGTGAACTGAAGGCAAGGATTTTTGGCAGCAGTCACCATTTTAAACAATGATACCATCCACCCTAGGATGTGCGTTGTGGTGCAGTGCATATCGACTCGGAACGACAAATCGGGAAGCTGAATCGAATTCCAGTTGAATTCTTGGCATTCACTTACGCACAAATACCCTTGGGAAAGGTATTAATCCGTCTTTTTCCTACAGTTATGGGTTAAATAATAGGACAGCCAGTCTGCCGTATAAAGTAATGGCAACCTACTGCGGAATAAATCTTATGCTCAGTCAGTCATGTCACTTTCGTGACATGATCGCCCAAAGCGTGTATCACGTATGGCACTTAACTGACTGACTGAATATAATAGTTGGAATCATGGTTAAGGCTTCTACTGGTCATAAAGTGGGGAATTGGTTTTCTATTGTTATGAAGTAATAAACTGATCCCCCACTAATTACTACTTAATAATATAATACATTTCTTTCCCCTCTAGCTATGAGTCAAATAATAGGACAGATTGGGTTCTATAGCCTTGGCTGGCAACCAGTCTACCGCAGAAAGCAATGGTAACCTACTGCGGGATAATCTTCTGCCCAGTCAGTCATAATTTTGTGTAATTTTACTAAATATACAGAGTGTCCATAAAGTCTGTGTGCACTTTTAAACATTTATAACTTCATTTGTATTTGTGATTTTTTAATTGTACACATGGACTTTATGGACACCATGTATGTCTGAATATATCAGTATTATTTTAATTTTTGTGTAATTTAAATATATTTCCTGTATAGCACCCTATACAAACCTTGACATTTATTCTTTCTCTCGCGTAAAAATTTTCTTTATTTTCTCATCCCTGCAAAACAGTGGCAGTAATATGCTTACTTGAGGCGATACGATTATAAAAAAAAATTCTATACTGTTATAATGTGGATATAAAGTGGGAGATCAATTCTACATTACAATCAATATATAAACTGATCACTCACTTTATGGTCACAATCATCCTTCTCTTACCCACTTCCTGACACCTCCTATAACCTGTCACTCTTTCCCATAACTTTCCTCCTATGTAACCCCCTGCAAAACAGTGGCAGTAAAATGCTTTGCTTGGGGCGATACAAATATAAAAAATATTCTATACTTTTATAATGTGGTTATAAAGTGGGGGATCAATTCTACATTACAATCAATATATAAACTGATCACTCACTTTATAGTCACAATCATCCTTCTCTTACCCACTTCCTGACACCTCCTATAACCTGTCACTCTTTCTCATAACCTTCCTCCTATGTAACCCCCTGCAAAACGGTGGCAGTAAAACGCCTTGCTTGGGGCGATACGATTATTAAAAAAAAATCTTATTCACTAAACTTTCTTTTATTTACTCATGGTTTTAACGCTTCTACTGTTCTTCTCCTTCCTTCTTTTTCTTTTCCCGTCTCTCTAGTGTTTTCTCTTCTATTTTGTCTCTTATCTCCCCCACTCTCTCGCTTGTACACTCGTTCTCTCTTATTCTCCCTCTTCTGTTCTCTCACACCTTTTATCTCTTTTCCCTTGTTTCTCTTCTTTCTTTCTCCTTTGTAACTATTTTCTTTATTTTCTCATCTCTATCGCCTTTATTTTGCTCCTCTATTCAACTCTCTCATTCATGCTCCTCTCTTGTCATTTATATCCTCTTTTCTGTCTGTTCTTCCTCACTTTCTCTTCCCCCCCCTCTCTCTCTCTCTCTCTCTCTCTCTATATATATATATATATATATATATATATAAAGAGGGAGAGAAGTGGGAAGAGAACAGAAATTATGACTAAGTGTAACCATACCATAAAATATATATATTGACTTTTTCAGATGGAATTAGGTTGGTCTAGTCATGGTGAACTGCTGAATCATTGGTATGAAATCATGGAACATCCTCATCGTCCAGCCGACCATTGGCACGCTGTAATCAAAGAAAGCAAAGTCAGCTCCTGAATACAACGCTCTCTCTCTCTCACTTGATTGGCTGCATTACTTACCAGTTCATTCAGACCCTCCACAAAAGCCAGCGGCAACATCATCGCCATCATTAATAACAACTGTGTTCACTCGATGCCAATACGAGCGAACGATAGGAACTGCAGTAGTAACCGTAGTAATCTTAGCAAACACCGGAAGTAACCGCCATCGGTCATAAACTACTTCCGCTTTTAACTACCTACCAGAAGGGAAAGAAAGCGGTGACGTTTTTTTAAGACTTGAAAGGTTTTTAACCATTGTCTTTTATTTCTTTGACATTTTACTTGCTTAATTTACTTGATTCCTTCTTGGTTCTGAGATGTATAGATTAGTACAAGGGATCGATTTAAAAAACTCTTATCGGCTGATTTTAACTGATAATCCCAAAACATTATGCGGTAATCTCCAAGTGCCCTGTATAATTAATTTGAACTTCTTTTTCCAAGATATCTTTTCTGTTTCTGCATATCATTATTACTTTCTGTTAATACTCAGAGCAAGAACACAAAGAAAAAACCGTTTATTAATTAATCGTTCATAAAAAAGGCGCAACTTGATTGGTTGATAGCCAGTATGAAACTGTGGCTGATTGGTTGAACGGCTGTTGCCTTAAACGATCTGATTTGCTTTCACTGACACTCAATCAATCAGTTGTTGTTCTTTGAAACTCTTTCTTTGAAATTACTGCTGTGGTGATAAAAATACAGATGTTTGTCCTCGTTACATTTTTAAACGTTTAGATTCCGTCTCTTCTGGACACGTTAGAAATAAGCAGTTCGATACAGGTTTGTGAAGAATACGTATATAAGCTTATTTTAATGCAGACTTAATGACCCTTAAATCGAATTATTCATTTATTTAGTTATTAACAGGGATGTTAATCATGAAGGAAGCACGTCAAAATTCGAGTCTGGGGTCAAGGAAGTATGATGCCAATAATCCAATATTCAGAAACATCTGCTGATTAGCCAGCGAGCTTCTCTCTAAGTTGGTAGGATGTGAAAAAAATTTTTTTTTTTTTTTTTTTTTTTCACAGTGGAAATTCTTGCATTTTGTGGATACGGAAATTAGATTAAATGAAAGGTCGAACAGAAAGGGTTCAATTAAACGAATAAACAACTTGTTCTGACAAACTCCGACTTCACGGAAATATGTGATATTTTTTAAACATCCATTTTTATTCAACTAACCACTGTGTCAAACTGGTCGTATTATATATGTTTTCATTAGCCAAAAATTGCATAGTCTTAACGTATATTCAAATCATACGACTAGATTACGTGTTTTTTCTTCATTCGACTTTTACTCCACCAACGCGTTCTTTCGATGCATTATCACGATCTTCTTTGACGAAACTATGCCGATGGACACATTTACAAATTGTTCATTGAAATACATTGCATTTAGTATATACATTTTTAAAGCTCCGTTTAAAACATTATCGCGGCTTTAATGTGATGGCTGAGGATTTTTTTTAAATATTTATCAACAAGTTTAGAAAAAAAATCCTTTTTTCTTCATACAAAAAGAAAATAAACAACGAAACTTTTTACTTGCAGATAATTAATCTATAATGGGTTGAAAGTTAAAAGTGATTAATACATTTTTATATCGTCTTCCTAACAGAAAGACAAAAAGTAATTTATTGATAGGAGTGCATAGACATAGGTATTGACATAAGTTAGTCAGCGATAAGTTCACAAGCAAAATTATGATAGTGATAATTAGCTGTCTGGATTAAATATTGCTTCACGTTAAGTGATATAGGTAATGTACAGAGATAGATTGTCGTGATTATCATGATCTATATTTTCGCCTCAGTATATTATCTATCTATCTATCTATCTATCTATCTATCTATCTATCTATCTCATTCTGTTCATATCTATCTATCTATCTATCTATCTATCTATCTATCTATCTCGATCTTGTTCATGATCTATCTATCTATCTATCTATCTATCTCGATCTTGTTCATGATCTATCTATCTATCTATCTATCTATCTACCTCGATCTTTTGTTCATGATCTATCTATCTATCTATCTATCTATCTATCTATCTATCTATCTATCTATCTACCTCGATCTTGTTCATGATCTATCTATCTATCTACCTCGATCTTGTTCATGATCTATCTATCTATCTATCTATCTACCTCGATCTTGTTCATGATCTATCTATCTATCTATCTATCTATCTATCTATCTATCTATCTATCTATCTACCTCGATCTTGTTCATGATCTATCTATCTATCTATCTATCTATCTATCTATCTATCTATCTATCTCGGTCTTGTTCATAGATCTATCTATCTATCTATCTATCTATCTATCTATCTCGATCTTGTTCATGATCTATCTATCTATCTATCTATCTATCTACCTCGACCTTGTTCATGATCTATCTATCTATCTATCTATCTATCTATCTATCTACCTCGA
This sequence comes from Ascarosepion bandense, assembly GCA_037127315.1. Classification (NCBI taxonomy): domain Eukaryota; kingdom Metazoa; phylum Mollusca; class Cephalopoda; order Sepiida; family Sepiidae; genus Ascarosepion; species Ascarosepion bandense. Next base: position 82,186 of record JBBBDQ010001148.1, read on the forward strand.
TCTTGTTCATGATCTATCTATCTATCTATCTATCTATCTATCTATCTATCTATCTATCTACCTCGATCTTGTTCATGATCTATCTATCTATCTATCTATCTATCTATCTATCTATCTATCTCGGTCTTGTTCATGATCTATCTATCTATCTATCTATCTATCTATCTATCTATCTCGATCTTGTTCATGGATCTATCTATCTATCTATCTATCTATCTATCTATCTATCTATCTACCTCGATCTTGTTCATGATCTATCTATCTATCTATCTATCTATCTATCTCGATCTTGTTCATGATCTATCTATCTATCTA
>JBBBDQ010001148.1:85000-105000 GCA_037127315.1 Ascarosepion bandense
TTCCTAAGAATGTTATTTTTATTGGTTAGAGGGATCCCTGTTGAAACTCTATTCTCTATTATAGCTATTTAATTCCATAATGCGTTATTTTATTTTTTCTTAATATATTTTAATTCTGATCTGCCTCTTTCTCGTCCGCTGTTCAATGAAGACGCTAAAATCATGCATCTAGTATCATCAATGCTATGAAACAGTTGGTTGAAGAGTGCAGCAATAGGGAAATTACTGTAACTGTCTTTGATCGTTTTATGGTTATTGAACAGAGTACAGAATTTTGTGCCTGCTTCTCCAAAATAAATCCCCTTTTTTGCATTTGTGGCAGGAGTGTTTGTAGGTTGGAAGGATGACGCCTGATGGCGTGTGCGTTCGCGCTGAACATTTTTCAAATTGTTTGATCGAGTTTTAAGTACTGGAAACCTTTTCTTAAGATGAAGCAAATCTTGTGAATATTGTAATTAGAATAAAAAAAATGGGAATTTTGAAATTTTCTTTTTTGTTTCATAGGTTAGAAGAGTAATTATATTTCTTTTGAAGGGTTAGTATTTTAATTTTTCGATAGTTTTAAGTGGGTAATTAGACAAAATATATTAAGAGCGACAAAAAAGAGGAAGATGTGAGGGGCCATGATCGCGTACGTCCTGATATACTGAAAGAAATTCAGCACATAAAGAAATTCCTATTGAGACAATATCTGATTTGTTGTCGTATGTATTTTTGTTATCCCCCATTTTGAGAATTATATTATGCGCGTTGTGGTGCAGTGGATATCGACTCAGAACGAGGAATTGGGGAGTCGAGTTCGAATTCCAGCTGAATTCCGTGCATTCACTTACGCGCAAATACCCTTAGGAAAGGTATTAATCCGTCTCTTCCCTCCAGTTATGGGTTAAATAACAGGACAGATTGGGTTCTATAGCCTTGGCTGGCAACCAGTCTACCACAGAAAGCAATGGCAACCTACTGTGGGATAATCTTCTGCCCAGTCAGTCTTGTCTCTTTCGAGACATGATCGCACAAGCGTGTATCACGTATGACACTTAACTGACTGACTGAAAGTAAATGTGTTTCGGCCATCTAAAGCAATGGCACCAACTGCGGGATAATCTTCTGCCCAGTCAATCATGGCTCTTTCAAGGCATGATCGCCCAAGCGTGTAACTGACTGAAAGTGGTAGTGTAGGGCTGCTAGGAAGTATCGGCTGAATATATTTTGTTCCAGGGCATTCATGAATATGTTCGCATAGCTGGGAGCCATTTTCGTTCCCATCACAGTGCCCGTTCAACTCGAAATTCTTGTGCGTGAGTATAAATTGTACAATGTTGCTGCTGTCTTGTGAGATGTATTCCTGAAAGCCTCTGTTACGTAAAAAATTTTTACAGACTAGTATTTCCTCCTCTTGTGGGATGTTGAAATATAAGTATATCACATCCATGGTTACTAGAAATAACCTTACCGTATTTAGTAGAATTCTTAAAAAATATGTAGTGTTTTTTTATATAACCCAGTATTGTGGGTAGTAGAGGTTAGAGTATTTGGTCAATTTAACCTGAAATGTGTTGTATCAGGGTTTCGAATCCTGAGACTATCAGTAAACCAGGCAGATGGATTTTTAGAATTTCTATCTGATTGTGCATCTTGTGTGGGTTTCTGATGATGTAAAGGTTGGTAATTGTGTCGGCGATTAATTTTAGAAGTTTATGTAAATTAGGGATAGGGTAGAATGTGTCTGGTTTAGCTTTTTTTTCCGGAACTAAAGCCTTAACTTTTGCCTGTTAACTACATGGTTAATTAGAGTGTAGAGTTTTGATATGAAATGTTTAGTGAGAGTAATGGGTGAATTTTTTGTAAAAATCTGTTTTTGAGCTGATTCTTTGCTTCTTCGATGTATTTTCTTTTGGGCCTAATGGTGATTAAACTAAGCTTGTCAGCTTGTTTGATTATTATGTCTTTGTTTAACTGGATAGATTCTATGGTTTGCCGTTTCTGCCTGGTGATGTTGGTGCTGGTATTTTAACGGAGGCCATTTTGTATAAATTTGTCCAGGTGATTCCTGGCACTTCTAATATCTGAATCTAAATACTAATTTCGTCCCGAGTTTCGATCCCGGCCAGAAGCAAGTGGATATGTCTAGCCACACTGATGAGCTGTGATACAGCGAAACGGGCTTGTATGTGGATGACTAATATATATATATATATATATATATATATATATATATATATATATATATATTAAAAACGAAAAATGGGGGTTTCTTCCAACGAGAAACATTGGTAGTGAAGAAAAAAGTGCGAGAAGCCGTGAACGTTTTGTTTAAAGTGTAGATTTATTGTTATTATTATTATTAATATTACTAGCTTTTTGTATAATATATTAAGTGCCTATAATGGCATTTAAGTTGCCACACGTGTTTCAAGTCCAAAGTTAACTCTCTTCAGGCAAATAAACTTGTGACTTTACATATTGAGATCCGTTTGTCTTTCGGTGTGTAAAGTCACAAGGTTTATTCGCCTGAAGAGAGTCAATTTTGGACTCGAAACACGTGTAGCGACACAAATTCCATTATGGATACTTAACACATACAAAAAGCAAGTAATATTAATAATAATAGCAACAATAAATCTACACTTCAAACAAAACATTCACAGCTTCTCGCACTTTTCACACACACACACACACACACAAACACACACACACACGCAGACACACACACACATGCACACATAAATATATATATATTGATTGATTGATTGTTTAATTACTTAATTTTTGGTCATGATAAGATTAGACGAGTGCACATTTGTATTGAAAAGGGTTCAATACAATTATATTGTAGAACTTTTGAATATTTTCCATTTGTAAACGAGTTATTACGCGACCTAGGTTTCTACCATGAGTGGTGTCTTCAGTAGATTTTCAATAACTGAAATTATTGAAAATCGCCTGAAGACACCATTCATGGTAGAAACCTAGGTTGCATAATAACTCATTTACAAATGGAATATATATATATATATATATATATATATATATATATATATATATATATATATATATTATTTCTTTAGAAATTATAACATGGATATGTTATAATATCACTACGAAAGTAGTTATTTTGTTTCGACACTTCTTGTGTCTTGTCAAGTGAAGTGGTTTATTTTAAATTGAATGGTTTTAAATAGTTAAAAACAAGCAAAACCCCATTAACCAGGGAGGCATGGTTGTATGTAAAATATGGACCAATCAGAGTAAAGCATCTTCTAATTTGGCGAATATGTGGGCAGACTTATATATATATATATATATATATAGTCATTCGCAGACAGATCTGTTTCGCTGTATCACAGCTCATCAGTGCGGTTAGACTCCGATTGTTTTTAACCCAGGATTGAAACCCGACCGAATTGGCGTCAGTCTGGGCTATGAGCGTTCGGTAGAAGAAAGCAGACTTTTTAGCGTGTATATTGCCATTATACCCGCCCAATAGCCAGAATGCTCTAATCCATTACTGAATGAGCGATGCGAATATATATATATATTCGTTTTCTGTTATTCTGGAAAACAAACACACAAACGCACGAAAATTGTGATTTGCATGTTAGGTGAGTTTAATGACTGGGCTTTTTAGCTGTGGCTGGTAGCCAATCTAGAAAAATCACAACTGTGAATTAAAAGTTCGGTTAACTGAAGTTTTTTTTCCTCGTCCTATGTTACAGGGCGGAGGCTCTTGAAATTCGTCCTTGTGCCATATTCCGTAACAGTGATCGTAAAGATAAATGCATATTTGCACATAAAATGTCATTGGCATTTATGATGAGTTGTCAACATGTCTGGGTGTGTGTATGTGTATGTGTGAATGTTCATGTTTCTTAAACAAATCTTCACGAAATCTTTGCAACGCTCTACAGACACTCAAGGGTGGTGATTTTCTAAGCGCAGCCTAGACGTAGCACAAGGCCGAAAATATGGAGCATTCTGTGAGGATCGAGCTCACTATTCAGTCGTAATTGTTCTCGCGATAAAGCCTTGTTAACCATTACACCACGTGGAAGTGCCCTTCCATACAATCGAGGGTGGGTAAATATTTAAATCTGTCGTGTGAAATTTTTATCTGAAATTCACATTGCATAATGTTTAAATTATATAATTATTTACATTATATACATTCAGATTAATGTCCTCATCTTTGTTATTATCACCAGGATATATCGGCCTTTGTATTCTCAGGCCTTCTTCAGATGTCTGTCGATGAGAGTAAACTTCATGAAATTTCGAACAGAACACTTTACCCTTTAAATTCCTGGAAGGTTATTTGGATTGACAGGCATCTGAAGAAGGCTGGAGGGTATAACGGCCGAAGTGGGGTAATAAAATGACAAAGATGGGGATATTTATTCCGAATAGAAACAATGCAAACAGTGTGTTATGTCGTGAGTAAGAATAAATAACTCAACAACAGGAATAGTTTAATTGTTGTATTCCGTGAAAATAGTATTTACAAAGGTTATTAGTATCCAATACAAGAATAAAGGTTAATCGTCTCAACCGTCGTAAGACGTAGTATGAGCAATGGGTACTTCCGGGTCGTCACCGGAAGTCTACGACTGACTTGTCGCTCGGCACACTCTCCTACGTAGATGCCACCATTACTTTAATGGAATAGTCCATTATAGCCGAATAGGCGCGGGCGTCCCAACACAGTGATAATTCTTCATTCCAGAAATTCCGAGATTATGTGATAAATATCCAACACTGGATTAAGTACATTGACAAGGAAGAAATACAGGTTATAAATAATATATTTGTTGTATAAAATAGTTTTTTCAACATAAGTCCACACATTTCTTTCTGGATTTTAAAATTAAATACATATAGGCTAGGGTTAAATAGGGTCTTAGGTATTTTGAATCTTTATAAATATTTCAAGAGTCAAACATTTTTAGATACACTTAAAAAGTTTTCTTTAAAACAACATTTAAACGTATTATTACAGTTAGGTTTACGTTTAAACATCTTCAAAAATTCTGTCGCTTTCTACATCACGTGATGTAAACATCTCGCGACAGACGCTTCTCGCGACGGACGCTTCTAGTTTAAATTTTAAAATCATTTGTTTCTGATGAAAGGCCGTGGCCGGTCTGAAATATCAAATATATATATATATAATAATAGAAATAAATAAATACTGTCAAAAAATACATTTTTAAATTTACAACGTTTTAGTAGTTTTTCCTATACATATTAAGACTGTATACGTGGATCATCATTATGTTATATATATATATATATATATATATATATATATATATATACGCGTGTTTGTGTGCGTGTGTGTGTGAGAGAGAGAGAGAGAGTGCGTGTACATGTGTATCGATATATACATATATATTTATATGCATTAGCGAAAACGCTTCTCAAATTTTGCAAACGAACTGTATGTCATATTTTTTAATGAATGTTAATGTTTCGGAATCTTTATTTTCTTTCATCTGCCCAAAAAATTAATTTAATTTGCATATTTAAACTAATTAATTAATTCGTATATGCCAGTTCTACTGATTTAAAAAATAATTTTATGCTCAAAAGAAACGTATACTGCTTTTTTCTTTTCTTCTCCGTGAATATTTTCTCATTCTAAGAAAGTTTTAATTATTTTCTGTTCACATTTATTCCCACAAGAGGTGTAAAAAACGAACACATTGACCTAAGAACTGAAGCCATGTTATTAAATAGTTTTATCTTATCAAGACTCTCATGGAGATGTCGTGCATGGCTCCCAACCCACTCAGAAAATGGCTAAACTATATACTGTACAAGCACTTTCTCAGATCGATGATAAAAAAATTAAAGAAAACCATCCCTCTTCGAACTTGATATATCGGCACTACAGAGTAGATATTTACCCTACTCCCCCACTGAAGCGAGATGTGACACTAGGTCTTTTTTAACGTGGGGAGCCCAACCGCGTACAGACGGGCGAAGGAACAAAAATTCCTCAGTCCCCTCGACCGCCGGTTGAGATGGACCCGGTGACGAGCACCTGGTCCACCCCTCTGCTGCAATGGGGTGGCGCTGCCGCGGGACACTATTCCCCGGGACCGGGCATCTACTCAGTGTAATTTTTCTCAGATGCAACCCTGCTCTCGCGGACGGAGCTACAACTGAGCCTCACTCTGTCTTCGAGAACAGAGACGCAACTGAGAGATGATTTTTGGTCCCCAACCGATACAAAAATGTGTCAGATGAGTATGTAAATTTTCCAAGCACGACTTAGATGTGGCACAAGACCAAAAGAACGGAGCACCCAGTGAGGATCGAATTCACTACTCAGTTGTAACAGTTTCTAGCGAGACAAACTTGCCAACCATTACACCACACCGAGTTGCCCAATTGATCTCAGCGAAGCTCGGATGTGGCATAAGGCCGAAAGTAAGAGACACCCAGTGAGGGTCGAACTCACTACTCAAATGTAATGATTCTAGCGAGACAAGTTTGCTCACCATTACACCACCTCTAGGTGCCCAAATATATATATTGTCATATCATATAGATGATTTTCTAAGCGCCGCTTAGATATGGCAAATGGCCGAAAGTATGGGGTACCCAATGAGGATCGAACTCACTACTCAGTTGTAATAGGTTCTAGTAATACAAGCTTGCTAACCATGACAACACGCCGAGGTACACAAAGAGAAGGCTCCAGCAAATGAATGCTAGAAAAATTGGCACTGAAGAATCACAAAGAACCGCACCAAATAACTGAAACCTCATCACTTGATGAATTTCAACAACAGAAACAACAAAAATCACATGTAAATCAAAGAAAAAATAATAACATAATCAAGATGTCGACGTTCCACACTACTTTAAACAAAAGATTAGGAAGGAAAAATCCACATCAATACTGGAAAGAGAGATAAAAGTTACTAGACTTGAGAAACGTATTTTCAGAAAATTTGTTTTAATAAAAAGATTGTTATAAATTTCAACCGATAGTAATACTGGCTGCTCGGTCTATGAATGCCAATGTAAAAGGGTGGGAGTTTGTTGCCAGTCTTGTTGTACGAGTTGATGAGGGGGCACCAGTGATCTAAGTTTGTCGAAGCAGAAGCCGTGAAAATATCTGTAGAAGAGGCAGAGGGAAGCAACATGCCTCCGGCGAGAAAGTGGCTGGAGTCGAGCTGATAAGTGGCAATCTATCATATCAGAGATTCTCCTTTGGAGCCTGTCAAAAACACTGAGATGAACAACAGGGGCGCTTGACCAGATATGACAAGTCTTGTTCCGTACTATTCAAAGTGGGGAAATATTCAGAAGGAAAGAAGACCTAGTTGAAATATTTCCCATATAAAGGAACAGCTAATATTATCATGGAACTTTGTCTGTGTCTGATGTCAGAGGATAGGTGTTCGAACCTAGATAAGTTAGAATTTGGAATACTCTTTTACTAAGCATGCAGACATATTCCACGCAGAGGATTCGCGTATTGCATTCTTCCAGCATTCCCATTCATTTTACGTTGTAATATACACTTAGTAAGAATAAATTCAAGGACTCCAAGACATACCAAAAACAACTACAATAAATTAAGAATTATCCTGACTTTGTATGATGGTGAATGGCCTTGTGTCAAACATAACCAAACTCACCGACATTGAAAGAAATTCTGTTGAAAATGCATTAAAAAGGACAAAAATGTCCCGTTTATAATAATAAATGTAAATTTAATTAACGAGAGAAATTGAACATATTATTTTGGTGATTTAAAATATACTTCATAAAGTCTCTCTTCTTTGAGGGTGTGATTTTAGAGTCCATTTTTCTAAGTCAATTGAATCATGCGAAATGAATTTGTGAAAGAATAGACATGTGTATGTTATGCTCTGTGTGTGTGTGTGTGTGTGTGTGTGTGTGTGTGTGTGTGTGTGTGTGTGTGTGTGCAACAGTTGTAAGGTCTTTAGTGATAAAAAGTGGAAGTGGTATCTTTGATCTTTCTTTTTTGCCGACAGTAAAATAACTTAAAGGGAAGAAGGAGAATCAATGAATGCAGTGCGAAAGAGAAAGTAGGAGAGTAAGTAAATGTATGCTTCCTGGGCGTGGCGTCAAGTAGACGACTAATTTCTCTCTGTATTTAGCTACCTCCCCACTGAGACGGAATGCGGCAAAAGCCCGTTTTATTGTAGGATCTCCGAGCCCTTAAGCTCGGCCAAAAATATCATGTAGATTCTGCAAAATGCAGGGTCGGGTTGCTGTCTATTTTTCCCCAGACGAGTCTCTACCCTTCGGCGGAGCCTCGTCTGGATTTCTCCTGCCCAAAGGCAATGAGTCAGACAAACGAAGTTTGGTTTCTCTCTGACAAACAAGCAAAACTTCACGCTATTTATGTGTTTTTGAAATATAAAATAGGCTCTGATTTTAGACATTTCTCTAAAACACGATTAGTTAACAAATAAGAAGTTGTATCCAATTTGTTTGCAAAGGCCTCGGCAAAAGGTTAAAGTTGTTAAGCCAACTGTCTCAAGAACATAGCTTTTTCTTTGGTGAAGGAATAAATGTATATGCTTTTTTAATTGGCTCGTGAAAAGGTTTTAGGTGTTCATATGCTCGGATGTTCTATGCAATAGATTTTATGAATCCGACAAGTTCATTAAATTGAAGATTTTCTGAACAGAAAAAAAATACGGTGACTAAACAATCGATTCTAAAATAGCAATAAAATACGTTAATTATCCAAATTTTAAAATAATAATTCAAAGTTTCAACTTTTTTTGCAGTTTCTTTTAAAGTTCGATTTTGTAAATTATATTGTTGATTTGATTTTTTTCTTTCTTTAAAAAAACTTAAAAGTTAAAAACTAATGAAAAAATATTGATCAAGCTCACAAGAGAAAAAAAATAAATGAACCCATTTCACATCATATCAAAGCCCCAAAAAACATTTTTATAGACGCAGCACCCCATAATATTCAAATCATAATTTCTGGTGGACGATACGAAATCCATATTTCTAGAACTAATTTTGGAAAAATTTAAAGTCTTTTCTACTGATATTTGTATTTTTTGTAAATTTATTCATAAAAATCAAATTTTCTCAGAAAATCACAAGAAATGCTTTGTACGAACATTTATACAAAAAAAAATATCCCATAATAATAACAATAATTTTACTATAATTATTATTTTCTAAAGATGCTTTATTAAACTATTCCGTGAAATAACCCTTCAAATGCAAGATTTTTCTTAATCTCATGAAACAATAACAATTTTATTTTTAAAAGTAATTTTTAGAAATATAACTTCTTCGTGAGATTTTAACACAAAACAATAATAAAAATTATTCTGTAAATTTATTTTATAATTTATACCTTCGAAAAAATGTCTTTTTATCATGTATAAACCTTCACAAAAATCACTATTAAATTTAGAGAAAATATTTCATTTTATTAAAAACGCATGAAGATGAATATTTTATTAAATACTCTTATCAAATACTTAGATAAACTGCGTAAATTATTAAAAAAATATTTTGTATGATAATGGTGAAAATGCTTAAAAAAGACAGCTGTTTATAAATTAAATCTTGTATTTTTTAGACTAATTTCATCAATCTATTTTAAATAAACGAAAAGCTTTATTTGCAAAATTATTAAATAAAACTCACATTCAGTTTTTCTTGACTTCATCCTGATCCTCAAATATAGAGCATCACGGGATAGTTGAGCAAAGGGTACTTTTCCCCAAAATGCCATCTAAACTTATTTATAAATGGAACTCTGTGTGTGTGTGTGTGTGTGTGTGTGTGTGTGTGTGTGTGTTCGTTACCTATAGACTCCGAAACGGCTGAACCGATTTTCTTGAAACTTTTACACAGTTGTACTATAAGCGTCTGCGAGTGTTTTTAGCTAGGTTTTGTGTCGAGGTACCCCGATAAATATCGAAAATCGATAATCGAAAAAATTGGGTTATAGAAAGAGTGGTCCGATTTTAATCAAATTTGATACACTCATAGACAAAGACATAAGAAACGATATTCAGAAGTTTCAAGGTTGCTGTTCTTACAATAGTTCAGAAAATCGATGATATATATATATATATATAAGGCAAGATGTTTGTGTGTATATCTGTTTATCTTCCTGCATGTCTCTATTTTTTCAGCCCTTTTATTTTAGTTTTTGCTTCGGGTTTGGCTCTAAGTAGGCATAATTGTAGTTCTTAGTCTCAGCCATGATACCATTTACTCAGAGGACGTATTTAACCTTCAAAAATCAGTTTACGACGAAAAAACGTATTTGATATCGATACCAGGAAATCAAAATTTGACTTACATCCATTCATTTTTCTTTCTGTCTACGGTTTCGCTTTAACTGGAAACAACTATTGCTTTTTAGTCTTTCATGCCAACGTCCAAATAGTCTGAGCTCCAGGACCATGGATTAGTTTTAAAGCTTTCATTACACCCGAGCAACGCCGGGCTATACTACTAGTATAATTTATAGTATACCTAACAATTTATACCCCTGGTCTTATAATTTTGATCATGTGTAAATTGCCTCATTTTATAAAAAGGTAAATTTATAAATAAAATGTTTGGAATATAGCTTTTTGTTTCCATAACCTTTTAGATTGTAGTATTGGTAACCTTAAGTGGGAAGAGTTTAAAATCTGTCCGTAAAAAAGAATATTTCTTTTTAAAGATTTTTAAGTGGTCTTAAAATTTTGATCAGGAGTGTATTTACAAGACCCGACAGCCACTCGAGGTAGATAGCCACACAGCGAGAGGCACATTTTATGCGGATAGGTGAGGAAGATAACGGTTAACCTTAGACTTGAACCGGTTGATTGTAATCCTCTGGGAAACATCATCTTGGGAGTCGGTTTCACAGAGCAGAGGTTCACGGGGGGTTTTTTTTTGGGGGGGGGGTTCTTTTGTATTTCAAAATTTTCAGAAGTAGATTCTATGCTGTTATCGCTTCTATAGCGTTTTATAAAGCCATACGGAATAATGTCTGCCAAATATTTCTTCATAACTAAAACCGTATCACCTTGTTGTTTAAGGAAATAAACCATGATTAAACTGGAGTTAAATTAAACTAAATAGACGTCGACAAAACAATATGTATGTGCATACTTAGGTATGTGCGTTGTGGTGCAGTGGATATCGACTCGGAACGAGGAATTGGGGAGCCGAGTTCCTAGTTGAATTCGTTGAATTCACTTAGGCGCAAATACCCTTCCGTCTCTTCCCTCGAGTTATGGGTTAAATAACAGGACAGATTGGGTTCTATAACCTTGGCCGGCAACCAATCTACCGCAGAAAGCAATGACAACCTACTGCAGGATAATCTTCTGCCTAGTCAGTCATGTCTCTTTTTAGACATGATCGCCCAAGCGTGTATCACGTATGGCACTTAACTGACTGATATTTAGGTAAGAAAGATCAGTAGGCTACGCTATCCGCTAACATGGTTTCGACCTTTTCGGTTTTCATCAGGCGGTTTGTTTTTGCCTAAATATCTAAATGGTCTACATGTTAAATCTCTATCTCCCTTCTTCTTCTTTTATGTCCCATGTTCTTTCAGGACGTAGGCGATCTTGGCTTTCCCCTTCTCTCTGGCCCTGGTGACTCTTAGCACGCTTTCTCCTGTTGCACCATGCAACCCTCGTTCCGTCATCCACCAGATCAGGCACTTCAAATATGTTATCCGCTGCTTTCCTCCTTCTCCTTTTCCCTCTATCTGGCCTGTTAGAAACAGGTTCTCCAAGCCCTCCTTCTTCATTGCATGTTCCAGGAACTTTAGTTGTCTCTTCCTGATGCTCGCTATTAATTTCTTTCTCGTCTCTATCCTCTCCAAAACCTCGTCATTGCTCGGTCCATGATATCCGCAGTATCCTTCTGTAGAACCACATTTCAGCTGCTTCAAGTTTTTCCTTCATCTTCGAAGATATTGTCTTCCTACTAGACTAATTTAATTTAAATCTGACCTATAACTGTTCAGTATGTATATGTATATATATATATATATATATATATGTGTGTGTGTGTGTGTGTGTGTGTGTGTGTGTGTGTGTGTGTGTGTGTGTGTGCGTCAGATTAAATAAATTGCAAACAATAAGTTTGCTTATTTTTAATAAAATCCGTTCATACTCACGGATAATCTTTTGCGTATTACAATCAAAAGACGTCAGAATTGAGCTGTAACGTTGGTAGATGTTATTTTCACTCATTTCTTAATTTCGGGTTACATTTGTTACTTACACCCCTGAAGATGACCTCCGAAAGAGGTTGAAAGTACTTGGGTACCTTAAGAAATGAATGAAAATGACATTTGTCAACGTTACAGCTCATTTCTGACATCTTTTGATTGTAATACGCGAAAGAGTTTCCGTAAGTATGAACGGATTTTATTAAAAATAAGCAAACATATTGTTTGCAATTTATTTAATCTGACATGCTTAAAAGAAAATTTGCTGCCTAAATACACAAATATATATATATATATATATATATATATATATATATTTGAAAACATTCATAAATATAGGCGCAATCGGGCCAGGTGAATCACAATTAATAAAATTCAATATTTTATTAACCAGTTTGTCGGATAATTTATTTTTATATTGTACCAATTTGACTTGGGTACATATTTCACAGATTAGATTAGATCTCTTGGTAATTTTCATTCCTTCTGCGACGTCTTGAAGTTTTAAAACATCTTTTAGATGACAAGATTTTGCTGTTCTGTTCTTTATCAACCATCTCTTATTGTTTATTTGAAACTTAATAAGTTTGTTGAAAAAATTTTCTAATAACACGTAAGCATGGCCAATTATTATACAAAACGAATGATAATAACAAAGATGACGTTCGTCTAAATGTATATCGAATAAATAATTATAATATTTCGGCAAAGTTTAACCTTGTGCCCGAAAAAAATGGTGTTTCAAAAGGAGGGTTATTCCCGCTATAACTCTATACTACCTCGACAATGTTTGTTTACAAGATCATAAAGATATGCAAATCAAGTACAATGGGATATTTATTATTTGTCATTTTATAACGAAATAAACTTGAAAAGTAATTTTTTATTCAAAAATTTATAAAAATCCACAAAACTATCAAAATATGTGAACCAAGCACGATGCAATATTTATTGTTTTATTATTTCATAAATAAATAATTATGAATACAAGCTTTTTATTCATAATTTCATAAAAATTATTTAAGAAACAAAATTAAATGAACACACACATTTTTTTCAGAGATTATATATTTTCTTCTCAAATTATTTTCCATCTCAGAATCCTTTTTTTTTTTTTTTTTTTTTTTCTTTTTTTGGACACGAGGGTTAAACTTTGTAGATCGTTACACACGTAGATGTGCGTGTGTATTAAAAAGAAATGGCGCAAAAAGCACTCTATATGTTGCAAACAGCTTTTAACATAGACTTTCAAAAAGGAACATTATTCTGCGTCTACAGTGATCTATAATTTACCCGTAAGGTGTATCGTCCAAGATAATCCGTGCATGGCTAAACTAAGGACAATACCAAACTATATATATATATATATATATATATATATATATATATATATAGTTTGGTACTACTTTAGCATCTATGCATCGCTCATTCAGTAATGAATTAGATCACTTTGGCTACTGGCGTATGATGCGTCATACACTAAAAGTCTGCCTCTTTCTACCGAGCGCCCATAGCCCAGAGGTAGAATCGCCGACTGATGCTAGTTCGGTCGAGTTTCAATCCTGGGTTAAAACAATCAGATACCTAACCATACTGATGAGCTGTGGTAAAGCGAAACAGATCTCTCTGTGGATGACTATATGTGTGTGTGTGTGTGTGTGTGTGTGTGTGTGTGTGTGTGTGTGTGTGTGTGTGTGTCAGTTAAGTGATACACGCTTGAGCGATCATGTCTCTTTCGGGACGTGACTGACGAGACAGAAAATTTTACCGCAGCATGTTGCAGATTTTCTGCGGTAGACTGGTTGCCAACCAAGGCTACGGAATCCAGTCTACATTGCTATTCAACTCATAGATGAAGGGAGATGAAAGGGATTAATACCTTTCCAAAGGGCATTTGCACATAAGTGAATGTAACGAATTCAACTGGAATTCGAACTCGGATCTCCGATATTTAATTCCGAGCCGATATCCATTGCACTACAACGCGCATATATATATATATATATATATATATATATATATATATATATATATATATATTCTTTGTAATTGGTAGGGTTAATTCTATGGAGTATCTTACTTCGACGAGAACTCTATGCTAGAAGTTAACATAGTATTGTAATTTACTGCCCTGCATTTGAAAATGTTCAAACCTAAAAAAAATTGGATCCAAGGTCATCTTATCGTCTGGGAGTTTTTTTCGCAAACTTACTATTGTAACTATGTCATGAGTGTTTAAATTTTAACATTGTAAACTTTACTCCCTCTCCCTCTCTCTCTCTCTCTCTCTCTCTCTTAACAATAAAATGTTTTCCTTCTTTCCCTTCCTCCTACTATTCCTTCCGTCTGGATAATTTAAACCCATTAATTTTTGTAAACATTCCGTCTGATGAGTTGAATATTTTTAATATTCACGAAATAAATTATCACCGATGAATATATAAATTTGTCCGATTTATTTTCATATATATATATATATATATATATATATATATATAATTTGTTTTTTAATTAAGATTAATATATTGTTCTACATTGCGACACGGAAATTTCTATGTTTCGAGATTTTTACCTCGTCATCAGGCAATGTTAGATCATTGTTGTGAAAATGATTTTCATTTGAATATAAGAAAAATATGCTTGTTATCTGTAGATATGGACAGACAGAAAAAAATATGTGTGTGTTCAATTTAACTAATCAGAATAGAGATTCACTTTAAATTTGAAAAAGTTTCTACTTTTCTTCTTTCAATCTTAACGGAAAAAGTGTCAGCCTATATATATATATTAAGCCAATGTTTGAGTGAAACTATCTGTATTTCGAGGGATCGAAAGTTGCGTTTTTTTTAATTAATTTACTAGTTCGCTTAGGGTCAGGAGGCACTTTCTCTTCGTGAAAGGTTTTATCATATATTCAATAATAATAATAATAATAATAATCAGAATCAGAATCTCAAAAAGAAAGCAAAGGCAAACGCAATATACCAGACAGAGAAACCATAACAAGATAACTCCCTTCATAATCAATACTCTTCCCATACCGAACAAACGAATGCAGACAAACCCCCGTACCCATCAGTGGTTACGTAGCGCAGGGTTAAAAGCTGAAACCGAAGGCTTTATTCTCGCTGCACATGACCAATGATTGCTAAGTAGAATGTCAGCCATAAACACCTTTGCTTTCTCCCTGGTGCAACATAGTCTCAACATTCCTAACTGAACCGTAGCTGGCATTAAGCAAATTAACGCCAAAACGAGAAAGCTTCACTTGCCATCTAATGTGTCATCCCAAGGCTGTTGTTGATCATCTATATCTGCCCAGATCCAAAGGAGGTAGAGAATTCGTTCAACTAGATCTGCCTTACAAAACTATAACATTCAACCTTAAAAGAAAACTGTAGGTAACTGGATAATGATCTGCGTAATAAAGGAAGGTAATAATTTCAACAAGTGTGTTGAAATACAAATAAATCATAATACATTTACAAATCAATAATTAAAAAAGAAAGTAGAAGAGAAAGCAAATGCAAAAATTATGGCAAGATAACTCCCTTCATAGTCAATACTCTTCCCATACCGAACAAACGAATGTAGATAAAACCCGTACCTATCAGTAGTGAAGAGTTAAAAGCTGAAACTGAAGGTTGCATCCTTAACAGTAGCGATTCTACGCGGGGGGGGGGGACAGAAGAGGGAAAACTCACGAATTTTTGCTGGCCCCTCAGTTACCCCTCACATAAGCTTTAAAAAATTATTGAAATTGATCAGTCTTTGATTTTAATAAGATTTGATCTTCAGCAAGCTACAGTAATAAAGGGTTCGGTTCGAAATTCCTGTCACCTGAAGAAGACCGGAACGCACAACGGCCGAAACGTCGTACAAATTGCAACCAAGATGAGGACAATAGTCCTAATAATGTAAATAGTGTTGATTTTTGTTGTATACACATTTCCTTCTGGGTTCCAAACAGGTCAGAAATGCCTTCATGATATTTTGCACTGAGCATTACTCTAAAAAAAAAAAAAAAAAAAAAAAAAAAACGAAGTTCACTCACATTTTACATATATAAAAGTCTTCGTAATGTCTTAGCTGCCTTTATGAGTAGAACTTTGTTTTTGAATTTCTTTAAGGTGTTGGTTACCAGGAATCCCTTCAATAAGTCTATCGTAAAATTTCCCTCTGCGTTTTCTTTTCATTTAGCCTTTTTAAGGACACATACAGAGATCAGTTTGAAAGAAAGACAAACAAAATAAAACAACCAGATAGAAACAGACATGTTGTTAGGGAGGGGAAAAGACTTAATAGTCATATTTTCAGATCTGAAGGACGACGTTAACTAGAAATAATGTCCCCTACTTGATATGTAGTTACATAGGCATTCAGTTTATTTATTGAAGTAACGTACTTATACTCACAAATACATTCCTAAATTGTGTCTACGATAATGGCGTCGTTTCAGAGTTCCCCAATTGCCACTGAACCTTGTTGCACAGGACCAATGCTTGCTAACTAATACACGTACTAAAAAAATCCGTTAACCCGAAATGCAGATTATGTGATAGTTATTTAGAAACAATTAAGCATCTTGTTACCCAGTGACAGCACCAACTGAATCTAAAACTTTGCATGCTAGAGTAGGCCAATATCTACACTGAAAAATATGCAACTTTTACGCAAAGAATACTGCAATAAACTGTTATGAACATCATACAGACCCGGTTACAGAGGGGCTCTTCACGGTGGTGTAGTGGTTAGCAAGATTCTTTGACAAATATCCAGAAACTACTGACCATCTCGTATCAAGTTGCATGGTATTGGCAACGATTGAATATAAAACTCGGCATGACAGAGTGGGCCAATATCTGCACTGGAAAATATGCAACTTTTACGCAAAGAATACTGCAATAAACTGAAGTCTCTAATCACCAAGAGATTGTGGTCAAATACCAAAAGAACAGAATGTGTTTCCTTATTGACATGGCAGCCCCTGCAGATTTTAACGTATCTTTGAAGATCTTCAAAAAATTACGAAAATACAAGAATCTTAAAATTGAAACCTCAAAAATGTGGTACATGAGGACATCAATAATTCCAGTTGTAGTTGGAGCACTCGGATTGATTAGAAAAGGTTCCGATAGATTAATTGAAGGAATTCTTTATAGCCCATACCTTAAAGAAATTCAAATAGTACTCACAACATCATAATAATAATAATAATAATAATAATAATAACGTCAGAATGGTTAAAATCTGAAACCAAAGTGTTTATTATTGCTGCACAGGACCAATGCTTATTAACTAGAAATTACCAAGCACACATACTGAAAAATTTCTTTACCCGAAATTCAGATTCTGTGACAAATATCCAGAAACTACTAACCATCTCGTATCAAGTTGCATGGTATTGGCAACGATTAAATATAAAATTCGGCATGACAGAGTGGGCCAATATCTACACTAGAAAATATGCATCTTTTACGGGAAGAAAACTGTAATAAACTGGTATGAACATCACTCAGTTACAGAGAAGACCTGTAACAATTTCGTGTAACTTTAAAATACATAGAGACCACAATTAAATCTAATTGCCCAGGCATCGTGATCAAATACCACAAGAATAGAATGTGTTTGCTTATTGACATAACGGTCGCTGCAGATTGTAATGTATCTTTGAAGATCTTTAAAAAAAACTATGAAAATATAAATATCTTGAAAAGGAAATCTCAAAAATAGGGTACATGATGACTTTCATAATTCCAGTTCTAGCTGAATGTTATTCTTCAACATGCTTATGTATTTTCAAGTAGAGGAAATTAACTCAAAACTACGAGTTAATAGAAACTAATTCTTAGTTGTTGGATTAGCTTTTCTCATCTGTTCTTTGTAATGGGTTTGGCCGTCAATGGTATTTCTTCCAGAGAGTGAACATTTATTTGCTTGATGAGGGCACTTCGAGGTGACACATCTAAGTTGCGCTTAGAGAATCACCATTCATTTGCTTGATGAGTTTTTAACAGACCACTTTGACATTGGACCTGTCGCACTAATTGGGAAAATTTTCCGATAGACTTAATGAAAAGATTCCTGGTAGCGAACACCCTAAATAAATATTAAAAAAAAGTTGTACATATAAAAACAGATCATACATTACAAAGAGATTTATACATGTAAAATGTGTGTGAACTTCGTTTTTTTTTTGTTTTTTTTTGTTTTGTTTTGTTTTGTTTTGTTGTTGTTTTTGTTTTTTACAGTAATGATTAGTGGAATTTCTGACCCTGTTTAGGCTCCAGAGGGAAATGTGTATACAACAGAAATCAACACTATTTACATTATTCGGACTATTGTCTTCATCTTGGTTGCCATTTGTACGACGTTTCATCCGTTGTACGTTCCGGTCTTCTTCAGGTACTAGAAATTTCGAACCGAACTCTTTACCACGATCACTGGGGTATATCATTCTCATTCCTTGTGCGAAATCTCTATTGGTAGTCATGAGTTATCTCCCTCTAATCCGATTTTCTAAGTTACGTGTTCACCATTGCTGTAGCCTGGTATTGAACTCACAATCAAGTCACTGGAAGTAACCAACGTCTATATCCACTGGGCCAGGATACAACAGTGGTGAACAAGTAACTTAGAGTTGGGTTAGAGGGAGATAACTTATGACTACGAAAAAAAGGCTTCGCACAAGGAATGAGACTGATATACCCTAGTGACCGTAATTAAGATTTCAGTTCAAAATTCCTAGCACCTGAAGAAGGCCGTAGCGTACAACGGCCGAAACGTCGTACAAATGGCAACAAAGATGAGGACAGTAGTCCAAATAATGTAAATAGTGTAAATACAACCTCATCATTGGAAGAAAGACAAACAGAAATCAAAGGAAATAATAATAATAATAATCAGAATAAAATTAACCCATTACTCCATAAAATTTACTTAAACTTTTAGTTCTTTCTGTTTAACTTATCTAACTGGCTAATGGTAGAGATTGCAGATCTAAAAGCTTCGATAACTCCATTCCAAAAAGTTTGGACGCCACTCACTAATGGTTTAAATAGTTTCAACATCTTTGTTTAGTAAGAGTTAAACCAAAGACTTACGAAACTTCCAAAAATTATTAAATCTGAAAAGTGGTTCCAGACTATTTTCTCTTCCTCTCCCCCACCTCTCTCTCTCTCTCTCTCTCTCTCTCTCTCTCTCTCTCTCTCTCTCGAACCGCATTACAAATTTACGAACTGCGTTTTTTATTTGGTAATTGGTATCGTTGCTTAGCAAAGTTTTATGTCAACACAAGATAAAATCGTCTTTGATGGTGGATGTTTTTATGTTAACGTCCTTGTAACCTCTCTGAAGATGGCTCATGTGAGCCGAAAGCTTAGAACCAACTTAATAAAAAATTATCCAAATGTTGGTGAATTTTTGTCTTATTTTCACCTGAAATTAAAGCCAAAATACGATGTTTAGAACGGCTCATGATTAAACATAATAGACATTCATTGTCTCTTATATTTAACAGTATATGTTTAGAAATATATATATACACGTTTGGGAGCGGATCTAGAGGATTTTTAAATGCAGTCAGTTAATTGGCGTGACGCCACTATTCAAATGTGAAAAGATGGTAGTTGGTATTTACATTTTGGGACCGTTATCCACTATTTATTTTTTGTCTGGATGTATACATTGCAGTAAAATAATATAGGAACAGTCCATTGTACAGGTGTAAAGGCTCATCCCTTGTTCCCTGTTTAGAATGTGGTTTCGGGCTTTCTCTTTTCCAATCTTTTCACTTTTC
>JBBBDQ010001148.1:110000-397500 GCA_037127315.1 Ascarosepion bandense
CTTGAGGGACAACTGTGTTCATATGAAAGGATTTAGATGCTTGCCCGTTCAAAACGACATTCATTTTACGATTCGCTCGGAACGATTGGATTAGATCAAACAACTGTCCAAAAATATCACAGCCTTGGAGCTTACGCAGAGGGCCAGCATAGCAAACCCTGTCAAACGCTTTCAAAATATCTACAGCCATTGTTAACAAAAGCCTGGTATACATATTCACTCTCTGACCCTTCATCAACAAAGGACATGTGCTGATGGTTTATTACACAAACGGGCGATCCGTTCTTTGTATATTCAGTCTTCAGATAAGACAACATTTGGAAGGGATGGAATAACAAATTTGCATAAACCAACATATTTTCATGGCAACTGCTCTGACGAAGTTTTTTTCCTTGGTGCTTCGATCACACGAATTTAAGCATGCTACTAGATTGGACGTGTGTTGTGGTCCAGTGCATATCGGCTCGGAACGAGAAATCGGGGAGCCGAGTTCGAATTCCAGTTGAATTCATTGCATTCACTTCCGCGCAAATACACTTGGGAAAGGTATTAATCCGTCTCTTCCCTCCAATTATGGGTTAAATAACAGGACAGATTGGGTTCTATAGCCTTGGTCGGCAACCAGTCTACCGCAGAAAGCAATGGCAACCTACTGCGGGATAATCTTCTGCCCAGTCAGTCATGTCTCTTTCGAGACAGGATCGCCCAAGCGTGTATCACGTATGGCACTTAACTGACTGACTGAACATAATAGTTGGAAACAATTAAAGCTTTCTACGGGGCATAAAGTGGAGGGTTGGTTTTCTATTGTCATGAAGTAATAAACTGATCCCCCACTAATTATAACTTATTAATATAATGATACAATCTATCTCTTCTCACTCCAGCTATGAGCTAAATGGCAGGATAGATTGGGTTCTATAATCATGTCTGGCAACCAGTCTACCTCAGAAAGCAATGGCAATCTACTGCGGGATAATCTTCTGCCCAGTCAGTCATGTCTATTTCGAGACATGATCGCCCAAGCGTGTTTCACGTATGGCACTTAAGTTACTGACTAGATTGGCATCTAGGCCCCACCCTTTTAACGTTAAAATAGTTAAATGTAACAACCCCTTATACTCCAAAATTTTCTTTTCTCGCACCTCTCGCTTGTGGAACTACGTTCTGTTTACTTGCTCCCCTGACAGCTACAACCTCCAAAGATTTAAATGCAACATCAATTATCATCTTTTATCTCCTTGAATCCCCTGCATCTTTTACCATTAATTCGACACCATCTGTACCGAGTCTTCTTTTCACTGTAAACCCCACCCCCTGTGCACTTGTGGCTCTCCTGCCTTGCTTGGGATGAAATGTTGAAAAAATAGCAAACAACTTCAGAATCATAAACGTTTTCTTGTCTGTTCCTCATTTAAATATTTTGTCGGATTTAATCTATACTGTCAATTCCTATATATATATATATATATATATATATATATATATATATATATATATATATATATATATATATACAAACTACCGGGCATACTTATTAGGCCACTCTAGTTTTTTTACAAGTAATGATGTATTTCATACTACTTTTAAGTGGATAATTCTAAATGAAAATAGAATGGTGCTTTTGTTATTATTACTTTGCAAAATTTTACAAGGCAACGAAGCAAAGATGAACTCGTACGAATCACCCTAAATTTTCTTCATTCCTTCATTGATGAAACTGCAATATAGGTAATTATTAAATATTTATAAATTGATTTGGTGTACATGTTATTGTGCAGTATTAACAAAAGAATCATTCTATTTTCATTTACAATTATTCACTTGGCAATAAATATTGAAAAATAGTATGAAATAAATCATTTTTGTAAAACACTTGGGTGGCCTAATAATTATAGCCAGTAGTATGAATACACACACACACACACACACACACACACACACACACACACACACACACACATATATATATATATATATATATATAAACATATGCTATTAAATATAAGAGACAATGAATGTCTATTATGTTTAATCATGAGCCGTTCTAAACGTCGTATTTTTGCTTTAATTTCAGTTGAAAATAAAGACAAAAATTCTCCAACATTTGGATAATTATTTATTGGTTTTCTTCTAAGCTTTCGGCTCACATGAGCCATCTTCAGAGAGGTAGTTTAAACTGAAATATTATAAAATCCACCATCACCGACGATTTTATTTTCTGTTGACATAAAACTCCGCTTGGCAACGGCAATAGTTACCAAAAATAATAAACGCAGTTCTTAAGTTTGCGATGAGGTTTTATGACGTCACACGGCGGGATAGCGCGAAATGACAACAAAACCATGTAGTCAAATGCAATGTAATATGTTATTTCCTGTTTTAAAGTTGATTTTATTGAGTGTTGGTTGTTTTGGTTTGATGTACATGGCCTCCAATATCTGCAGGTTCCTCTTACTGTGTGTATGAGTAAGGATCACCGTATTGTTGACCAAAATCTGTCTGATATTACCTACATGTTTATGTTTTTCAGAGAAATGCTGTTTAATAGTACTCTGATCAGAAAGATGACATGTAAGTCTACGGGAGAGCGTGGTTGTAGTAAAACCAATATATGTACTAGGTTTTTGATTAGTATCAGAGATGCAATCTCTGAATGGGCATGTAAATTGGTACACTACATTGGTTTTTTGTAAAGAATTTAGTTTAGTGCTTGTTGGGTTATTATATTTAATACACACACACACACACACACACACACACACATATATATATATATATATATATATATATATATATATATATATATAGGAAAGAATATTAATAAAAAGTTTTGAATTTAAAAATGTACTTTATTTGAACAGTATTTGTTTATTTTTATTATATTTTATATTTCAGACCGCCCTCGGTCCTTCATCAGAAACGAGTGATTTTTAAATTTGAATTAGAAACGTATTTCACGATAGCGTCCGAATATTTTGTGTTTACATCACGTGGTGTGTTTGTTCACAACATGCAGCACGTCCGTAGAGAAAGTCTGTTTGTTTTAGATAAAAATTTCTTGGAATATCTGAAAAAAAATTTTTTAGCTATTGAAATATTTGTAAAGATTCAACACACCTAAGTCCCTATTTAACCCTAGCTTGTGTGTATTTAATTTTAAAATGCAGTATTTTTCTTTCTTTCTGCGAGTGTATGTAGAACTAAAATTGGAGTCTATTAGTAAACATTTGCAATTTTCTAAAGTATGAGACTTTCTCTACGGACGTGCCGCATGTTGTGAACAAACACACCACGTGATGTAAACACAAAATATCCGGACGCTATCGTGAAATACGTTTCTAATTCAAATTTAAAAATCACTTGTTTCTGATGAAGGACCGAAGACGGTCTGAAATATAAAATATAATAAAAATAAACAAATACTGTTCAAATAAAGTACATTTTTAAATTCAAAACTTTTTATTAATATTCTTTCCTATACATATTAAGACAGTATACGTGGATGATCATCACGATGTTATATATATATATATATATATATATATATATATATATGAATTAGAATTAAATAAAGATCAAAATCCGCCAGAATGTTCGGATAACGAACAAATAGGAAATGGTTATTGATCTAACATATTTCACTTTTATTAAAGCTTCACCATGAATGAGATGTGTAAAAAATGAATTAGTTCCGTTATTTTTATTTTGTACGATGTGCGTTGTAGTGCAATGGATATAGGCTCGGAAAGACTAATCGGGGCGCCGAGTTCGAATTCCATTTGAATTCCTTGCATTCACTTGCGTGCAAATAACCTAGGGGGAAAATATTAATCTGCCTCTTCCCTCCAGTTATGGGTTAAATAAGAGGACAGATTCGGTTTTATAGTTTTAGCTGGCAACAACTGTACCGCAGAATGTAATGGCAACCTACTGGGGGGTATTGTGGTGCAGTGGATATCGGCTCGGAACGAGAAGCCGGGGAGCCGAGTTCGAATTCCAGTTGAATCCAGTGTATTCACTTACGCGCAAATACCCTTGGGAAAGGTATTAATCCGTCTCTTCCTTCCAGTTATGGGTTAAATAGCAGGGCAGACTGGGTTCTATAGCCTTGTTGGCAACCAGTCTACCGCAGAAAGCAATGGCAACCTACTGCGGGATAATGTTCTGCCCAGTCAGTCATGTCTCTTTCGAGACATGATCGCCCAAAAGCGTGTATCACGTATGGCACTTAACTGACTGACTGGGGGGTAAACTTCTGCCCAGTCAGTCAAGTCTCGAAATAAAAGTTATCGACTAAGCGTGTATCACGTATGGACTGAACTTATTTTGTTTGATTTTCATTGGTAAAGAAGGCTTCACATGCACTTGATTTGTTAAGCAGCGTTAGTATAATTAACTATAAGTTAGTATAATGGCGTTCCGAATCTAAGAACTTCGAACAAACGCAAAAAATAAATATTCAGAATTTTTCTTCATATGTAATTCTCTGATAAAAATTTGACAAAAGAGAAAAATGGTAGATTGATAAACGTTTCCTTTTACTTCTCTATCCTATTAGATAGATAGATAGATAGATAGATAGATAGATAGATAGATAGATAGATAGAAACCGATTGTGATAGATAGATAGATAGATAGATAGATAGATAGATATAAACCGATTGTGATAGATAGATAGATAGATAGATAGATAGATAGATAGATAGATAGATAGATAGAAATAAAAAAAGAATAGATAGATAGATAGATAGATAGATAGATAGATAGATAGATAAAAAATAAGACTTACATAGATAGATAGATAGATAGATAGATAGTGAGAGAGAGAAAATAAGACCTAGTCAGTAATATATTAGATAGATAGATCGATAGATAAAAAGTAAGACTTATATAGATAGATAGATAGATAGATAGATAGATAGATAGATAGATAGATAGATAGATAGATAAAACTTAGTTAGATAGATCAGAAATAACATCTATTTAAATATAATTTTCCAATATTCAATACACTGTCACTGTTAACTCATATTTTACTCAAACTTATATGGGATATATGGTCAGTATGAACAGTTTTGCCAGTACTTGAGCAAATCATGGCTGTTGATTACTCAATAAAGGTTTTATAAACACAAGATCATCAGCCGATTGCCGACTGTGCCAAAACCACTTCTATATATAAACATAGACATTGATAGATATCATTGGTCCCATGCTCTTTTATAAATACATATACGAATATTAACATACATACACTACCGGCCATAATTATTAGGCCACACCAGTATTTTAAAAAATGATGTATTTCATATTATTTTTTAGTATTTATTTCCAAGTGAATAATTGTAAATGAAAAAAGAATGGTTCTTTTGTTAATACTGCACAAAGACATGTGCATCAAATGAATTTATAAATATTTAATAATTACCTATATTGCAGTTTCATCAATGAAAGAATGAAGAAAATTTAGGGTGATTCGGATGAGTTCATCTTCGCTTCGTTGCCTTGTAAAATTTTGCAAAGTAATAATAACAAAAGAACCATTCTCTTTTCATTTAGAATTATCCACTTGGCAATAAATACTAAAAATAGTATGAAATACTTCATTTCTTTTAAAAAAAACTGGGGTGGCCTAATAATTATGGCCGGTAGAATCATGTAGTCATCCGCAGAGAGATCTGTTTCGCTTTACCACAGCTCATCAGTACGGTTAGACATCTGATTGATTTTACCCAGAATTGAAACCAGACCGAATTGGCGTCAGTCGGTGATTTTTACCTCTGAGCTATGGGCGCTCGGTGGAAGGAGGGTGACTTTTTAGCCAGTGTGTGTGTGTGTGTGTGTGTGTGTGTGTGTGTGTGTGTGTGTGTGTGTGAAGGACAGTTGTAAGTGTATATTTTGTATATATTCTGCTTTTGAATTATTATTCTTAATGGTATTTTTATGTTCTGATCAAATACATATTAGTTTTGGATGTGGCTGTAAATATTTTGGTGTTCAAAGTGGATAAATTGTTTTGGATAACAGATGTTAAAGAGTTAGAAGTTAATACTATGTAACTGCTTTTATCTGATTAATTGTCATTGCTATTGTCGTTAATAATGTTTTTTATGCTTCCTTTGTGTTTTTATCTTTAGTATGACCGTCTATTATTTAATTCCCAATGCTAATAGAAAGGAATACAACTTCAAAGATAATAACAAGTATAAACAGAACATCTATTCAAATATCGGTATCCACTAAAAGTAACGTTTAAATTCATAAAATCTGTCGGATTAATACATAAAATCAATGACTCCTTCATATATATATATATATATATATATATGTCCAGTCCGTAAACGGTGAGGATAATCCAACAAGATTAACTTAATATAAAATATTAAGTGTTATATCTATCTGGAGAGTTCAATGTATGTTATCCAGAGCAATATGATATTTATAAAGGAAAACTCAACACGTCATTTCATGTGGTTATGAACTATAGTTCATTTCAATGAGTTAATTATCTCATTTCATCAGACCTTACAATATTCCTTCCATTTGGTACAAAAAATTTTGCCGGCATGGAAGGAATATTGTAAGGTCTGATGAAATGAGCTAATTAGCTCATAGAAATGAACTATTGTTTATAACCACTTGAAATGATGTGCTGTGTTTTCCTTTATATATATATATATATATATATATATATATGGATTTAATACACACATTAAACTTCAACTAATACTAACAAAAACTGTTACCTATTCGCACATTATATTAAATACAAACACTCAATCTCTCCCTCTACATAAAATTCTGCTTATTACGCACTTAGTACCTGCTTACCTATCCGGGGAAAAAAATCTTACATTAAACATTAATCCAAACGATGATCTAATTAAAATGTGAAAGCTAATAGAAAAAATCGGTTCCCAAACTGTAATCAAACTAAAATTTGAATGTAAAAATCAATCTCCAAAATCCAAAATTAAGTTTAAAGATACAAATCTAGATTATTTATAAAAACTCTGCCTAAATGCAAAAATATTCTGTACTGAATAAACATCCCTCCCCTAACCTACTCATCTAAGAAATCCTAAAAGACATCAAACAAACTCAATACACACCCCACTCTCCTCGAAATTCTAACGGTCAATCAGCATACTTTGTTCCTTTATTAAAAAAACAAAAAAAACAAAAAAACACTAACATGTACAACCACCGGCGGACAAAATAAGTAATTTAAGATTAAAAAACTTCACGAAAAAATTGGTTTCCAAGTAGAAATTAGTTGCTAAGTAAAAATTAAAAATTTAATAGAATAATGTATTCCCTAAATCCATAATAAAGACTGAATATGCAAATCTACAATAATTATATAGACCCTACTTAAAGACGAAAAATATTTTGTACAAAATAGACATCCCACCCCTTACCGACTCTTCTAAGAAACTCAGAGGATAAAGAGGTAATGAAAACTTAAATTCTAACGGCTAAATGCTAAATCTGCCGTGAGGTCAAAGAGTCCTGTTGATCAACCATTTTAGCTACCCGCACCATTCCCTTCAAAACCTCAACGGTCAATACATACGCATAACCAGTTCACCTATCACTAACCCCAACCATCACCCTAACACAACTAACCGAATATAAGAAAAGAGGCCTTCCATTCCTACCCATTCCGTCTGAAGAGACTTTCAATGTCGAAACAAATGTACCTTTGTAACGGATATTTATAAAAAATTATGTATATGTTCTAAAATATAATTTATAATTAATATATATATATATATATATATATATATATATATATATATAATGTTGAGTTGTGATGATTTTTGGCGCCAAGATTGCTGTTGATTTTTTTTTATAGTTTTACTGATAATAGATATTTTGGCAAGCAGGTCCCTTATCGTAAAGTGCTTGATATCGGGGTAAAAATAGAGTGTTAGTAAGATAGGTTTGTCACTTAACTGAGTAGTTTCATGTCGACTTTGAAGTAAAAAATATAGATGAGGAAAGAACCGGGACAAGACAGCATTTCAAAAACTAAGCTCTGACGAGTGACGACATCATAACGTTGTCTTCACGAAACTTCGACGTCGGTATGAACGTACTCAGTTTAGTGATAAACTTCTCTGCAATCTATCTATCTATCTATCTATCTATCTATCTATATATATATATATATATATATATATATATTGTTTTTGGTTCTCTCTCTCTCTCTCTCTCTCTCTATATATATATATATATATATATATATATATATATATATAAGTTTTTTTCTTTTTCGGGGTTTTTGAATTTCATTCGTGTAAAATCATCTGTACAATAAAGACAGAAGCTGAAGATGGTTCGCCTGAAATAGGCCATACTTCCACTTAACCGTGGAATAACGTGTCTGTCTTAATTTTTACGTATATTTGCTCTATATGTATTTATATACATATATATTTAGAGCTATCCTAGTAAGTTATTCTACAGGATACTCCTTTGGATTCTTCTATATCTACACCGCATATATATATATATATATATATATATATATATATATATATATATATTAAAAAGTCAACACATTCAAAAGCAATTAAAAATGGTGGACTCTCTTATCATAAAGGATGAATGACGGCCAGTATATGAATTAATAAATATACATAGGGGTATACACTCAGTTCATCTATCAGAATTTTGATTTTTTTTAAATTTTAATTGTTTTATCTCCATGTAATTTTTACTATTTATATTATACTCTCGATAATTTAAAAAATAGTAGCCTAACATTGTAAGATTTAACTTCCACCAACATTGAGAGAACTTAAATTCAGATCTCTTAAACGGTTAGTTTGTCACATGCACCTGATGATTGTGTAGTAGATTAAACTCCTAGTCGTGCCACCGACATATTATAATATATATATACGTACATAAAATTATATATATATATATATATATATATGTATGTATGTATGTATGTATATATATATATATATTTCCGGAATATTCTTATATATATATAAGAAAACTCATCACATAATTAAGTACAACCTGCAAATAGATATTTACTTTTAAAAAGTGCTTAATACAAAAGTAGAGCATAGATATATCGTAGTTATTATTATTATTGTTATTGTTGTAGCATACTGCAACTCAGTAGCTATAAAATTTCGGTGTTAAAACACCATCATCAGGCCTCTTATTTGTAATGTTTTTCGTAGTTCTTCTAGGCGTATTTTACGAAGGGTTTCGTCAATTACTATTGGGCAAATTCGTTGTGCTAGGGATGGATTTTAAACAGCTTTTATGATGGTAAATCTTTAAGTAGAGGTATTGTTAGGTGTCTGTGGGTTTGTGGTAAATGTCTGTGATGATGTTATTGTTTTTGTTTATTATAAGTATGTCTAGGAATGGTAATTCTTTATGACCATATTCTAGCGTAAACTTGGTTTTGGGGTGCAGGTGTTGTAGTATATTGTGTAGTTTGTTTATGTCTCCCCATGTTGATTTCCAGAAGATAAAACAGTCATCTAAAAATCTCTTCCATGATTTTGTGAATTCTGTTTTTATGTCTTCCCCATATATATGTCCTATTTTGTTGCATAGACTTTTTTCTAGATATGCTAGGGCGAGTGTTGCATACGTCGGTGCCATTTTTGTTCCCATCGCGGTACCTGTTGTTAAATTGGAAGAAATTGTTGTCTAAAATTAGTTCTATACTTTGTATAATAAATTCTTTTGTGAAGCATGTGGGAAGTATTTCTGGGTGTTTCTCTATCCAAAATGCAAAAGCTTGTTTTCCTAGTTCATGGGGTATGTTGCTGTACAGGCTGTTCACGTCAAAAGTTACTATGAGTGCACCTGGGTTTACTTTTTGTGGTATGAAGCTTAGGAAATGTTTGCTGTCTCTGATATATATATATATATATATATATATATATATATATATATATATATATACAGTTGCATGCAATCGCTTTCTCTTATCAATAGTTAAAATAGCTTTGAG
Organism: Ascarosepion bandense; assembly: GCA_037127315.1. Classification (NCBI taxonomy): domain Eukaryota; kingdom Metazoa; phylum Mollusca; class Cephalopoda; order Sepiida; family Sepiidae; genus Ascarosepion; species Ascarosepion bandense. The sequence continues at coordinate 119,998 of JBBBDQ010001148.1, forward strand.
CGGGTGAACCCTGTAGTGAAACACACACATCTTCGAAACTTTGGCGCTACAGAATCATAAACAAAGAACTGTACTAAATAAAAGAAGCTTCATCACTTTGGGACTTCCAAAAGCAGCAACAGCTAAAATGGATAGCACATGTAACTCGAGACACATAAAATGACATTTCATACTACTTCAAATAATAAAGATGTTTACATTCCACACTACTTCAAAAAAAAAGAAAAACTTTGAGAAGGTAAACTTCATCAATACTAGAACGAGCGATAAACTATCGCCCGGTTCACACTCCACCCAAGTCTATCGAACAGGTGAAGAGGCTCATCCCTTGTTCCCTGTTTAGGATGTGGTTTTCGGCTTTCTCTTATCCAGTCTTTTCACTCTTACGTAGCCCCCTGCGCATCAGTGGCGTTACCGCCTTGCTCGAGGTGATATGATTAAAAAAAACAGCTACTAGACTTGAGAAACCTATTTTCCTAAAAGATTGTTTTTAGAGAAATATTTTACAAATTTCAACCGACAGTAGTACTGGCTGCTCGGCTAATAAATGTCGAATGTTTCCTTATAAGGAAGCGGTAAATATTGCCATTATCATTAACATGATTTTATATTTTGGATATCTGACATATCTATTTAAGAGGCCATAATTTGAACAACATAAGGTACGCAGATGATACAGTGCTGATAGCAGACACAGAAAGGAAACTACAAGACCTCCTACAGAAGGTAGCCGTGGAGAGTGACATAAAAAGAACTACAAATAAACGGCAAGAAAACCGAATGCATGGTCATCATCAAAAAGAGCAGCCCAAAATTTTCAAATACAGGTGGGGGATGCTAAAATCAAGCAGGTAGAAAAATTTCAATACCTGGGGAGTTTTCTAACAGAAAACGGTAAGTGCGACACAGAGATCCGAAGGCGAATTGGCATGGCGAAGGACGCGTTCCAGAAGCTAAGTAGAGTATTAAGAGACAGGAAAATTTCACTAGAAACAAAGAAGAGGGTACTGGATTACTATGTGATGTCAGTTCTTCAATATGGCAGTGAATGCTGGACAATACCATCAAAGATGAAGGAAAAACTTGAAGCAACTAAAATGTTGTTCTACAGAAGGATGCTGTGGATATTATGGATCGAGCAGGTGAGCAATGATGAGGTTTTGGAAAAAATGGAAACGAAAGGGAAAATAATACTGAACGTCAGGAAGAGACAGCTGAAGTTTCTGGGGCATGCAGTGAGGAAGGAGGGCTTGGAGAACCTGATACTAACAGGCCAGATAGAGAGAAAAGGAAACAGGGGAAAACAGTGTGTAACGTACTTGACGGCCTGAGCAGGTGGACGGCAAAACGAGGGTTGCGTGGCATAACAGGAGAGAGCGTGCTCAGAGACACCAGGGATAGGGAAACGTGGAAGGCCATAATCGCCTACGTCCTCAAAAAACAAGCCACATAGAAGAAGAAGAAGAAGAAGAAGAAGAAGAAGAAGAAGAAGAAGAAGAAGAAGAAGAAGATTAATAGAATTACCTTTCATCATCTTAAAAGTTATTTTAGTGAAAAATCTGCCGGATTAATATATAAAAATTCCTTTTACACATCTCATTTATAATCAAGTCACGCTATTTTTGTGCAAAAGAAATAATATCTTTATAATGGATGTTCAAATAGTAAAATACCTTCTAGGATTTTGCTGTAACCTTTTTACTATCCCATGATAAAAAAAAGTCATATGATTAAAAAAAGTCATATGATTAAAAAAAAGTCATATGATTAAAAAAAAGTCATATGATTAAAAAAAAAGTCATATGATTAAAAAAAGTCATATGATTAAAAAAAAGTCATATGATTAAAAAAAAGTCATATGATTAAAAAAAAGTCATATGATTAAAAAAAGTCATATGATTAAAAAAAAGTCATATGATTAAAAAAAAGTCATATGATTAAAAAAAAGTCATATGATTAAAAAAGTCATATGATTAAAAAAAAAGTCATATGATTAAAAAAAAGTCATATGATTAAAAAAAAGTTATATGATTAAAAAAAGTCATATGATTAAAAAAAGTCATATGATTAAAAAAAGTCATATGATTAAAAAAAAGTCATATGATTAAAAAAAAAGTCATATGATTTAAAAAAAAGTCATATGATTAAAAAAAAGTCATATGATTAAAAAAAAAGTCATATGATTTAAAAAAAGTCATATGATTAAAAAAAAAGTCATATGATTTTTTTATAGCTTTCAATGCAATAAAACAGTTTTTTTTTTCTATTTGACTGCAAATGCTAACTTTTTGTTTTTTTATAATCATATCACCCCAAGCAAGGCAGGAGGAAAGTTATAAGAAAGACTGACAGGTTAAAAGGGGGTGTCAGGAAGTGGGTAAGAGAAAGATGAGAATACTGATGAATGTGGAGTGAACGGAGAAAGGGGCATGAGAGAGAGAGAGAGGATGTAGGTTAGTGAGATAGGAGATGACTATTGACTTTACATTTAAATTCTTGGAGATTGTAGTTGTCGGGGAAGCAAGTAAATGGAAGAGAATTCCACAGGCGGGAAAAGAGAAATGAAGCTATTGTAGTAGAATTTGCGTTTACATTTTATTGGTTTCACTGTAAAAGGAGTGAATATTAAAAGAGTAAGAGTAAAAAAAAAAAAAGTAGGAGTAAAACTTACCTAGTTGCTAATCTTGTGACTCGAGTAAATTCACGTATAGGGGACACCAGAGAGCTAAGTTAATCGGAGCTGAAACCGTGAAAATATTTGTAGAAAAGACACAGGGAAGCCACATTGCGCCGGTGAGAAAGTGACTGTATCTGAGATGCCAAGTCGGGATCGATCACATTAGAGATTCTCCGTTGGATTTTGTCAAAGACCCCTAGGTGGATAGCAGGAGTACCCGACCAGATATGGTAGCAGTATTCAATGCACGGGCGGATGGTAGATTTATAAATGTGCAGGATGGTTTCAGGTGGGAAAAACTTCCTGGCCCTTGACAGAGAACCAACCTTCTTAGCAGCGGATTTAGCTATGGATTCGATATAGTCGTTCCACTTGAAGTCTGTTGTGAGAGTTAACCCGAAGAGGCGCAGTCTTTTGCTCTCAGGAAGACTAGCCTGATCAATGCTAATTGGAGGTAGGAGCGATTGTCTGTGATGGTTAACAGATAGCAGCTTCGTTTTGGAAGTATTAAAATTCACGAGCCATTTCTTACCACAGTCCACCACGGATCGGAAGTTTCTTTCAAGCTCGGCAGCGAGGTTTGCTTTGTCAGCCTCGGCAGATTTTTGATCGAGGCGAGAATAAACGGTAGTGTCGTCAGCGTATATGCCTACTTGGGATCTTATTACATCGGGGAGATCGTTAATGTAGATCAGGAAAAGCGTAGGACCTAGAATAGAGCCTTGAGGGACACCCGCGTTCGTATGATACTATTGGGTGGCATGTCCGTTCAATACTACCTTCATCGTGCGATTTGAAAAAAAGGTAGATTCATTGAACTTTAATACTTTCTATGCTTCTGAAAGCAAAATGCAATCAGTCATTTCTACCTGCTTTCCTATGATGATGAATAGCCATTATTACTTACACTATTTATATTCAGACTATTGTCCTCATCATTGTTGTTGTTTTGACAACATTATGGTCGTTATGTCCTCCGGCTTTTCTCAGGTGTATATTTCGGTCTGAGTAAACTACAAAATATTTGGAAATGAACACTTTATTAAATCTACGGGGTTATACCATTTTCATTCCACTTGATATCTCTAGGGATATATCTTCTTGTCCTCATTTTTGCTACTTATCAGTGATTGCACGGCCATTCTCACCGAGTTCAGATACACACTGACCGGCCCAGGGATTTTACTCCGTTCAGTTTAGAATTTCCAGATTGATATACACCTGATGAAGACCGGAGGACACAACGGCTGAAACTCTGTTCCCTATAACATTAATATTAATCAAGAGATAATACGTTTTACAAGCCAACATAATATCTGTTAAAATTGTATATCATACTAAACATTCGCTAATTAAACTTTAACACTTTTAAATCGTATTTTTTAAAATATTTTTATTCACAAAGTTATTAAAACTTGTAAAAATTTTAAAATCAATTAAAGTTATTTCATTAAAATGCGCCAATAAAATTTCCCACATTTTATAAATTAAAAAAGGGTCAGTACAAAAATGTTTCGATAAAACCTCCCGACATTTTATGGGTTAAAAATGGTCAATACAAAAATGCGTCAATAAAACCTCTCCCATTTTATAGGCTGACAGGGTCAATAGAAAAGTGTGTCCATAAAACCTCCCACATTTTATGGGTTAAAAATGGTCAATACAAAAATGCGTCAATAAAACCTCTGACATTTTATAGGTTGAAAAAGATCTAATAGAAAAAATTAATGCGCGAGGTTTTATAAACGCACCTTTTATGAAACCAGACTTTTTTCTTCAGTTTTTTACTGGTTGTATGTTCTTAATAACTTTTCCTAATTGCCTCAGCAAGTTGGCATAGTACTCTCCGTTGATGGTGTTGCTCTTTTGAAGATAGTCAATAAACACAATGCTTGTGACTCACGCCTTCATAATCAGTTTATGAACTTTTCGGCTCAGCCTCGTATACCATTTGTCTTCATTAACATTTTGAAAATATTTCACAAATAGTCGCCTTTATTTTCAATGCCCTGTTATTGACAATTTCTGATCCTATCCATTACCCGACGAGTAGATTTTCACTAGTATTTCTGCATTTAGCAGATTTTAATTCATTGTTGTTGGTCGATATCTACAGGCCTCACCCCTTAGGTAGCCCCAGACGTTGCCAAGTAGCAGAAATTTTGCTTATAGACACTGTTAGACAGATAAACAAAGGTTTTTGTCCGTTGAAAAGAAAACACCATTATCGTCATATAAAGGAAACTTAAAAATTGATTGATATTTTTTACGACTTATCAAATTTTTGCGTTTTATTTAAAGCCAAGAACAGGTTTTGGGGTTGAATTTTTTTCTTAAAATAATAAGGATTTTCTGATACAATTCTAGTAAGAATTGTATCAGAAAATTCTTATTATCTTAAAAAAAATTCAATCAAAAAATGTTATTTAATCCATAAATCGTAGAGAGGCAGTGGATTCATACCTTTTACAAGAGCATTTACGCGTAATTAAATAGAACGAACCTGACTAAAGCTTGAACTGTAAATTTGAACTCGGCTGACCAATTTCTTATTCCGAGACCTTATGCATTGCACCACTCGCACACCCATACAAAAAAAAGTAATGGCAACATTAGCTACGTAAAGACACCATTCCCATTTGCCAAGTTTCACTAACCCCGCACCAACAGCTGTGTAAAAGTGGGGAGGTTTATTGCTGCGCCCTGTGTACACTACCGGCCATAATTATTAGGCCACCCCAGTGTTTTAAAAAAATGATGTATTTCATACTATTTTTTAGTATTTATTGCCAAATGAATAATTCTAAGTGAAAATAGAATGGTTCTTTTATTAATATTACTTTGCAAATTTTACAAGGCAAATAGCGATAATTTACCCACCGCACCCTGTGGATTTAATCTATCTATCTATCTATCTATCTATGTGTGTGTGTGTGTGTGTGTGTGTGTGTGTGTGTGTGTGTGTGTGTGTGTGTGTGTGTGTGTGCGCACTATCGGCCATAATTATTAGACCACCCCAGTCTTTTAAAAATAAAGGTTTTATAAACACAAGATCATCCGCCGATTGCCGACTGTGCCAAAACCACTTCGATTTATAAGCATAGACATTGATAGATATCATTAGTCCCATGCTCTTTTATAAATACATATACGAATATTAACATACATACACTACCGGGCATAATTATTAGGCCACCCCAGTGTTTTAAAAAAATGATGTATTTCATACTATTTTTTAGTATTTATTGCCAAGTGAATAATTGTAAATGAAAACAGAATGGTTCTTTTGTTAATACTGCACAATAACATGTGCATCAAATGAATTTATAAATATTTGATAATTACCTATATTGCAGTTTCCTCAATGAAAGAATAAAGAAAATTTAGGATGATTCGGACGAGTTCATCTTTGCTTCGTTGCCTTGTAAAATATTGCAAAGTAATAATAACAAAAGAACCATTCTTTTTTCATTCAAAATTATCCACTTAAAAATAGTATGAAACACATCATTTCTTTAAAAAAAACTGGGGTTGCCTAATAATTATGACCGATAGTGTAGTTTAATCCCCCCTATCATAGAATAATTTCATTCAAATTATTACTAGAACGCTTCTTCTTATTTATGTGTCGTGTAGGTGATCATAACACTCCTTAATTTCCTGTCCATTGTCGCTCTTAATAAATTCTCTTTTTACTCTTTCTTCCAAAACTTTTTCCACTATAATTTATTCAAGTATGTTTCTGCGTCCTCCTTTCCCTCGAGCTGTCTTGTGAGTATCAAATTTTCTAAGTCCTCTTTCCTCATTATGTTTCTTTAAAATTTCAACTGTTTCTTCCTGATTCCTGATGTTAACTATCTTTACTTTTTGTTTCCGTTTTCTCGAAAACTTCGTCGTTTCTCACATATTCAGTCCATAGTATCCTCAGCAGCCTTCTGTGGAACCACATGTCTGTTGAATCATATCTCTTCTTCATCTGCATATCGTCAGGCCATCAATTTATTTGCAAAACTTACCTTTGCAACCTCGGAAGTATCAAACTCACAACTAAGTATTAACGATCTGGAAGACCAGCCTTCTAACCAGTTAAACGTCATTGACACTGTTGGATTTACGAAATATGTGTGGGTGCTCTCGGCAGATATTTACCCAAACGTTAAAAATAAAGAAAGTCTAACAGCTTGCAAGAAGTCAGAAGAACCTTCTTCTTCTATGTGCCCTATCCCTTCAGGACGTAGGCGACCATGGCCTTCCACGTTTCCCTATCCCTGGTGGCTCTGAGCACGCTTTCTCCTGTTGCGCCATGCAACCCTCGTTCCGTCATCCACCTGATTAGGTCCTTCAAATATGTTATCCGTTGCTTTCCCCTGTCTCTTTTTCCCTCTATCTGACCTGTTAGTATCAGATTCTCCATGCCCTCCTTCCTCATTGCGTGTCCTAGGAACTTCAGCTGTCTTTTTCTGATGCTCAGTATTAATTTCCTTTTTGTGTCCATCATTTCCAAGATCTCATCATTGCTCACATGCTCAATCCATGATATTCGCAGCATCCTAGCATGTAGAACCACTTTTCAGTTGCTTCAAGTTTTTCCTTCATCTTTGATGGTATTGTCCAGCACTCACTGCCATATTGAAGGACGGACATCACGTACCAATCCAGTACTCTCTTCCTTGTTTCTAGCGAAATTGTCCTGTTTCTCAATACTTTACTCAACTTCTGGAATGCTTCCTTCGCCATGCCAATTCACCTTCGGATCTCTGTGTCGCATTTTCCGTCTTCTGTTATAACGCTTCCCAGGTATTTAAATTTTTGTACTTGCTTGATTTTGGTATCCCCGACTTGTACTTGGCATATTGGGCTGCCCTTTTTACTGATGACCATGCATTCGGTTTTCGTGCAGTTCATTTCTAGTCCTTTCTTGTTATTTTCTTCTGTTACCTTCTGTAGGTGGTCTTATAGTTTCCTTTCTGTGTCTGCTATCAGCATTGTATCATCTACGTACCTTAGGTTGTTTAAATTGTGGCCTCCGATTACGAATCCAGGCATAACTTCTAGGGACCTCAAAATATTCTCGCTGTACAAGTTGAACAGATCCCGTGAAAAGACACATCCTTGTCTTACGGCTCTTTCTATCTTTGCATATCTACTCAATTCATTACCTGTCCGTATCCATGATATTCGCAACATCCTTCTGTAGAACCACATTTCAGTTGCTGCAAGTTTTTCCTTCATCTTTGATGGTATTAAATGAACCTAACTGAAGGAAGGAAAATTATCGGATGTTAGAAAATCTGTCTTTATTCATAAGCCCAACACGTCATATTGCAAGAGGCTGTGTTTTGTCCACGTGTCAGGAAAGTATCTTTTCTTTGGTTACTGAAATTGTTTTTTGTATAGACTGTACTTCCTTGACCAACCATTAAGAATCACTGGCTAAGAGGAAGAAAAGTTAAAAATCAGCTACACGATTACCCTTCATTGTGTAGAAAGGGTTTTCACTTCACAATTATTTGCTACTCGTCTAGAAGCCGTCCTTCGGGCGGAATTTAGGCTAGCTCCTGCGCAGGGCGTTTGGTATTTCGGCATTGTACCTTCAGCGTTGTGGTCCAGTGTATATCGGCTCAGAACGAGAAACCGGATGAGCCAAGTTCGAATTCCAGTTGAATCCATTGCATTCACTTACGCGCAAATACCCTTGAGAAAGGTATTAATCCGTCTCTTCCTTCCAGTTATGGGTTAAATAACAGGACAGATTGGGTGCTATAGCCTTGGTTAACAACCAGTCTACCGCAGAAAGCAATGGCAACCTGTTGCGGGATAATCTTCTGCCCAGTCAGTCATGTCTCCGTCGAGACATGATCGCCCAAGCGTGTATCACGTATGGCACTTAACTGACTGACCTTCAGCCGGAACCTGTTGAGTTGTCTCTTTATGGATGTGCGTTGTGGTGCAGTGGATATCGGCTCGGAATGGGAATTCGGGGAGCCGAGTTCAAATTTCAGTTGAATTCCTTGCATTCACTTCCGCGCAAATACCCTTGGGAAAGGTATTAATCCATCTCTTTCCTCTAGTTATGGGTTAAATAATAGAACAGATTGGGTTCTATAGCCTTGGCTGGCAACCAATCTACTGTAGAAAGTAATTATCTTCTGCCTAGTCAGTCATGTCTCTTTCGAGACATGATCGCCCAAAGCGTGTATCACGTATGGCACTTAACTGACTGACCTTCAACATCCTATGTACGTAAAACTAATAAGAATTTAGAAATAATAAAATATTTTAATTTTTATTCGACCCCTTAATTCATCATAATCTTTCTTCGTTTATACGCAACTGGTCTCGGTTTGTTTGCATTTATTTTGCGCGCAATTTTGATTTTTGTTTTAAATCGCCATACTTTATGATCCCTTCACATAAAGTCACTATTAAAAACTATTAGGGAACTCGAAATATGTAATATTTCGAACACATCCAAAGCTAACAATATATCAAAGAACGAAATATACACACCCCTTACTCGCTATCTAAGTATCGACTACGCCGGTGTTCTCAGGCAAAGAAACTTTTTTGCCTGAAGAGACCAGTGTGGTCGAAACCTATGTAGCAAGTAAGGGGTGCGTGTTCCGTTCTTTGAAATATTGTTAGCTCTGCATATTCATTTCATTTGTCTTGATTGTACATTGAGCAATTTTTTTATATACCGTCTACTTGTCAAAGTAGCAAATATTTTACTGGTATATATATATATATATATATATATATATATATATATATATATATATATATAAATTGAGTATCTACTAAAGATAACATTTAAGTAACAAAATCTGTTGAATTAATAAATAAAAAATCATCACTTTTTTAGGGATTGCTTTGTTTACGTTAGGATGCAAAACTAAGTAGAGAGAGTCTGACAAATATTTGCATTTATAAGACACTATTCAAATATATATATATATATATATATATATATATATATATATATATATATATATGTTCTTGACAAGCTCCAAAGGAGAGTCTGTAATGTGATAGGTACTGATCTGGCGACTCGACTGCAGCCACTTTCCCATCGTCAAAATGTGGCCTCCCTCTGTCTCTTCTATAAATACTTTCATGGCTTCTGCTCGGATGAGCTTAAGTCACTGATGCCTCCTCAACAGGTGTTTACCCGTGCAACCAGACTGGCAACTGGGTCCCACCCATTCACAGTCAGGTTAGCCAAATGCAGACGACAATTCTACTCCTGCAGCTTCCTCTCTCGCACTTCCCGCCTGTGGAACTCACTCCCGTATTCTTGCTTTCCTGACGGCTACGACCTCCAGAAATTTAAAAGCAAAGTTAATACTCACCTACTAACCACTGGACTCTAGCTCTCTCCCGTCCCCTGTATAATCTTCACTTTCTCTCCGCCCATGTATCTGTCATTGCACCTGCTTTCTCAGCTTTCTATTGTTCCTTTCTAACTAGCTTGTACTCCTCACTCTTTTCTAATTAATCTTTTTACATTTATGTAACCCCCTGCACATCAGTGGCGTTTCTGCCTTGCTCGGGGTGAAATGATTAAAATATATATATATATATATATATATATATATATATATATATATATATATAATTTGAGTATCTACTAAAGATATATATATATAAATGCAAACTTATCACAATACTCGTTTTGAAAAACCCTCCACGTATATACGCGGAAGGAAAAAATGGTTGTAAAAAAAGAAAGAGGTAAGCGCATGAATATCAGCCAAAGAGGTTTGGACCGAGCCAGTACGGAGCCCAAAGAAAAAAACCCGAGACGAGTAATGAACTAACAAAAAAGCGCCCAATACTTAAGCAGAGCCGAATAAGTAAAGTAAACCTAGTGAGCCAACAAACCTACCAAAGTTTCACCTAAACGAATCTTCAGGGAGTAAAAGTTTGTCACATAGCTAATTGTGGTTACCTTCAGCATCTCAACTCTAGAGTTTCATAGGCGGGCCTCTCTGTCCACTCGTCAGTGGGTATTAGCAATTATGTATGTATGTATGTATGTATGTATGTATGTATGTATGTACACATTAATAAAAATATAATACATCCAAGAATTGTGGTTTGAAAACTGCAAAAAGAAAAATAGTTTGTAAATTGCTTAAATGTAGATAATGCGTGTGTGTGTGTGTGTGTGTGTGTGTGTGTGTGTGTGTGTGTGTGTGTGTGTGTGTGTGTGTGTGTGTTCTCTATGCGCAGCCCGTTTCATGTAGAGCTCTCAAATTTGGTATACATATTTGCTGGACCAAGGAGAACGTTTTCAGGTAAAAATGACTTTTTGTTCCTCATAGAGGAGGGGAGATGGTATGCATATTTTCTGATATGCTAAACTATCTTTTATTATAATAACCACCTTTTGCAACCATTCAGTGTAAGGTTATAATCTCTTCTTCTTCTTCTTCTTATTATTATTATTATTATTATCAGCAAAATACTTAAGAGAAGTAATTTCACGGAAAACTTTCCCGCCACTATCTATCTTTTATTTTTGCAAGAACAAATAAGATATTCTAACTGCACTAAATGCTCTACATATCTTGATTTAATGACTGTAATGAATAATTTAGCAAAAAAATTAAATAAAAAACAATTAAAATAATTAAATCTTCCATATCATGATCGATATCAGTGAAAATTTAATTTTTATTAAACAATGCCGATAACAAATTTTAATTAACAATCAAAAACTGAAAATTAGACGTATGTTAATTATGCATTATATTTGTTTCACTTTGTTTTAAGAAGTAACGGGGATTGAATTTGTTTTATTAAACAAACCTGCTCACTATTACTGAAGAGAAATCTTTTTTTTATGTTGTTGTTCTAACCAGCGGTAGGTGAAATCTTAAATTGAATAATGACAGCAAACATTGTAAAATAAATCTGCCTTAATGGCATATTTTCTTTGATTCACCTTTTATCTTATTCGGACGATATGCAGGACTAATTTTCAAAATGAAAGAATCATTTTATTGTCATTATAATTAACCAGCGGCGACCCAAGTCTTCATCTTTTACTCGGTTTAGGTGAGTGAGTCAGTTAAGTTTCCACTCGCTTGGGCGATCTTGTTCCTTTCGAAACATGACTGACTGGGCAGAAGATTTTCCCGCAGTAGGTTGCCATTATTTTCGGCGGTAGACTGGTTGCCAGCTAAGGTTATAGAATCCAATCTGTCCTGTTATTTAACTTATAACTGGAGGGAAGAGGGGGATTAATACCTTTCCCAAGGGTATTTGCGCGTAAGTGAATGCAACGAATTCAACTGGAATTCGAACTCGGCTCCCCGCTTTGTCGTTCTGAGTCGATATCCACTGCACCACAACGCACATCCACTGACTTTTCTTCAGCTGAAATAAAATAATTTTCTTATACTTTTTAATTTTTACATAGTTTTCTAATCTTAATTCAAAAGGTAAAAAACCTCTTATACCAGATTTTATCAAAACTAATTCATTTCTTCTTTCAGCTATGGGTTAAATAGCAGGACAGGTTGGGTTCTGTAGCCTTAGTTCGCAACCAGTCTACCGTAGAGAAAAATGGCAAAATCTTCTGCCTAGTCAGTCATGGGTCGAAATAGACATCATTGCCCAAGCTGTGTATTATGTATGGCGCTAAACTGACTGAATGTTGACTCAAAGTCTTCTGTAGTTGTCACCCATTACGAAACAAATGTAGCCAGTGACGTGCAAAGGTATAATTATGTTTGGTGATGCTCGAGGCCAACTTCTTGATTGTTTGCCCCTAAGACTCAAGAAGTGGAAGTGGGCTGTAGGGTCTCGTACTGAGAAATATCAGAAATGGAATAAATTGTAAATATGTAAAAATTCATGAAATATGAAATCAACAAAATTTGAGATAAGGGACGAAATATAAAAGTATTAGCAAATAGGACATCCATCAAAGAAAGAAAAGAGAATAGGCTGATCAAAGCATTTGTCGGATTTCAGAATAAAAAAAAAATTTTGCCATTTAACCTCTCATCCTTGAAGAGTGAAAATCCTTTTTATAATAGCATTTAAATTCATATTTTAAATAGCATTTAAATGCTGTTTAACCTTTTAACTAAAACGAAATCTTCCGTTATTTGTAGTTAGGTGTTAAAACTGCGCTGCCGAAAAATGTCGTTCGCTATTGAGACACTGAACAGCAATGGCGCCAATTTCTGTCGTCTGCAATGAATGAGTTGAGCTTCTCTTTTCCTAGTGACTCAGATTTATCTTACGCATCAAAATTTTCCAAGGAAATTTTAAATATGCAGTTGGGGTGGGGACACAGCTGATGAATTAATATATACAAATTTGACTGGACAAGCTTTTTAACTGAAATATTGGGGAAAATATCAGAATTCCAAAAAAGATAACGGAGGATTTTTAAAGTCAAGAAAAACAAAATCCATGATTTTGAATACGGATTTTTAGGCCAGCTTCCTCTTCTTACTTAGAAGTGCGGTACACAGCCACTATCTTACCCCTTATTCGGTGTCGTATCATTAAAGCTAAGGAGTGCAAAATTCGAGATAAGGGACGAAATATAAAAGTATTAGCAAATAGGACATCCATCAAAGAAAGAAAAGAGAACAGGCTGATCGAAGCATTTGTCGGATTTCAGAATAAAAAAAAATCTTTTGCCATTTAACCTCTCATCCTTGAAGAGTGAAAATGCTATTCAACCATTTAACTAAAATGAAAACCTCCGTCGTATCGCCAAATATACCTTGATTGTTGTGCTTCAGTCTTTCATCATTTATCTTAGCAATTCTCCTGAGTTACCTCAAGTTGTGTAGTTAAATATTTATAATTCTTTCATAAATTACTGAGACGAACATCCTAGTTTTTGTTGTTTTGATCGCAATATCCTTCCTTGGGTTCGATTCGATTATTCTGGTCTCGGATCTTCTGAGCACCCTGTAGCTCAAAAAATTCCGAGCTTACACACACCTACATCTATTCATGAGCCAATAAAAATAAGCATAAGCATTTTACATTCACCAATAGAAAAGCTATTTTCATAATGACAGCCGGTTCACAAAATTTTACCATGTGCTGACGTGTGCAAAAACAAAATAAACGCAACCTTCTGATACTTTTAAATGTGATGGGCTCGGTTACGTTTGACACAAGGCCAACTCGCAAACTGTCCCTAAACCCAAACAACTAAAATAAGAAATAGTCTGAATAATTTTTTTTTTTTAATCATATCACCCCGAGCAAGGCGGTAACGCCACTGACGTGCAGGGGGCTACGGAAGAGTGAAAAGATTTGAAAAGAGAAAGCCGGAAACCACATCCTAAACAGGAAATAAGGAATAAGCCTCTTCACCTGTTCAATAGACGTGGGTGGAGTGTAAACCGGGCGATAGTTTAGTCTATCTACTCCAATTGAAAAAAAAAAAAAAGAGAAAAGATTTGAAAAGAGAAAGCCGGAAACCACATCCTAAACAGGAAATAAGGGATAAGCCTCTTCACCTGTTCAATAGATGTGGGTGGAGTGTGAACCGGGCGATAGTTTAGTCCATCTACTCCAATTGAAAAAAAAAAAAGAGAAAAGAAAAAAATAAGAGTAAAAGTTTGGAAAAGAGAAAGCCGGAAACCATATCCTAAACAGGAAACAATGGATGAGCCTCTTCACCCGTTCAATAGACGTGGGTGGAGTGTTTAATATATATTCAAACTAATTTATGTAACAAAAGTATGATATAAAAAAAAATGTTAACTGTGTAAACATCTAAAAGTATCATTAGAATAAAACATAATATATAAATATGCAAATATCTAGAATTATTTTATTTCTAAAATATTTTTATATTTAAATGGGTTAAAAATATTTCAGTATTTACAAAGAAAATTGAAAGCCAAAATTAGGTTTCATGGATCTAGTTTAAAAATTTGACTTCCTTTTATCTTTGACTAGAAATAAGCATTAACACGAATTAGTTATTCATCCGTACTTAAATGAAATGTTACTGACCTTAGCTAAGGTAATCCTGACAAGGAAGAGAAAATCTAAATTAAAACGAACGTCTGGACAAACATTTTTAAAACTATGTATAAATGTTAATTTTTATTGTTAAATATTATTGTTATTGTTGTTGGTCTTTTTAAGTATGTATCAATTTGTTCATATGTCTGTGATGATATTTTCTTTCCATTTTTTTTTTTTTTTTTTTTTTGAAATTTCGATTCTGAAGGATGTTAGCAATAAACCAATCAATTTTAAAACAAAAGAGGTAAAAAACGAAGACAGCTGGAAAACCTGGAAAGTGAAGGAAAAACTGCCCAGGAAATTGAATTAGAAAAAAATATTCATTCATACACTGTGAAATCTTTAAACATTTCCGCCATCAGAGAAACCAAAAACAATTCTGAAAAACGAAAGACAAAATGTTTCTGCATTTCGAAATGTTTATACCTTAAAGAGGAATGGCCACTGTTCAAATTGTTCTGTTTGTACAAAATAAAATTTAAAAAAAAATAAGCGGAAATTTTTTCCACATTTGTTGCAACGTTATAATGTATGTATATATAAATATATCCATCCCCATCATCTATATTTAATAATTCAACCCCCGACTGATAAAGAAACAGCTATTTTGAGCTATATTGTATATCTTGATGCAAATATTTTGTACCTTTGTTTTCCTGTATCGTTTATTTCAAAAAAAAAAGAAAAAAAAACTCCTATCATTATTGTTGACTCTGTCTGAGTTTGTATATAGTATAGAAACATCGATTGTTTAATTAAAACTCCGGGAATTCTTATTGTTTTTATGAAAATATGGAGGACACAAACATCCAAAAAAGTCCTTTTTTTTTTTTTTGTTATGCTACCAAAGTTCAGATTAGAATAAATGGAAATACCTTTAAGAATCCTAACAACATTATGTACATTCTCTTTATCCTTAACTGATAATTTTAACTTTTATCATTTTCATGAGTAAATTCAAGTCTCAATAAATGAAAATACAGGGTGCAATGGGTAAATTGTCGCCATATTATCTCTTCAGTTTTGCGCATGCTCGTTGTTTGTGTTTTATTTTGTCGACTGCACAGTGTAGTAGGATCAGTTGGGCACCGTCTGTGGGAAAAAGAGTTTCATGACGGAAGTCAGTCAGTCAATTAAGTGCCATACGTGAAAGAGACATGACTAGAGGAAAGAGATGGATTAATACCTTTCCCAAGGTTATTTGCGCGTAAATGAATGCAAGGAATTCAACTGAAATTTGAACTCGGCTCCCCGAATTCTCATTCCGAGCCGATATCCACTGCACCACAACGCACATCCATAAAGAGACAACTCAACAGGTTCCGGCTGAAGGTCAGTCAGTCAGTTAAATGCCATACGTGATACACGCTTAGGCGATCATGTCTCTTTCGAGACATGACTGACTGGGCAGAAGATTATCCCGCAGTAGGTTGCCATTGCTTTCTGCGGTAGACTGGTTGTTAACCAACGCTATAGAAACCAATCTGCCCTGTTATTTAACCCATAACTGGAAGGAAGAGACGGATTAATACCTTTCTCAAGGGTATTTGCGCGTAAGTGAATGCAACGAATTCAATTGGAATTTGAATTCGTTGCATTTCGGAAGTCACTCAGCCAAAAATCGGGAAACGGCATGCTGTACTCTTTGGCATTCGCACCGGAAGATCCAATGCGAACCTTTTAAAGTGTTTGGGTGTCAGTCTTATCTTATTAGTTCTTTTTTAGTTACTTCAAGTTGTCTATCATGTATGACGCTAAGCTGACTGAATGTTGACTCAAAGTCTTCTGTAGTTGTCACCCATTACGAAACAAAAAAAATATATACATGTAGCCAGTGACTTGCAAAGGTATAGTTATGTTTGGTAATGCCCGAGGCTAATTTCTTGATTGTTTGCCCCTAAGACTCAAGAAGTGGGGGTGGGCTATAGGGTCTCGTACTGAGAAATATCAGAAATTAATAAATTTTAAATATGTAAAAATACATGAAATATGAAAAATTTTATTCAAATTAAATATAAAGTAAATTTTTGTTTCACTCTATAATTGAAAACCCTCTCAATATAGATGCCCACCGAGACCATCGAAACCTCTACCGCGTTTTCTGTATGCTACAGCGGATAGCTAAATTGTTGTGCTTTCATTTTTTATCTTAGTAATTCTTTTGTGTTACCTCCTGTTCTACGGTTATGCTCCACGTTGAGTTGCTTGCGTTTGTAAGAGTTTTCGTGTTTTGCTGAACGTGTGGATTTATGTTGGTGTTAGAAGAATTAACAGTTGGTTATAAACTTTGATTTGCAAATTGGTCGATTGAAGCTTGTGTTGATACCGAGTGTCGACGCGTGTTTGAGAGAACTAAAAAGATATCTGGGTTTAATGTCGAATTTTCTTTGGAGGTCTCAATTCTCCAGTATAAATAATTCGGCTTGTCGATCTCCTTAGAGTTCTGATTGAGTGACATTGTGTTGAATGCTGAAAAACGTCTTTAAGTCGACGTTGTGCCACTCTTTTTCTGGAAAACCTGGGAGAGAGAGATGACAGTTGTGCTGTCTAGTGTGCGATTGTAAAAATTCTGTGTGGGGTCGACATCTTAGAGTCCTGTGGAAAAAGTTGGGAGATAACGACGTTGAATAGTAGTTCTTGTTGATAGACGAAGAAGAAATGCTGAGTCCCATTTCCAACGATGCTGGACTGAATTACGCCGAATCGACATCACGTCGGCGGTCACCATTTTATAGGGTTAAGGGAAATGCTTAATTTCCCCAACACTATATTTTTTAGGCACACAAATGAATGACGAAACTTGCTTTTAGAACAACAACAAAGAATGGTTTATTATATAGTAAACGTACAAGATTGATAGTATGTAAGTGTCCATGGTGAAGCTAGCAGCAGCGTCTTCAACGAAAGTATTCCATGGGGAATCAGTGGCAGCGGTGTGAGAGAGACGTCTGTTACTCCCGCTGGCTCATGGCCCTCTGCCTTTCGTCCGTTCTCCCAAAATGGACTAAGAAAAATAGTTCTAGAGAGGAATCAATGCGCTCCGCCCGTTGATTGGTCAGTGAGTGACCGAATCTCCCGTCGGGGGCACTGATTCGCGAAAGGAAATAGATCTGTGGCTGCTACAATTCCTTTATAAATTATTGTGATGAACACCATTGTTTCCGTTGTTTTGATTGCAATATCTTTCATTGGGTTTTTGTTCTATTCGATTATCTTTTTCTCCAGTTTTTCTTTAATTTTCGTAACACGACTCCAGTAGGAAAGATCTGCAGGGGCCGAGTTTTACCCTTCCAAGAAATGAATTCAAATAACTAAAGTAATTTTGACAAAAATCAAGTATTCAAGTTCCAGTCAGAGGCTTAAACTGCTGCTAATCGCTTGAAAAAAACCTTTACCATTTAACCTCTCATCCTTGAAGAGTGAAAATGTTTTTTATAATAGCATTTAAATTCATATTTTAAATAGCATTTAAATGCTGTTTAACATTTTAACTAAAACGAAATCTTCCATTATTTATGGTTGGGTGTTAAACTGCACTTCCGAAAAATTTTGTCGTTCGCTATTGAGACACTGAACAGCAATGGCGCAAATTTCTATCGTCTGCAATGGATGAGTTGAGCTTCTCTTTTCCTAGTGACTCAGATTTATCTTACGCATCAAAATTTTCCAAGGAAATTCTTAATATGCAGTTGGGGGAAAAACTGTTGATGAATTAATATCTCCACCTTACAAGAAAAGAATTCAAATAACTAAAGTAATTTTTACAAAATGAACTGAGGACATTGCAGAAGATTCGAAAAGAGTTGGATGAGTGTAGTGGTGATTACGAAAGTACGGTAGCTCAGAAAACTCTCCCTGGCCGTTCTGATTAGAAAAGAAGTCTCGAATTTGTTGATGAGGACCTCAGAATCAACATAGAGGCTTGAGGAGGTAGTGATGCCTTAAATCAAGAGGGTGGGTGATGGAACACCTTATGTCTGGCAACAGGACTTTGCACCATGCAACACTAGCAGGAGAACCAACTCATGGCCGTCACACAATTTCTGCGACTACATCACTCCTCACATCTGGCCACCTAACTCTTCAGACAGCATCCCCCTTGATTAACATGTGTGGGACGCAGTTGAGCGAGTAACCAACAAAACTCCTTGCAACATCAAAGCTGAACTGAAGACAAGGATTATGGAAGCATTCGCCAACTTAAACAAGGAGACCGTCCAGAAGAGTTGCAGGAGGTCCCGAAGTCGTCTAGAGGTTGTGTTTGGAGCCAATGGCGATTTTATTGAATAAATTTACTCTTAATTATTTCAAGATATTTTTGTGCAATTTTGGTAAATTTATCTGTTAAAATGAGATGTCAGTATTTTTATTTTTGCGTAATTTAGATGACAATTTTTTCATCGCACCCTGTACTTTTAGGAATCCTAACAAGATTAAGTGATTCTTTTAACGATTATAATTTTCATGAGTAACTTCGTCTCAATAAATGGAAATAATTTTAAGAATTCTAATCACATCATGGCGATTTGTAAAAATCTTTCAATGATCCTATTATAATTTTATTTATCTTATTATTCTAATAACATCATGGCGATTTAAAAAAATGTTAAATGATCCTATTATAATTTTATTTATCTTATTATTCTAATAACATCATGGCGATTTAAAAAAATGTTAAATGATCCTATTATAATTTTATTTATCTTATTATTCTAATAACATCATGGCGATTTAAAAAAAAATGTTAAATGATCCTATTATAATTTTCATGAACAACTTGAAGTTTCATTGAAGTTTAATTTACTTCCAATTTCGTTGTGGATTCTTTGCGCGTTTGACCCAGAAAATTGTGGTAAAATAAACAATAATATAAAATGGAGTTAAAGATAGTAATAAAATGATTATAATAATATTGTTGTTATTTTTATTTTGAAGTTTTTTTCATTATATTTTTTATTGCTATTGGCGTGAAGACTTATTGCGTGCTCATAACAATAGCAATTAATTGCCTACAATAGAAATCAAACTACAGTAAGTCTCTTCACTATTCCTTCAAACTTAGTATTTAAACCAACAATTACCAAACTGGGGAAAATTTCCTAATCGGGGGAAATTTGAAGCTACCAGGGGAGAAATAATTACACTATTTATTAAATAAAAAAATCCCAGATGGATTTTCTCATGTAAGAGAGAGAGAAAGAGAGAGAGAGAAATAGACAGACAGACAGACATAGACAGAGACAGAGAGAGACTGTTGTAGATGGGTGGCGCCGTACCTATCAGTCGGTTCACGTTCAAACAATCCTGGTTTAATATTCGTGGAGCATACTCACAACTGAGCAACAACGCATTGAAAATCCTCATTCTGTTTTCCACAACCTACCTTTCTGAGTCAGGATTTTCTACTTTACTCACAATCAAGCCCAAAGCACGAAAGCGACTGGAGGTGGAATGTGATATACGTTGCGCGCTTGCCAAAACTAACCCTGATATTGATACACTGGTTCACAAGAAGCAGCATCACCCTTCTCACTAATGTAATTCTGAAGTAGAAGAGCAAACAAAAGTCCTTTTATTTGTTACTAACCGCTCCCCGTGGCTATGCTTAGTTGTTACTAACTGCTCTCTATCCACTTAACTATGTAACTATAAGTTTATCAGTGTATTTGTACATTTGAAAAATAAATTAGTAAATAGTCTCAGTGTGTTTTAACTGCTCTTTCTCTCATACACATGAAGGGGAAAATCTGGATGGTTGAACTGGGTGTAGGGAGACATGACAGAAAAAAGTTTGGGAACCACCGATTTAAACATTTTCAATGAAGTATGGTTGTTAGGAAAAGAACAGCCCAACATTTTTTTAATCGTTTCATCCCAAGCAAGGCGATACAACCACTGGTGCGCAGGGGGCTACATAAGAGAAGAGTGAAAGTTTAAGCAGAAAGAGAACGAAGAGAAAGACGGACCAGTTACAGGGGATGTCGGAGAAAGGGCAAGAGAAAATGGGAATACCAGTTTGAAAACAGTTGCTAAGGTGAAGTGAAAAAGGGAAAATATAAGACGAAGAGATGATACAGTGCTGATAGCAGACAGAAAAAGAAGGACCTCCTACGGAAGATAGCTGAAAAAAAAAACAGAATGAAAAAACTGCAAATAAATTACAAGTGAATGCATTTTTTTTTTTTTATATAAGCGTTTCACCCCGAGCAAGGCATGTCACTGCCACTACTGCGCAGTGGGCTACGTAGAGTGGAGAAAGGATGATTAAATATAGGAAATGTCAGAGGGTGGGTGATAGGCGGGTAAGGATACCGAGAATGAGGGTTGGGTAGATGAGTATTCTGAGAATAATTGGGAGTTAGTGTGATAGGAGGTGTCTATTGACCCTACATTTAAACACCTGGAGATTGTAACTGTCGGGAAAGCAGAGTTGTGGAAGGGAGTTCCACAGGCGGGAAGCGCGAGAAAAGAAGCTGTTGGAGTAGAATTTACGGTTACATCTTATTTGTTTAACTGTAAAAGAGTGGGACTTAGTTGCTAATCTAGTATCTCGTGTAAATTCGTGCTTAGGCGGCACCAGTGATCTAAGCTCATCGGAGCAGTAGCCATGAAAGTACTTGTAGAAGAGGCACAGGGAAGCCACATCACGCCGGTGAGAGAGCGGCTGCAGCCGGTCTGCCAAGTCAGTATCAACCACTCATCATTTAAAAAAAGGAGTCCAAAATGCAACTACAGGCTCGGGATACTAAAATTAAAGCAAGTATAGAAATTTAAACTTTTTTTTTAATCGTTTCACTCTAAGCAAAGCGATACAGCCACTGGTGCGCAAAGAGAAGAGCGAAGAGAAAGATGAACCAGTAACAAGGGCTGTCGGAGAAAGGGCATGAGAAGGATGGGAAAACCAGTGTGAACACAGTTGCGAGAGTAGAGTGAGGAAGGTAAAGAACAAGATATACGAGGTGATGGGAAAAGGACGAGGGAAGAACTATTAATATTAATATTATCCACCCACGTCTATTGTACAGGTGTAGAGGCTCATCCCTTGTTCCCTGATTAGGATGTAGTTTCCGGCTTTCTCTTTTCCAATCTTTTCACTTTTCTTTTTCTTATTTTTTATTTATTTATTTTTTTCTCAATTGGAGTAGATAGACTAAATTATCGCCCAGTTCACACTCCACCCACATCTATTGTACAGGTGTAGAGGCTCATCCCTTGTTCCCTGATTAGGATGTGGTTTCCGGCTTTCTCTTTTCCAATCTTTTCACTTTTCTTTTTCTTATTTTTTATTTATTTATTTATTTATTTTCTCAATTGGAGTAGATAGACTAAACTATCGCCCGGTTCACACTCCACCCACGTCTATTGTACAGGTGTAGAGGCTCATCCCTTGTTCCCTGTTTAGGATGTAGTTTCCGGCTTTCTCTTTTCCAATCTTTTCACTTTTCACTTTTCTTTTTCTTATTTTTTTTTTCTCAATTGGAGTAGATAGACTAAACTATCGCCCGGTTCACACTCCACCCACGTCTATTGTACAGGTGTAGAGGCTCATTCCTTGTTCCCTGTTTAGGATGTGGTTTCCGGCTATCTCTTTTCCAAATCTTTTCACTCTTGCGTAGCCCCCTACATATCAGTGGCGTTACCGCCTTGATCGGGGTGATATGATTAAAAAAAAAAACAAGAATATTAATTTTATTGTTAATTATTATTGTAATTGTTGTCGGTCTTTTTAAGTATGTATCAATTTTTTCATACGTCTTTGATGATATTTTCTTTCCTTTTTTTTGGACAAAAAAAAGAGATGGGAATTGACATTGCATTTAAATTTTTGAAGACTGTAGCCATCAGGGAAGCAAGTTTACGAAAGAAGTTCCACGGGCGGAAAGTGTGGGAAAGGAAGCTGCTAGGGCGGTTGCATTTGGTTGATTTTAAGTTTAAGTCAAGTTTAAGTTAAACCGTAAAACTAAAAATTATTAAAAATAAAATAAAATTCCATCCCAGTATTATAATGTATAAGTACGTTAACATCATGAGAATCATAAATTCAACTTTTTTTAATCGTTTCATAACAAACCAAGCAGGACCGCCACTGCTGTGCGGGGGGGGGGGGGGCTACATAAAAGATGAGTGAAAGTTTAGACAGGAGAGGAGCAAAGATAATGACGAATCAGTTACAGAGGGTGTCGGAGACAGGGCAAGAGAAGGACGGGAACACCAGTGTGAAGACAGTTGCAAGGGTAGAGTGAGAAAGGAAAAGAACAAGATACACGAGGTGATGGGGAAAGGACGAGAGAAGGACTGGAGTCAAGTAGACAAGAGAAGGGAATTGACATTGCATTTAAATTCTTGGAGATTGTAGCTGTCAGAGAAGCAAGCTTACAGAAAGAAGTTCCACAGTCGGAAAGTGCGAGAAAGGAAGCTGCTGAAGCGGTTGTATTTGGTTGATTTTAAGTTTAAGTCTTGTATAAATAAAACCATAAAACTAAAAATATAAAAAATAAATTTAAAATTCATCCCAGTATTATAATGTATAAGTACGTTAACATCACGAGAATCATAAACTCAACTTTTCAAGGCGGGACTGTCACTGTTACGCAGGGGGTACATAAAAGAAAGATACACGAAGTGATGGGGAAAGAACGATAGGAGGACTGGAGTCAAGTAGACAATAGATGGGAATTGATATTGCATTTAAATTCATGGAGATTGTAGCCGTCAGGGAAGTAAGTATACGGAAGAGAGTTCCACAGGCGCGAGAAAAGAAGCTGATGGATTAGAAATGTCAGCTGTATTTTGTTGATTTAACTGTAAAAAGGCTGGGACCTTGTTGCCAGTCTGATTGCTCTTTTAAATTTTTGTGAAGGGGGCGTCAGTGAGCTAAGAAGCCATGAAAATATTTGTAGAAGAGATAGAGAGAAGCCACATCCTGTCGGTATAAAAATGACTGGAGTCGAGCTGACAGGTCGAGACCGAACATTTTAAAGATTCTCCTTTGGAGCCTGTCGAGAACCCTGAGATGAATAGCAGGGTCACCCGACCAGTTATGACAACAGTATTCAATGCACTGTCAAATGGTTGATTTGTATATGTGCAAGATGGACTCAGGCAGAAAAAAAACTTCCTGGTCCGACACAGTTATCCAACATTCCTAGCAGTGGATTTAACTATTGATTCAATATAACGGTCCCACTTGAGTTCAGAAGAGAGGGTGAGGCCGAGGAGGCGCAGTATATTGCGTTCAGGGAGACTTGTTTGGTCCATGCTTATGAGGGGTAGAATCCTTGGATTCTGCAGAGGAGGCGGCGTCGTCGATTCGTTACGGCCTAGCGAACAACGGAAGAGGGACGACACGACGCGGCTAGTCGTCCGACAACCAGTTTCCACCGCGTGAGACGGACAGAACGCGAGAAAAGGACTATTGGTAGCAACTTTGTTTTAGAAGAATTAAAATTTAAAAGCCATTTCTTACCCTAATCTACCACAAAGTGGAGGTCCTTCTCAAGGTTAGGTTTGGCCGTCTCGCCAGAGACGGGAGTAAATGGTGGAGTCATCGGTACAGATGACTACTTGGGATGTGATCACGTCAGGGAGATCATTTATGAAGATCAGAAAGAGCCTCGGACCTAGGATAGAGGCCTGGGGAACACCAACGTTCGTGTGATAGGATGTGGAGGTATGCCCGTTTAAGATAACCTTCATTATGCAGTTTGATAAAGATTGGATCAAACCAAGCAAGCGTCCAGTGATACCATAACTCTGTAATTTAGGCAGAAGGCCAGTGTGCCAGAACCTATGAAATGCTTTGGAGATATCCAGAGCAACAACTCGAGCTTCGCCGGACTTATCGAGGGCCTGGTGTATGTATTCCGTGATGTCGGCAGTAAATCTAGCAAAGCGGAAGCCATACTGTCTGTCTGAGAATAGTTTCTGGGCGTTGATATGTTGAACTATTTCAGTATGGATGCTAGCCTCGAACACTTTGCCGAAAATTGGTAGGAGGTTGATAGGGCGATAATTGGATGGGTCCGAGGGTTCCCCTGAGTTCTTAAATACAGAAACTACAGAGGAGGACTTCCAGCAGACAGGAAAACAGGAAGCGGAGAGGCAGTAATTATAGAGTTTAGAGAGGACAGATGAGAGTTCAGGACACATTTCTCCAAGAATTACCGGGATTCCATCGCCTCCGCTCGCCTTATGGGGGTCAAGTTTTGAAATTATCTTAGAGAGAGAGAGAGAGTTATGTGAACATCTCTTAGTTGAGCCTCAGTTCTAAGAGAGACGTTGGGTGCAGATACTCCAGACGAGTCAAATGTGGAGTTGGAGGAGAATCTGTGAGCAAAGCACTCGGCCTTGTCTACAGATGCCGTGAAGATCTCAAATGTATTGATTAAGGAAGGGATGAAGGGCTTGCTGTTGTTCAGCACACGTTTGCAGAGCTGCCAATAGTCTTTGGAGCCGAAATTGCGGACAGCTATGCGCTGCCTCATTCTTTCAGTAAACAACAGCTTAGAGTCGTACACTCATTACGAGCAGAGATAAATCGGCGGCTATTATGGTCAGACGCGTGGCTCCGAAATAGCCGGAAAAATGGTTCCTGTGGGCAATGATGGCCTAGAAGGCAGAGAGAACCAAGGGGGCGAATGAGGTTTGGGACGGAACAAGTTACAAATTGGTGATACCAAAATGAAGCAAGTACAAAATTTAAAACTTTTTTTTTTTATAACCTTAGCAAGGCAGTTTTCTGCTAATGTTGTGCAGGGGGTTACATAAGAGGAAATTTATGAGAAAGAACGGCAGGTTATAGGAGGTGTGAGTAAGTGGGTAAGAGAAGAATGAAAATACTAATGAGAGTGGAGTGGACGGAGAAAGGAGCATGAGAGGATGCAAGTTAGTGAGATAGGGGATGACTATTGACTTTACATTTAAATTCTTGGAGAGTGTAGCTGTCGAGGAAACAAGTAAACGGAAAGGAATTCCACAGGCGGGAAGTGCGAGATAAGAAGCTACTGGAGTAGAATTTGCGTTTATATTTTATTGGTTTTACAGTAAAATGGTGGGACCTAGTTGCAAATTTTGTAGCTCGAGTAAATTCATACATAGGTGGCACCAGTGACCTAGGTTCATCGGAGAAATAAAAACTGAAAGAAAGAACGAAAGATATAATCATATCGCCCCAAGCAAGGCATTTTACTGCCACTGTTTAGCAAGAGGGTTACATAGGAGGAAAGTTATGAGAAAGAGTGACAGGTTATAGGGGGTGTCAGGAAGTAGGTAAGAGAAGGATGATTGTGACCATAAAGTGAGTGATCAGTTTATATATTGATTGTAATGTAGAATTGATCCCCAACTTTATACCCGCATTATAATAGTATATAATTTTTTTATAATCATATCGCCCCAAGCAAGGTATTATACTGCCACTGTTGTGCAGGGGGTTACATAGGAGGAAAGTTATGAGAAAGAGTGACAGGTTATAGGAGGTGTCAGGAAGTGAGTAAAAGAAGGATGAGAATACTGATGAGAGTGGAGTGGACAGAGAAAGGAGCATGAGAGAGAGGATGCAGGTTAGTGAGATAGGAGATGACTATTGACTTTACATTTAAATTCTTAGAGACTGTGGCTGTCGGGGAAGCAATCAAGCGGAAGAAAATTTCACAATATAATTTAATATCTGACAAAAATTTTGCTAAAGAAATTATTACATCCTAAAAACAGATGTTTCATAAATCAGTATTGAAAAAAAATTCCATTAAAATCAGTTGAAAACTCTGCTTTATATTCATTAAAAAGTGCCTGCCCACGAAAGCATTTCATAGAAAAAGCGAAAGTGAGGTCGGACGCTAATCTTGGCGATCCCTACAAATAAAAAAGAAAAGTAAAACACATTCTCCAGGTAAAAAGAAATAATATTTTTTTCATTTCGACGCAATATATTCAGATTATCAACTGTCCCTATATTTATATCATGTCCAGAGTAAGGTAGCGGGCCGGACAAGATTCACTCGAGGGCCGGATGTGGCCCGCGGGCCGGGAGTTGCCGACCGCTGTTCTAGACAATTAATAGAGAGCAGTTTCATTTTGGAGGCGTTAAAATTAACAATCAATTTCTTGCTCCAGTTAACAACTTGGGAAACATAACCCTCACATATTGAGGGTGTGAGAGATAGCGAAAGGCAGTGAACAGCTTGCCCGACAAGCTTGCGTTAATAGATGATTGGCAGTCTTAGGAAAGAGAGAAAAATTGCTAAGAGCCACACGAGATAAGAAATTGTGGAGAGCTTCAATCGTCCACGTCCTGAATGGACAGTGCAAGAAGAAGAAGAAAAAGATACATATGTGTTTGTTCAACACCTACAGAATCTACCTGCGATTTATACTGCAACTATGCTGAGTGGACCTAAGTCACAGCCTCTGGGTGATAGCGCATTATGAGGCGTGGTCGACAGCCTGAACAAGGCCAATACGCTCAAACCCTCAGTCACGATGACTTATTACTTACTGCCAGCACAACCATAGACGGTCTCAAACAGTTCCGTCTACCCAATTTCACTCTCAAGGCTTGAGTCAACACGTCGTATGGTTTTTAAGGCACTTTCCAAATGTATGGCATGCTGGGATCGCCTCCTCAAGCCAATAATGTTAAAGTTTTTGGGTAGCCTTGTATACTAGTATAGCAGCCATGAGCGGACTCATTTTATAGTTCACCAATAGAAGGGTTAACCAATCAGAAGGCTCAAAATATTCAATGCGGCGTGTATAAAATACGACCATATTTTCCCGAGTATTGGCGATATAGTCAAATTCAGTAGAGTGTCTGACTCGTAAGTGTTAATCTTTGACGTTGTTTTATTAGACAGATTACGTACTGCGATGTATTCTATATTCATAAACTATGGTGGACATAATCAACAAATAACACCTAGATCACGTTCCAGATAAATAGACCACAGTAAGATTTGAACCAGTGTTTTGTGGTTGGAAAGCGAATGTTTTTAACCACTCGGCCACATGCCCATAATAATGTGAATATATATATATATATATATATATATATATATATATATATATATATATATATATATATATATATATATATATATATATATATATATAAAGGCGTTGAAAACAAGGGTATGCCTTCTCACCAGATTTATTCAACTTCTACAGTGATGTGCTTCTGAGAGAATTAAAAGTCCTACTAGGATTTATTATTAGTGACTAGTATAAGATGAACAAATGATA
This sequence comes from Ascarosepion bandense, assembly GCA_037127315.1. Taxonomy (NCBI): domain Eukaryota; kingdom Metazoa; phylum Mollusca; class Cephalopoda; order Sepiida; family Sepiidae; genus Ascarosepion; species Ascarosepion bandense. The sequence continues at coordinate 147,932 of JBBBDQ010001148.1, forward strand.
CAGTGTTAATAGCAAACACAGAAAAGTAACTACAGGAACGCTGTAGAAGGTAGTAAAAGAAAGCGAGAAGAAAGGACTAAACATCAATTGTAAAAAGACAGAATGAATTATTGCCAGCAAAAAAGAAGAGCCCAACACGCGAAATACAAACTGGAGATATCAAAATCAAGCAATTGCAAAAATTTAAATGTCTATAAAATGTTTTAACAGAGGACAGAAAACGCGGCACCGAAATCCGAAGGCGCGTTGAGAAAGCGAAAGAAGCCTTGCAAAAGCTAAGCAAATTATTAGGTGTGACACAATAGCTAGGCGTATATTAAGGTGGATTTGTAAAATATGTATTTTATTATAATAGATTAAGAATAGAAAATGGTTAAGAATAGAAAAATAGTTTAAAAACATGTGTTTCGTTTAACAAAAGTGAAAAAGTAAAGGAAAAAATAAATAAATAAATAAACGATTTTTCTTTTATAAGTAAATTTGTGGAAGAGAAAAGGGTATCAGATTACTGTTAAATCCTACCAGTCTTCCAATAAAATATTTGACTAAGTGATTTGATGTGATAAAAGATAAACGTTTAGGAAATAGATTTTAGGTGACCAGGTCAAAAACTGTCTTCACTGTATCTTGACCACACATTAAGAAAATAAAGAAAAGATAATAGAATTTTCCCTTTCTCCAGGCAATAAAAAAACGCCTGGTTACGGGTAAAGTGTCAGGGCTATAAAAACATCCGACGGCCTTCACACGAAACTTTATTAAGATAAAACGATAAAAAAAATCCTGGAAATTACGTTGTTGGAGGCTGAGTGCAGACGGGATGTCTGCGGGATGTTTACACATCAAAGGAAGCAAAATTTAAGCACCTTGAAATTTTGGACTTACAGTCACCAATGCTTATCTTTTGTTTTAAGCCGGTGGTCTCTAGTGGACTTTCGATTATTTCAATATAAATACAAGTGCTTTTTCCGAGCCGATCAGTTCAGTTCAGCCCGGCGTGTGCTTGAAGAAGCTACGTGTGTCAGGCACACTGAAGAAGGGAAACTCCGTTCGTGTGAGTCGGTCGGTTCGGCATTTGATCTCCATTAATTAGAGTTAGAGCTGAGTGTCACATCGCCTGCCCCAACTGCAAGACTAACTCTGAACGAAATAAAGCATCGATTAAACTCATCCAAGTTGTGGAAGTTCGTTCCTTCAATAGTTTATCTTGTGCCCCCAGCTTGAGACTTCGACTTTTTCAACCAACCCCCGGCAACATCCGGCGTGGAGAACGGCCGCCGGAGAAATTGTTCGGACCTACATCTGGGGTGTTACATTAGGGAACAGGAAAATCCTGTTAGAAACGATAAAAAGAGTACTTAACTGTTATGCAATATCGGTATTCATATATGGTAGTGAATGCTGGACTGTCTTCACACGGGCGGAGAAGGGACTTGAAGCAACAGAAATATGGTTCTACAGTAGGATGCTAGGAATGTCATGGAGTAAACATTAAAAAAAATCATTTACACAATTTTTTCTTCTAAACACTCAGTTAAGTGCCATACGTGATACACGCTTGGGCGATCATGTCTCGAAAGAGACATGACTGACTGGGTAGAAGATTATCCCGCAGTAGGTTGCCATTGCTTTCTGCGGTAGACTGGTTGCCGACCAAGGCTATAGAACCCAATCTGTCCTATTATTTAACCTATAACTGGAGGGAAGAGACGGATTAATACCTTTTCCCAAGAGTATTTGCGCGTAAGTGAATGCAAGGAATTCTACTAGAATTAGAACTCGGATCTCCGATTTCTCGTTCCGAGCCGATATCCACTGCACCACAACGCACATCCTTACATAATTAATGAATTTCTGTGAATGAATAGGAGATTTTTTTATTTATTTATTTATTTATTTTTTTTTTTTGCTATTGTTCTACTCTTAGTTTTGTTTATTGATGTCCACTGACCATCAAAAGCTTTTAGCGGCACAAAGTCTCATACTACCTTCCACAATTCCACCGGCTTTGTTTCCCGAAGGCCTTTACTCCTTTAAATCTTTCCAAAACATCCTTATTTCCGCGCAAATGTAAATGCTGAACTCAAATCGATAATTGTTTATTGACGAAACCTACCTTTTTCACATTTACAACCAGAAAAATATCGAACTTCTTTTCGTTGTTTATCTCACCCCGTAACCACGCTTCCAAAAATGTTATTCACTGCAGAATGACTTCACGCGTAGTTTGCCGATTTTTCGACCAATTTACTTCCTTTTTGCAATTACTACGCGGAAATTGAGTTCCGAAACCAAACAAATCACAGAGTAATTGCTCAAAGGAAGTAAATCAGCCAAAATAAGTATCATACACCTCAAGTCATTCAGCGGTGAATCAGATATGAGAACGGTGGTAAGGGGTGAGATATAGTCCGATTTATTTTTTTTTCTGGTCGATAACATGAAAAAAGGTAGGTTTCTTCAATAAACAATTATCGATTTGAGCTCAGCATATATATTTGCACGTAATTAAGGAAGCTTAAGTAAGATTTGACGAGGAAAAGCCTTCGGGAACAAATAAAAAATTTACCTTTCGGACAAGTGGGAATGTCTAGACTGTAAATGTCCCTTTGATTGGGTAGGAACCAGATCTTTATTTGTTTCGTCACAAATTATGTGTGTGAATTGCCTTCACTACATAGGAGAAATCGGAGAGCCGAGTTCGAATTTCAGTTGAATTCGTTGCATTCACTTATGTGCAAATACACATGGGAAAGATATTAATCCGTCTCTTCTCCCTCCAGCTATGGATTTAATATCAGGGCAGATAGGGTTCTATAACCTTGGTAGGCAGCTAGTCTACCGCAGAAAGTAATGACAACCGACTGCGGTAAAATTTCTGCCCATTCAGTCATATCTCTTTCGAGACATAATCGCCTATGCGGGTATCACGAATAGTACTTAACTTACTTTTATTGACAAACTAGCAGTATAGCCCGGCGTTGCTCGGGTGTAATGAAAGCTTTAAAACTATTCCATGGTCCTGGAGCTCAGACTCTTTGGACGTTGGCACGAAAGACTAAAAAGCAATAGTTGTTTCCAGTTAGAGCAAAACCGTAGACTGAAAGAAAATTGAATCTATGTAAGTTAAATTTTGATTTCCTGGTATCGATATCAAATAAGTTTTTTTCATCATAAACTGAATTTTGAAGGCTAAACAAGTCCTCTGATTAAATGGTATCATGGCTGAAACGAAGAACTACAATTATACCTACTTAGAGCCAAACCCGAAGCAAAAACTAAAATAAAAGGGCTGAAAAAAATAGACATACAGGCAAATAAACAGACACACACACAAACATCTTGCTTTATATATATATATATATATATATATTATCGATTTTCTGAACTATTGTAAGAACTGCAACCTTGAAACTTTTGAATATCGTTTCTTATGTCTTTGTCTATGAGTTTACCAAATTTGATTAAAATCGGACCACTCCTTCTATAACCCGATTTTTTCGATTTTCGATATTTATCGGGAGTACCTCGACACAAAACCGAGCTAAGAACACTTGCAGACGCTTATAGTACAACTGTGTAAATTTTCAAGAAAATTGGTTCTGCCGTTTTGGAATCTATAGGTAGCGGACACACACACACAGACACACAGACAAAGTTCCATTAATAAATAAGTTTAGATTTAGATTTAGATAAAAATTTATTGACAGAACAGAATCAAGTCAATTTGTAGGAGTTAAAAAAGTTATACGATTGTATCCAACATTAACACCGGACGGATTTGGCTTCGTCTTTTTCTTTCAGTACGGAATCAATCCTTTTTTCCTATTGGTAGAAATTAAGAATTCACACTGGATTGCGACATTTGAAAAATGTGCAGAGAAAAAAATTACTTTTAATTCCATATGCGCCACAATTTATTTTAGGTGATAAAATTAAATTAAGATATTCCGTGTAATCGTAAGTAAATTAAAGGTGATTTTTTTTGTAAATCGTCTCACCCCAAGCAAGGCATTCTACTGCCACTGTTGCACAGGCGGTTACATAGGGGAAAGTGATGAGAAAGAGGAGTTGGTTATAGGAAATGTCAGGAGAAAAGTAAATAAATGGATGAGGATACTGAGGTGAGGGGTGGAGTAGATGGAAGAGTGTTTGAGAGAATGGATGCGAGTTAGTGTGATAAGAGGTGTCTATTGACCTTACATTTAAATTCCTGGAGATTGTAGCTGTCGGGGAAGCAAGTATACGGAAGGGAATGCCACAGGCGGAAGTGCGTGTAAAGAAGATGTCAGCGTAAAAATTGCGGTTACGTTTTATCGGTTTCACTGTAAAAGGATAGGACCTAATTGCTAATCTAGTAGCTCGTGTAAATTCATACCTAGGGGGTACCAGTGAGCTAAGTTCATTGGAGCAGAAGCCGTGAAAGTATTTATAGAAAAGGCACAGGGAAGCCACGTCACGCCGGTGAGAGAGCAACTGCAGCCGAGCTGCCAAGTCGGTGTCGATCACATTACAGATTCTCCGTTGGATTTTGTCAAGAACCCCGAGGTGAATAGCAGGGCATTCGACCAGATGTGGCAGCAGTATTCAATACACGGGCGGATGGTAGATTTATATATGTTCAGGATGAACTCAGACGGGGAAAACTTCCTGGCCCTGCACAGAGAACCGACTTTCATAGCAGCAGATTTAGCAATGGGTTCAATATAGTCATTCCACTTGAGGTCCGCTGAGAGTGTGAGGCCAAGGAGGCGTAGTGTTTTACTCCCAGGAAGGCTAGCCTGCTCCATGCTAATGGAAGGCAGGAGCGATTGTCTATGATGGTTAATGGCAGTAAGTACTTTATTTTAGGAGATAAAATTAAATTTATTAAGATATTCCGTGTAATCTTAGCTATTTCAGCCTTGACATTCACTGCTATCTTTAAAGCCTAAAGTAGTCTTTATTTTTTCCTATATTAGGAAAATGACTCTCTCTCTAAGATTGCCTATGCTTTATTTTTGTGTTTAAAAATACCAAACTCTAAAATGTGACATTAATGTGCGTCCTCAACATAAATTTATGGCTACTACTTCATTTTAGCAGATAAAATTTAATGTGTTCTGACATTAACAGCTACTTTATAAATTTGAGTCCTACGATAACGCAATGTTTTACCACAGAAACTGCTGTATAAGATAACTTAAGTATTATTTTGCGAAATAAAATTGAATGTATTCAGGCATAAGCAGCAACTTTGGTTATTTGAGCACTATCAAGATGCCACCAATGTTTTTATTAAAATTATCATGAAAATTAACATAAAAACGTCTTCTTTGTGCTGTGTCGCTTCCCATCGTAGGCGATCACTACTCTGCACAACTTCCTCTTTTTTAAAGTTCTTAGTAATCTTTCTCTCTTTGCTGTCTCACCTAATTCCTGTTTTGCCAACCATTTACCCAAGTTGTTTCTTATTCTCTTTCGTCACGTGTTCGATCATTGCTCTCCACAACTTTTCTTTTCTTTGTAATTCTTAGTAAAGTTTATCTCTTTGCTATCTCTGCTAATTGCTGGTCTGCCAAGCACATACACAACTTCAATCTCCTCCTTTAATGCGACGTGTTCATTCTGGACGTGGTTGATCACTGCCCTCCACAACTTTCTTTTCTTTGTAATTCTTAGTAAAGTTTATCTCTTTGCTATCTCTGCTAATTGCTGGTCTGCCAAGCACATACACAACTTCAATCTCCTCCTTTAATGCGACGTGTTCATTCTGGACGTGGTTGATCACTGCCCTCCACAACTTTCTTTTCTTTGTAATTCTTAGTAAAGTTTATCTCTTTGCTATCTCTGCTAATTGCTGGTCTGCCAAGCACATACACAACTTCAATCTCCTCCTTTAATGCGACGTGTTCATTCTGGACGTGGTTGATCACTGCCCTCCACAACTTTCTTTTCTTTGTAATTCTTAGTAAAGTTTATCTCTTTGCTATCTCTGCTAATTGCTGGTCTGCCAAGCACATACACAACTTCAATCTCCTCCTTTAATGCGACGTGTTCATTCTGGACGTGGTTGATCATTGCTCTCCACAACTTTCTTTTCTTTGTAATTCTTAGTAAAGTTTATCTCTTTGCTATCTTTCCTAATTGCTGCTCTATGAACGATTTATACAAGTTCGTTTTTCTTCTTCTATGTAACGTGCTCCTTCAGAACGTGGTTGATCACTGATCTCCACAACTTTCTCTCATTTTAAGTTCTTACTAAAGATGTCACTTTACTATTACTCCTAATTCCTGCCTGCCAAACATTTACACAGGCTGGGGCTTCTTCTTCTATACGACGTGCTTCTTCAGGATGTCGTTGATCATTTCTCTCCACATCTTTCTTTCTTTTGTACTTCTCAGTAAAGTTTGTCTCTTTCCTCCCCCTACTAATTGCGGTTCTACCAACCATTTACACGTTTTCTTTTGTTTTTTTTTAATCATATCACCCCGAGCAAGGGGCTACGTAAGAGTGAAAAGATTGGAAAAGAGAAAGCCGGAAACAACATCCTAAACAGGAAACAAGGGATGAGCCTCTTCACTCGTTCAATAGACGTGGGTGAAGTGTGAACCGGGCGATAGTTTAGTCTATCCTCTCCAATTGAAAAAAAAAAGTAAATGCTTGGAAAAGAGAAAGCCGGAAACCACATCCTAAACAGGAAACAAGGGATGAGCCTCTTCACTCGTTCAATAGACGTGGGTGAAGTGTGAACCGGGCGATAGTTTCGTCTATCTACTCCAATTGAAAAAAAAAAGTAAATGATTGGAAAAGAGAAAGCCGGAAACCACATCTTAAACAGGAAACAAGGGATGAGCCTCTTCACCCGTTCCATAGATGTGGGTGAAGTGTGAACCGGGCGATAGTTTAGTCTATCTAATCAATTGAAAAAAAAAAAGTAAATGATTGGAAAAGAGAAAGCCGGAAACCACATCCTAAACAGTACTCATTTTTCCTCTTCAGTATGACGTGTTTCTTCAGTACGTGGAGGATCATTGCTCGTCACAACTCTTTCTCCTTTGTAGTTCTTTGTAGTTTGTCTCTTTGCTCTCTCTTTCCCCTTATTGCTATTGGGCACCTTGACGTGGTGTAATGGTTAGCAAGCCGGTCACACTAGAACCTGTTACAACTGAGTAGTGAGTCCGAAACCCACGGGGTACCCCTTACGTTCACCCTTGTGCTACATCTAAGCGGTGCTTAGAAAATCTATTCTCTTAATCGTTCTTCTACCAACCATTCTTCTCCTTTAATATGACGTGTTCATCCTGGACGTGGTTGATCATTGGTCTCCACAACTTTCTTTTCTTAGTGCAGTTTATCTCTTTGCTATCTCTACTAATTACTGATCTGCCAAGCACATACACAACTTCAGTCTCCTCCTTTAATGCGACGTGTTCATTCTGGACGTGGTTGATCACTGCCCTCCACAACTTTCTTTTCTTTTTCATTCTTAGTAGCGTTTAAGTCTTTGCTATCTCTACTAATTGCCGATCTACCAAGCACATACATAATTTCAATCATTTCATTCAATGTGCCGTGTACCTTTGAAACAATTTTTGGTCACTATTCTCCACAACTTTCTCACCTTTGTATTTCCTCGGAAAGTTTGTCGCTTTGCTCTCTTTCCTAATTGCTATTCGTTCAACCATTCATAGAAGTTCGTTATTCTACTATAGAATGTGTTCCTTCAGTGCATAGGTGATCATTGCCTGCCATAACTTTATCTCGTCTGTAGTTCTTAATAAAGTTTGTCGCTTTGCTATTTCTTCTTATAACTGTTCTGATAACCATTCACACAAGCTTGTTCTTCCTCTTCAATGTGACGTGTTCTCTCAAGACATGGTTGATCATTGCTCCTCACAACTTTTGCTTCTTTGTAAATCTTGTATTTTTGCTATATCTCCTAATCCCTGGTCTGTTAATCATTTAGAAAAGCTTGTTGGGCACCTTGGCATAGGATAATAACTAGCTAGTCAACTTGACCTTTATGACGGGGTACCGAAATTGTTCTTCACTGAGTGATATATGCTTTTAGCTTTGTGCTTTTTCCATGTTCTTTGTTCTGCCAAATATTTACACAATCTTGTTAGGCATATCCTGCACTGGCTTTTCTGTTCCTCTTCCCTTCCTATATAACCTTTTCCAAGTTTTTTTCCCTTGTTATGTTCCCTAAAAATTTAAACTTCTTCTGATGAGTGTCCTTTTGTTTCCATTTCCTCTAAAATTTTATCATTGCTCACATGTTCAGTCCATGGTATTCTCAGCATCTTTCTGTAGAACAACATTTCTATTGCTTCAAGTCTCTTCTTCATCTGTGTTGACTTCATCATTGCTCACATGTTCTGTCCATGGTATTCGCAGCATCTTTCTGTAGAAACACATTTCTATTGCTTCAAGTCTCTTCTTCATCTGTGTTGACTTCATCATTGCTCACATGTTCTGTCCATGATATTCGCAGCATCTTTCTGTAGAAACACATTTCTATTGCTTCAAGTCTCTTCTTCATCTGTGTTGACTTCATCATTGCTCACATGTTCTGTCCATGATATTCGCAGCATCTTTCTGTAGAAACACATTTCTATTGCTTCAAGTCTCTTCTTCATCTGTGTTGACTTCATCATTGCTCACATGTTCAGTCCATGATATTCGCAGCATCTTTCTGTAGAACCACATTTCTATTGCTTCAAGTCTCTTCTTCATTTGTGTTGACTTCATCATTGCTCACATGTTCAGTCCATGGTATTCGCAGCATTCCTTCTGTAAAACCACATTTCTATTTCATGAAGTCTCTTCTTCATCTGTGATGAGATGCTTCTGTTTGCTACCTAATTGCATAATATTTCGGGACGTATGTGCGTCGTGGTGATGTGAATATCAGTTCAGAAAAAATCGGAGAGCAATCTTCTCATTTAATGCGACGTGTTCATTCTGGACGTGGTTTATCACTGCCCTCCACAACTTTTTTTTCTTTATAATTCTTAGTAAGGTTTATCTCTTTGCTATCTTTCCTAATTGCTGCTCTATAAACGATTTATACAAGAAAATTGAAATAAGAGAATCCAATCTATCTTATTTCAATCTTCTCATTTAATGCGACTTGTTCATTCTGGACGTGGTTTATCACTGCCCTCCACAACTTTCTTTTCTTTATAATTCTTAGTAAGGTTTATCTCTTTGCTATCTTTCCTAATTGCTGCTCTATAAACGATTTATACAAGAAAATTGAAATAAGAGAACCCAATCTATCTTATTTCAATCTTCTCATTTAATGCGACGTGTTCATTCTGGACGTGGTTTATCACTGCCCTCCACAACTTTCTTTTCTTTATAATTCTTAGTAAGGTTTATCTCTTTGCTATCTTTCCTAGTTGCTGCTCTATAAACGATTTATACAAGAAGATTGAAATAAGATAGATTGGGTTCTATAGTCTTGGTTGACAACCAGTCTATCACAGAAAGGTAATAATAGCAACCTACTGCAGGAAAATCTTCTGCTCAGTGAGTATGATCACTCAGTGATCATATATGATCACTATATATGATCATATATGATCACTCAGTGATCATATATGATCACTCAGTGAGTCATATCTTTTTCAAGATATGATCGCCCAAGCATGTATCCCGTATGGCACTTAACTGAGTCTTTGTTTCGAATGAAATTTTCCTGTTTCTTAATAATTTACTTACCTTTTGGAAGCAAATCCTTCACTGTTTTCTATCCTCATGCACGTGGTTTACTTTCAATATAAGTTGTGTATTATTCTAATGTCGTTCTCAAATAAATGAAGCTTACCTAGCTGTTATAACTGTTAATGAAAGCAGTACTGACTGCTCAGTCAATGAATACCAAATGTTCCCTTATAGGGAAATACCAAATCAAATATGATACGAATGGCCCTAGAGGGTTAAGAGAAATATTTTATAAATTTTAAATGAAAGCAGTACTGACTGCTCAGTCAATGAATACCAAATGTTCCCTTATAGGGAAATACCAAATGTATCAAATATGATACGAATGGCCCTAGAGGGATAACAATCATATTCCTTGTTCTAGTCTTTTTAACAAAATCACACATTTTTAATTTCCATTTTTCAGTTTAATTCTACAATGTGATCTATTTAGTAATACTTGAATAAGTTTAATTTATGAGGCTCATTAGGCTGATTGTCCATTTTATTTTAACAAACAAGTGATACAAAGTTGAATAAAACTGATGAGTATTAACCAATATGAAATATCGCCTAAGCATGAAAAGTGGAATGAGAATTGCCTAGCCTTGTGGATTAGATAAAGGGCTAGTTTTAAAATCCTAAGTTTATTTTCAGTTTGGAATTCCCTGTAAATTACCACAACAAAAATATTGTTATAATAATGTTGTGTCATGGCTCATACCATGTGACATCCGGTCGCCTTGATGTATATAATCTATGAAACATACATACCTTTGCAAATGTATTGCTCTTTCCAAAATCATTCTGAGTATAACAATCATATTCTTTGTTTTAGTCTTTTTAACAAAATCCCACTGTTTTAATTTCCATTATTAAATCTAATGTTACAGCGTGATTTTCGATGTGCCTTGTGGTGCAGTGGATATCAACTCGGAATGAGAAATCGGGGAGCCGAGTTCAAATTCCAGTTAAATTCCTTGCATCCACTTATGCTCAAATACCCACAGGAAAGGTATTAATCTGTCTCTTTCCTGCAGTTAGGAGTTAAATAATAGAACATTGGATTCTATAGCCTTGGTTAGCAAACAGTTTACTGCAGAAAGCAATGGCAGCCTACTGCAGGATAATTTTATGCCCAGTCAGTTATGTTTCTTTTGAGACATGATCACCCAAAGCGTGTATCACGTATGGCACTTAACTGACTGACTGAACTCATCTATTTATCAATACTTGAATAAGTTTAGTTATAAGGTTGATTGTCTTTTATTTTAACGAACAAGTGATACAAAGCGGAATAAAACAGATGAGTATGCACCAATGTGAAATATCTCCTGAGCATGAAATGTGTAACGAGAATTGTCTACCCCTTTCGATTGAATAAATGGCTAATTTTAAATTCCATAGTTTATTTTCAGTCTGAAATTCTTTGTAAATTACCGAGACTGATATCCACTGGGGGAACACCACAGCAACAACAATATTGTTATAATAATGTTGTGCCATGGCTTGTACCATGTGACATCTGGTCGCCCAGATGTATAAAAGACAACGAGGAGTTGTCATTATCACAGACTTCGTGAAGCAACATCTACTACTGCAAGAAACTGTAAATATTGTATATACCTCTTGGTTGTACCTCTGGTAAGAAAGTAGTTTATCTATATTTCACTGTGTATCTCTTCATTTCACGATACAACAAATAACAACAAAGATGAGAACAATAGTCTAAATACAAACAGTGTAAATAAGGTTATTTAAATTATTTATATATATATATTTATATATATATATATTTATATATTTATATATATATATATATATATATATATATTTATATATATATTATATATTTAGCTAATGAGACAAGGCAGTTGACTTTGCATTTAAATTTATGAAGATTGTAGCGATCAGGGAATCAAGTAAATGAAATGGAGTTCCACAGGTGGGAAGTGCAAGAAAAAAGTGTTGGAATATACACTACCAGCCATAATTATTAGGCCACCCCAGTTTTTTAAAAGAAATGATGTATTTCATACTATTTTTAGTATTTATTGCCAAATTAAAATAGAATGGTTCTTTTGTTATTACTTTGCAAGATTTTACAAGGCAAAGAAGCAAAGATGAACTCATCCGAATCACCCTAAATTTTCTTCATTCTTTCATTGATGAAACTGCAATATAGGTAATTATTAAATATTTATAAATTCATTTGATGCACAAGTTATTGTGCCGTATTAACAAAAGAACCATTCTATTTTCATTTACAATTATTCACTTGGCAATAAATACTAAAAAATAGTATGAAATACACCATTTTTTAAAACACTGGGAGGCCTAATAATTATGGCTGGGAGTGTAAGTGATAGTTACATTTCACTATTTCAATGGCAAAAGGGTGAGACCTAAATGCCAATCTAGTAGCATGCTTAAATTAGTGTGGTTGAGGCACATGGGTAAAAAGCTTGTGGGAGCAGTTGCCATGAAAATATGTGTAGAAAAGACAGAGGGAAGCCATGTCACGATGGAGAGAAAGTTACTGAATTCAAGATGCCAAGTCAGGAATGATAACATTGCAGATCCTTCTTGAGACAAATAGCGGGAGCACATAACCAGATATGGTAACAGTATTCAATGCATGGGTGAATGGTAGATTTATAAATGTGCAAGATGGATCCTGAAGAGAAAAACTTTTTGGCATGACAGTGCCCAAACTTTCCTAACAGGAGATGCAGCTATAGAAAAAGTGAGGCCGAGGAGGCCCAGTGTGTTGCTCTCCAGGAGACTAGCATCAGCCATGAAGATATTGGGCAGGAAAGTTTTTCAATGGTGGTTAAAGAAAAGCAGTTTTGTTTTGGAGGCAATAAAATTCATAAGCCATTTCCTACCCTAATCAATCACTGATTAGAGATTTTTTACAAGACTTGGTCCCAGGCATGACGGTAAACTGCACCCAGCAGCAAGGCCTCTGATTGGGAGGTTGTGAGAAGCATGGAACCACTTCTTAATTGCTGTTGTTCCCAGGTCAACCCCGACCCAGAGTGGTAGCACCTGTTAGGGTCCCAGCTATGGGCAAATAATTAGCCCCAAATTGGGGTCAAAACACTATGAAAGTATAAACATACACTTTTATAGAAATATATACATAAAAATACACTTTAATAGAAAAATATACATTTTTGGAAGAAAAATATTACCAACAATACGTCTTTGAAGAAAAGATTATTACCATAACTCATTCTTGAAGGAAAAATTATTCTCAGCAAAACATTTTTGAATACAAAACTAAAAGACATTTTCAGTATTCTAAAATTAAAAAAATAAAATCAAAAAATTTTCATTAAAATCTGACTAAATCAACCTTTTCACTATAACCGAACATTAAAAAAATACCTTAAAAGCTCACCTTTTTTGCATTAAATAACCCACAGAGGTGTTGATGTGCCATTAAACAAAACTCAAACTTTTCAAGATCAGCAGCTGGGTTTATTTTGTCATCCTTAGTGAATTTTCTATTGAGAAGGAAATAAATGGTAGTTTCATCTGGATAACCGTCTGTGTGGTAATTGATTAAGATCAAAAATAGTTTAGGACAAGATAAAACCTTGAGAAACACCCACATTTATGTTAAAGAATAACAAAAGAGAAAGATATTCTTATAAGCCATATTTTTATTAATGTACAGGTGAACAAAGTTCATTTTGTTCATATTTCAATGTTTTATTTACAAATAGAGCAATATCTGCAAATTTGTTCTTTAGAGCTACTTTCATTTTGCGTACTTCAAACTTGAAAAGTTTGTTGCTGTATATCATCCCGGCAAGATTGCACAAAGAAAATAAAATGGTAATGAACATCTTTCTTTTCACAAAATTTGTAAAATGAATTGCTCAAAACTAGAGGCTGTTTTTTTTTTAAAAACACCAGCTTTTCCCGGATTCTATTTATAAATCATAAGGGTCACGTATGTCAGTTGAATTGGTAAAATTGGAATGAGGGACTGGCTGCTTCACTCCTTCACAAATATTTCACTCACTGGCATACTGATGACAGCAGTCAACAAGGGACAAAATTGACCCTCTCGAAAAACCAGGACCTGAAACATACAATGATATACAATCATTAGTCTTTATTTATACAGGTTTCATTTAAAACTAGCAAAAAATTTTTGTTTTATTTTTAATTATTTCCCCCCAAGCAAAGCAGTGAAGACTCTAAGACAGAAGGGGGTTACTGAGTGGGAAAGTGTTATGTCGCCAAGTATAAATGAATAACTCAACAACAGAATCAGAATATAAGTTGTATTCCGCGGAAAGACGGTTAGTATGTACAGAAGTGATTAGTAATATTTACAATAGAAAGATACAAGAGTCCAATCCGTCGTAAGACGTGTGTATACGTGATTACTTCCGGTATGCCACCGGAAGTGTGACTAACTCTTCACTGACTCGCACTGACTTTTCAGTAACTCATTAGAGACTCTCAAGTGACTCTCTACGACTCCCCTGTAGAGAATCCACCATTGCTATATATAGCAATGGGAACAGTCCATTTGTAGTCAAATAGGAGCGGCACCCTAACAGAAAGAATAAGAAAAAAAGAGAAACATTAACTCTGCATTAGTCACGTCAGATTTCTGAAAATCCTCTGATATCTGTCTCACACTGTGCACTAAAAACCCTCACTGAGTTAGGAGAGTAATGAGAGAGAGTAAAAGAAAGTGGCAACTAGGAATCATGAGTATTTTAAAAACAAACCCACACCCATGTGACTAACAGAGGATTAAGAAGTAAGAACAATAAAAGAAAAAGAAAAAAGTGATTGGTATTAGAGTCAAATTTTTGAAGATCAAAGTTGTCTGGAAAGCATGGAGAGTTCCTCAAGTGGTAAGTGTAAAAGATGAAACTGTTAGTGAATAACCATCATATTCCTTGTTTTAGTCTTTTTTAACAAAATCACGCTGTTTTAATTTCCATTTTTCAGTCTGATTCTACAGTGTGATCTATTTAGCAATATTTGATTAAGTTTAGTTATGAGGCTCGTTAGGCTGATTGTCCATTTTATTTTAACACAAAGTTGAATAAAATTGATGAGTATTAACCAATATGAAATCTAAATCTAAACTTATTTATAAATGGAACTTTGTCTGTCTGTCTGTCTGTTTGTATATGTGTCCATTACCTATAGACTCCGAAATAACTGAACTGATTTTCTTGAAAATTTACACAGTTGTACTATAAGCGTCTGCGGGTGTTCTTAGCTAGGTTTTGTGTCTACATACCCCTAATAAATACTGAAAATCGGTAATCGAAAAATCGGGTTATAGAAGGAGTGATCTGATTTTAATCAAATTTAATACACTCATAGACAAAGACATAAGAAATGATATTCAGAAGTTTCAAGGTTGCAGTTCTTACAATAGTGCAGAAAATTTGATATCGATACCAGGAAATCAAAATTTGACTTACATCCATTCATTTTTCCTTCAGCCTATGGTTTTGCTTTAAATGGAAACAACTATTGCTTTTTAGTCTTTCGTGCCAACGTTTAAAGGGTCTGAGCTCCAGGAACATGGATTAGCTTTAAAGCTTTCATTACACCCGAGCAACGCCGGGCTATACTGCTAGTATCTCCTAAGCATGAAAAGAGGAATGAAAATTGTCTACTTCTGTGGATTGAATAAGGGGCTAGTTTTAAAAATCCTAAATTTATTTTCAGTTCGGAATTCTCTGTAAATTACTGAGATTGATATCCACCTGGGGAATACTACAACAACAAAAATATTGTTGTAATAACAATGAAGATAAGAACAATAGTTTGAATAGGTTATTTATATTATTTATACACTTGTAAATTATGGTTGTATCCAGCCATTTCTCATTGATGAGAGATTGCTGTCAATATAGAACTGTACTTAAATTAATAAACTTGAGGTGCTATAGTGGAAAGTGTTTAACATTTCTTATTTAACGCCTTTTCACTTGAGAACCATTTTTATTTTTTCCAGGGGAAATTTGAACATAAATTACACACTGTCTTATTCCTACAGAAGATAAAGGAAAGTAAGATGAAGGGACTAAGCATCAATTGCAAGAATACAGAATGTATGGTTATCAGCAAAAATGAGAACTCAACATATAAATTACAAATTAAAGATACCAAAATCAAGCAAGTACAAAAATTTAAGTAGGCAGCTACGCAGATGACACCACAATTTACTCTCACATCAGTAAGAAACCCGGCGTGGTGGGCAAACATAATCTCGCTGCTGATCTCGAGAGTGATCTACATTCTGTGGTGAATTGGGGTAAGAAGTGGCTTGTAAATTTCAATGTGTCTAAGACCAAGCTGCTGCCTGTCAATCATCACAGGCAACCACTACTGCACCCCATAAGCATGGACCAAGCAAGTCTCCCTGAGAGCAATACACTGCACCTCCTCGGCCTTACCCTCTCTTCTGATCTCAAGTGAAACCACTACATTGAGTCAATAGCTAAATCCACTGCTAGGAAGGTTGGGTCATTGTGTCGGGCCAGGAATTTTTTCCCACCTGAAACCATCCTGCATATATACAAATCAACCATTCATCCGTGCATGGAGTACTGCTACCATATATGGTCAGGCACCCCCGCTGTTCATCTAGTGTTCCTGACAGGCTTCAAAGGAGAATTAGTAATGTGATAGGTACCGACTTGGCGGCTCAACTACAGCCACTTTCCCACCGACAGTTTCATGGCTTCTGCTCCAACGAACTTAAGTCACAGGTACCTCTGCAACAGGTGTTTACTCATGCAACCAGACTGGCAACTGGGTCTCACCCATTTACAGTTAGATCAGACAAATGCAGACGACAATTCTACTCTTGCAGCTTCTTTTCTCACACTTCCCACCTGTGGAACTTGCTTCCTTATTCTTGCTTTCCTGATGGCTACAACCTCCAGGAATTTAGATGCAAGGTCAATACTCATCTCTTAACCACTTAACCCTAGTTCTTTCTTCATCACCCTGTATATCCTTTCCTTTCTCTCCACCTCTGCAACTGTCGTCACACCTGTATTCCCTTCCTTCTCTTGCTACTTTCTAACTAGTTCATCCCTCTCTTCAGTCTCTTCTAATTGATTTACTCTTATGTAGCCCCCTGCATATCAGTGGCGCTACTGCCTTGCTCAGGGTTATATGATTAAAAAAAAATATCAAGCTTTTTAATGGAGGACATTAAATGCAATGCCAAAATCTGAAGGTGCTTCCAAAATCTAAGAAGTCTTAAATTTTTTTTTTTTTTTTCTGACAATAAACTACATTCAGATCCTTGTTATGACAAAATGCATCCAGTAGAAAGGCCTCTACAAAGTTTTGAGACACATAAAACCACCCCTTAATTGCTGTTGTTCCCAGGTCCACCTTAACTTGGGATGGTAGCATCCGTTAGAGTCTCAGCTATGGGCAAATAGTTATCCTCCCCCAAACTGGGGTCAAAACATTATGAATGTATAAAAATAGATATTTATAGTGAAAATACCAGCAATACGTTTTTGGAGAATAAAATATTACCAGCAATACATTTGACGGAAAAAAATATTACCAGATTTATGAAGAAAAAATTATCACAACAATACATTTTTTAAGAAAAAAATGTATTAGCAGCAATATATTTTTGAAGAAAGCATAAATATATATATATATATACTAGTAATACATCTGACTTTCGACAAAACTCTTTACAAAAATATCTCAAAGAAAGCTGACCTAAAAACTGATTTCTTACAAAGAATACATATTCTATTCATACAAATCTATTATAAAATCTTGTTGGCATTAAATAACCCATTGACGTTGATATGCTGCAAAACAAAATAAACAGAACCAAGAAAATTTTGTTACAAAGAAAAGGGTATAGTTCTGTGATGCAACATTAGTCCCCCTATATTTTTTTTAATCATTTCACCCCAAGCAAGGTGGTGTGGCTGCAGCCAATTTACCCCTAAAAAATAGGTCTGAATTCTTGTTGTAACCTGATCCCATTTTGTAAAATCAGCAGGCTTTGTCACTCCTTAGGATAATATCTCCGAAAAATTAGTACCCTTCCTTTCCCTATACTGCTTAAACTGTTGACCGCTCCCTTATACTTCCGGCGTAGGAATACACAGTTGTTGTTCTCAGGCCAAATGCCTAAAACGGCTTTTTCAGCTTTAGACAGCAATGAGAATGGTCACACGATAGTTTTTCTCCTTGCTACTAGAAACTGGCTTTAGTTAACGGCTACTAGCAGTGGACCAGAAAAAGTAAATTTTTTCCTTGTTTTTCCTGAACGTTGAGTTTTAAGATAAGTATTTTTCAGCACCTTATAAATGTATTTTTAACGCTTTGCTATTATTTCCTAAGAATATTTTCTACTCTTTTTTTGTAGATGTTAAGACCCAAAACTTTCCTTTTGATTTGCCTATGTATAAAAACTCTTATTCATCATTTATTAAGTATAAAACTTCCCTAAAAGTTTTATTCTCTTTAATGTTTTTTGTACCTTTCAAAATGTAATGTTTTTTGTATCTTATTTTATGTTCATTTTTAATTTGCTGCAGTTTTTACACGGATGCATTCATATGTGAAATAAATGTTGTTTTTACATATTATGTGGCTTTCGTCAGTCCTTTCAAACACACCATTATCAATGCTAGACCGCTGTTGCAAGGTGGTACTGCCACTGATGCACAGGGGCTACATAAGAGAGTAAAAGTTTAGGCAAGAGGAGAGTGAATCAAAAGATGAACCAGTTACAAGGCGTATCTGAGAAAGGAAGAGGGTTAGAATACAGGTGTGATGACAGTCGTGAAGGTAGAGTGAGAAAGGAAAAGAACAAGATACACGGGGTGATGGGGAAAGAACGAGAGAAGGAGTGGAGTCAAGTAGACAAAAGATGGAATTGATATTGCATTTAAATTCTTGGAGATTGTAATCGTCAGGGAAGCAAGTTGGCCACTTATTTTGGGGAATACCAGTGCGAAGACAGTTGTGAAGGTAGAGTGAGAAAGGAAAAGAACAAGATACACAAGGTGATGGGGAAAGGACGAGGGAAGGAATGGAGTCAAGTGGATAAGAGATGGGAATTAACATTGCATTTAAATTCTTGGAGGTCGTAGCCATCAAGAAAGCATGTATACCAAAAGGAGTTCCACAGGCGGGAAGTGCAGGAAAAGAAGTTGCTGGAGTAGAATTGTCGGCTGCATTTGGTAGATTTAACTGTAATAGGGTGGGACCTAGTTGCCAGTCTGGTTGCTCGAGTAAATTTTTGTGGAGGGGACACCCGTGACCTAATTGACAATCTCCTTCCAGATGAAGCAACAGACCATACACTAAGCATATGAGTAACAACAAAGTTTTAGAACAAATAGAAACAAAAAAAAAACGTTTACTTAATATCAGGAAAGAAGGCTTAGAAAATTTGATATTTACAGCAAAATACTGAAAGCAAGATGGACAGAGGAAAACAGTGCATCACTTACCTAATGAGCGAATGGTTGACAGAACAGGGATTAGGAGAGATAGCAAAAAGACAAACTTTACTAAGGGTTAATAAAGACAGTAAATTGTGGAGATTCATGATCACTCATGTTATGAACAGACACAGCAAATAGAAAAATGAGGTTGCATAAATAATTGGCAGAACAGGGATTAGGAGAGAAAGCAAAAAAAAAAAATTTACCAAGAGCTATAAAAGAAAGGAAATTGTGGAGAGCTATGCTTGTCCATGTCCTGAAGAGGTATGGCACATAGAAGAATTAGTTTTGTATAGAAATGAACTGAAAATTACTTTATTCCAAAAGTGAATTGGAAATTTTGCATGACAAATTAATTTAATATAGAAGTAAATTGAACATTTTTTAATGTAGAAAACTGAATTGAAAATTATCATAGAAATGCATTAGAAATTATTTTATTACAGAATGAGCTGAAAATTGAAAATGATTTAATTATATAAATGAATGGGGCAGAAAATTATTTGGTAGAAAAATAAACTGATGATGTTAGTCTAAGAATAAATTGAAAATGATTTTAGTATAGTGATAAATTCATAAATGGTTTTAGTCTAGAACTAGAAATAAACTGAATATGATTTTAGTAGAGAAAAATTTGAAAATAATTTTAGTCTAGAAATGAACAGGAAATTATTTTACGAAAGAAATTCATTGAAACTTATTTCATAACAAAACTGAATTGACAATTATTTTATTACAGAAATGAATTCAAAATTATTTTATTATAATTTATTTTACCCCTGATATTATTGTGCTATTAAATCAAATATGTGCAAGTTTATATTCTGTCAAAGGCTTTTATAGGTGGCAACACAACAAAAAATAAATCTATTGAGAGGAAATAAGCAGTAGCCAATCATTTTATGATATCTGTAGAGTAGCTATTTGCTGCCTTCCTACTAAGGCAGGTGTGACACAAGGTTGATTTATGTGAGAATTCCAAGCCATTATGCTCGGTAAAAAATGTCCCATAGATGCAGCTTAAGGCTGGATCAGGCATTTGTTTTATGAACTCAAGCGAGACTACCCTTCAGTGGAGCCTTGCTTGGATCCCTCTCTGCGTCTGAGTAGAGAGATGAACAAGAGTGACTGCTCAGGTCTGATTACTCAGACCGTGAGTAAGTCTCATTGCCGAAGAATAAATATAGCGAGTATAATTTTTAAAAAGATAGATAATTTAATTTTTATCCATCTTTCACAAGAACAGATCTGGAAAATACGTATGGAAAGTGACATACTTCTTATAGGCGATCATAGACCTCCACTTGTCTCTATTCCTTGTTATTCATAACATTTCTCCTCTTGATATTTCTCCCAAACCCTGTTCCGTCATCCACTTGCTCAAGTCCATCAAATATATCTCACATGGCTTTCCCCTGTCACGTTTTCCTTCTATCCATCCTGTGAGTATAAGATTCTCCAAGCCCTCCTTAAGCATCTTAGAAACCTCAGTTGTCTCTTTCTGATGTTAAGTATAAGTTGCCTTTTTGTTTGCATCCTCTCCAAAATCTTCTCGTTGCTCACATATTCAGTCCATGGTATACTCACTATCCTTCCACATTTTTGTTGCTTTGAGTTTCCCCTCATTCTTGAGGATATTTTCCAGTATTCGCTGTCATAAACGAGGGCAGATATCACAAAAGAGTCTAGTGCTCTTTTCTCTGTTTCCAGTGAAATCTTCCCGTCTTTCAATACTCTACTCGGCCTTTGAAATGCATCCTGGTCCATGCCAATACGTAGTAGGATTTCAGTCTCGCACTTTCTGTCCTCTGTTAGAACAATTCTTAGGTATTTAAATTTCTGTAACTGCTTGATTTCAGCATCCTCAACTTGTAATTAGCATTTTGGGCTCCTTTTTTTACTAGTGACCATGCATTTCATTTTCTTGTAGCTTATGTTTAGTTCTACGTTCTTCAGGAGGTTTTGTAATTTCTTTTTCTATACCTGCTATCACAGGAAAGTGACAAGCAAGCAGAAATTCTATGTTTTTAATATAAAATACTTTTCACCTCCTGATTCAGAAATAGCAACTTACCTTAATATCATCGGAAATTCCTTTGTCTGTTTTACACTCAACTAACGTATCAAAGATGTAATTAAGTCCGGGAACCAAAAATGGTATCTGAAAAAAAAAAAAAACATTTCAATAAAGGAAAAGTTTCTAACTAGAAATTCTTTTACTTTTTCCTATTTCAAATAAAATTTGTTGTTTTTAATTTGATACATTTAGCTGTTACACTTATTATCAATCTTGACACAACATCTATATTATTACCAAAATTATCTGAAGTAATTATGTATGTTTCCTGCCAAGAGTGACAGCCGGTAAAACAATTTACAGTTACTACTATTTAGGCAGGAGTTAGTGGAGAGTGGTTTGTTCTACTAATCACTTACTCACCCTCTTCTGTCAATCTTTATATTTTTAATATTAACATTCAGTTAATCCAAGGCTCAAGATTAACTCAAAATAGAGGGTTACTCAATAGATTATGTGTTTTTTTTAGGAGTTTTGTTTTACTGTTGTTCACTCAATATAAGGTCCAAGAGACACTCAATGTATAGGGTTCCTAAATGAGGTTGTTAAAAGTAGATAACAATTCTCAATGCTATCACAACATATTTGAATTCAAACGTTCCTTCTCCCCAAATGTTGTTCACTCAATATAAGGTCCAAGAGACACTCAATGTATAGGGTTCCTGAATGAGGTTGTTAAAAGTAGATAACAATTCTCAATGCTATCACAACATATTTGAATTCAAACGTTCCTTCTCCCCAAATGTTGTTCACTCAATATAAGGTCCAAGAGACACTCAATGTATAGGGTTCCTGAATGAGGTTGTTAAAAGTAGATAAGAATTCTCAATGCTATCACAACATATTTGAATTCAAACGTTCCTTCTCCCCAAATGTTGTTCACTCAATATAAGGTCCAAGAGACACTCAATGTATAGGGTTCCTGAATGAGGTTGTTAAAAGTAGATAAGAATTCTCAATGCTATCACAACATATTTGAATTCAAACGTTCCTTCTCCCCAAATGTTTGCCACTAGAGAGCTCAGTCTCAGGTAAAAGATATAGTTTCATGCGTTCTCCAAAAGTATTTGTGTGAAAATGAGTGACTAGACAAAAACTTGAACATGAATCATCAATTCTATTTTCATGGCTTGCATTTTTATCAAGTTATGCGCATTGTGGTGCAGTGGATATAGACTTGGAATGACAAATTGGGGAGCAGTGTTCAACTTCCAGTTGAATTCCTCACATTCACCTATGCACAAATACCCTTGGGAAAGGTATTAATCCATCTCTTCCCTCCATTTATGGGTTAAATAATAAGACAGATTGGGTTCTATAGCTTTGGCTGGCAACTAGTCTACTGCAGAAAGCAATGGCAACCTATTGTGGGATAATTTTCTGCCCAGTCAGTCATGTCTCTTTTGAGGCATGATCGCCCAAAGCATGTATCACGTATGGCGCTTAACTGACTGACCATACTAAACTTTTCTTACTGAATATCATTAATTAACTCACTTATAACATCAAGAAACACAATAAAACAATTATTGATACTTCAAATACTGACTGTAGCAGTTAAAGTTTTTATGTGTCAACAGCAACACTTTGAGTCATCGGCATTTACCGCTACATACAACCATGAATTGTCTTTTGCTGATTTAACTCATGATTGTGGATGTTTTGAAAAATATTTTTTTTTTTTACTGTTTTTCTTTTTCTTTTTGCTGCTGTTTTTAATTGCCTGCCAAGAACTGCTCTCTATCAGAATTCAAAAGCGTGTATCCTGTATGGCACTTAACAGACTTAACTGACTGACTGATATTGAAGAAAGGATAAAAGATGAAAGTCATGTCTCTTTTGAGGCATGATCGCCCAAAGCATGTATCATGTGTAGTACTTAACTGACTGACTGATCAGTTATTGGGACAAAGTGTAAAGAGGTTGGTTCATGCCTTTCCCAAGTGTTATGTAAACACAAGCAGCCTCAGCCACATTTGAAATGGTTTTTCTCATAACTGTCATGCTACTTTGTTCATTTCCATTTATTGCATACTGTTATTTTTAATCATTTCACCCCAAGCAAGGCAGAAATGCCACTGGTGCACAGGGGGCTACAGTGAAAGAATATAAAAGGTGCACGGGATAGAACTAAGGAAGAGATCTCTTGTGTGTCTATTGTGATTACTGGAGAAATGTGTGGGAGAAATCAACCACTTGCGTGAGAGACTGAGAAGTTCAGGGTTTGGACTTCAGCAAGATCAGTGACAGAGTTTTCCGGCCATTTGGAATGATGGGCATTGACGTTACTGAATGCAAATACATTAGCAAATGGGCGAAGGAAAATAGCCTTGTCTATATTGTCTTAAATACTATCCAAAATGCAGCAGTCAAGAGAGGAAGGGCTACGATAAAGAAAGAAGAGATAACTTACTGAGTTTAGTAGAGGGAGATGGAAACACACGTAAGGGTGGACAAGAGATTCAAGAAAGTTCACTGACATAAACACCCAGGCTATGCATATGGACATTAGTCAGTCAGTCAGTTAAGTGCCATACGTGATACATGCTTTGGGCGATCATATCTCGAAAGAGACATAATCGAGTGGGCAGAAGATTATCCCGCAAAAGAATGCCATTGTTTTCTGCAGTAGACTGGTTGCCAGCCAAGGCTACAGAGCCCAATCAGTCCTATTATTTAAGCCATAGCTGAAGGGAAGAGAAGAAATAATACCTTTCCCAAGGGTATTTGTGCGTAAGTGAATGCAAGGAATTCAACTGGAATTTAAACTCGGCTCCCCGATTTGTCATTCCAAGTCGATATCCACGGCACCACAGCACACATTAGAATCCTTCATAAAGAGAGGAAGATATCCAGGAATTGAGAAATCTGAGGAGGGAACTGCAGGATTAAGGTTAGTTTTGCAGAGAGCTAGGATATTAGGGGACCTTTTGTAGAGGAACGATTCCACACTGCAAAAGTTGGTATGGATACCACGGACATTAGAGAAAGAGATATTGACAGATTAGGCATATTTTGTTTAGCTGCTTTAGTTTTTGTGTTGTCATGATTTATAGTTATATCAGTAAGGAGAGGCCCCGAGTAGGATTAGCAGTAGAAGTCGGTCGTCATGTGTCACGTAACGAAACTGTCACTGACTGCAGCATAATGTGGCCTCCGTGTTGTCCACCAGAGGCACTTGCAGGGACACCCATTCTGTTAGTTTTTATCATCAATCCAACATCAGAATATATGAAATGCAAGGAGAAGTTGTTTCATACCATTTCTAACTGCTTAGTATACACAAGTAGCTACACCCAAATTTGCAGTTGCTCAGGTGCCTTGCACTCAGCAGAAAAATAAAATTCAGGGAAAGGTAGATTCATCCTTTTTCCAAGAGTATTAGTGATCACTTAATTATAATTGTTACATTACCTTGCCTCTTCCATTTAGTAGATATGTTAAATGTAGGGAGAGAAGGAGTCATGCCTTTCACAATAATATTAGTCTAAACAAAAACAAAGATGCTCGTTTGAATCCTGCCAGAGAACGTGAATTTTTCTTTAAAAAGATTTCTTGAACATTCAGGCCAGTAGATGAAAATAAATATACTGTTTAATATATAAATGAAGCATCTAATAAAATATGAGGGTCCACTAAAAATAATGTCCAAGTGATAAAAACTGTTGGATTTATAAAAAATATTTCTCTAAGGATATTTGTGTGAAAGTGAATGCAAGAAGCTAGAATTTGAAGACAGCTTGTCAGTTCCACTTTTTAACAATAATAGCAACTAACACTACCCATACATTCTTTTTTTGTTGTTATTTTTAATTCCTGTTACTTTTTATCATCATTCCAACATCATTGATCAGCATTAGGGATTGGGAATAAAGAATAACCTCCAGTGAGACTTAAATTCATGAAATGTTTGCTAGCAGATGGCCCATGTCAACTGCCTTATCAATTAGGCTACAAAGTCTGATCAAAAGCAGTCATTCAGCTCTACAGATATAGCTTTTATTACTCATGAGCCAGGGCAGTTTTGTATCAGATAAGAAATTAATTAAAATCAACTCTCTTCTTCACTTTTACAAAAATTCACAACGATGTGTGAAATCCTGGTTTTTCTCAAATACAAAAAAAGGACTGACCATCTGCTTAAAGAAAAGGTCCAAACCAAATTTTGCAAGTAGGTGTTAAAATGATTTTTGATGAATGGGAGCAACTTGCAAGACCAAAAGGACTTTGCAAGTAAGTCCTGAAAAAAAATCAAAATTACAATAAAAAGCCTCAGTCAGTCAGAGAGTCATATGGAAGCCACGAGACAAACCATCTAAAATGTAACTTCAACTTCAAGCGATTCCGACATTGTCCTCTTTCTCTTTATCTCTTTCAACAATTACTACTACGAATATTCTGTATGAACTCTTGATACCCTTAACTTTCTCATTGAACATCAATTTCTACAAATTGTTATTCCTTCTTTTAATAAATTACTATTTTAACATACAAAATGTACACTATTATTCCACACATTCCAACTGACAACCAACCTTCTGATGATGAAAACCTTCTGATAACTCTGCATAAAACTTGTAAGCTGTAGGGAGTTCAATTATGTCTGACACAAGGCCAAACCAGGAAACATTAACCATTCCCCTGTGTTACACAGATGACCACCGACGTTTGAAAAGGACACGAAACACACACCCTACACATCACTATAACGGATAACCCACTATAGTTTAAGGAATAATAAGAATAAAAAACATATGATGAATTTACATAGCAAATACTTACACAATGTCCACCCTCAGCACTTTTCACAGATATAGATAACAATGTAGAATGTCTCTATTGAATTAGGGTGGGAGGGGGAAGGGCAACATATATAGATATAGATAATATAAAGTGGGGTGATCGATTCTATATTATAATCAATACATAAACTGATCCCTGAATTTGTGGGTGTGATAATATATATTTTTATACCCCTAATTTTGGCTTTCTGAAAAATTTCAAGGTGCCGTTAGAGTTTGAAAATTTTGATCTACATTTGAGCACAACTCCCGTTGAGCTAGACTGCAAAATGCAGACACTAAGTTGAATCTATTAAACAAACAAATACTTACACAACGTCCACCCTCGTCACTTTTATAGATATTCTCCAAGTGCTCGATGCTCCATCATCTATTTTGTTTAATGATCATGTAAAGAAATACTATTCTTCTTCTATGTGCCCTGTCCCTTCAGGACGTAGGCGATCATGGCTCTCCACGTCTCCCTATCCCTTGTGGCTCTTAGTATGTTTGCTCCTGTTGCTCCTGGCAACCCCAGTTCCATCATCCACCTGATCAGACCCTGCAAATATGTTATCTGCTGCCTTCCTCTGTCTCTTCCTTCTATCTGACCAGTCAGTATCAGGTTCTCCAGGCTCTCTTTCCTCATTGCATGTCCCAGGAACTTCAGTTGTCTCTTCCTGATGCTCAGCATCAGTTTCCTTTTTGTTGCCATTCTTTCTAACACCTCGTCGTTGCTTGTATGCTCAGTCCAC
This sequence comes from Ascarosepion bandense, assembly GCA_037127315.1. Lineage (NCBI taxonomy): Eukaryota > Metazoa > Mollusca > Cephalopoda > Sepiida > Sepiidae > Ascarosepion > Ascarosepion bandense. Next base: position 174,730 of record JBBBDQ010001148.1, read on the forward strand.
GATATCCGTAGCATCCTTCTGTAGAACCACATTTCAGCCGCTTCCAGTTTTGTCCTCATTTTCGATGATATTGTCCAGCATTCACTGCCGTATTGAAGAACTGACATCATGTAGCAGTCTAGCACTCTTTTCTTCATTTCTATTGAGATTTTCCTGTGTGTTAGTATTTTGCTCATCTTCTGGAACGCGTCCTTTGCCATGCCAATTTGCCTTTGGTTCTCCGTGTCGCACTTTCCATCTTCTGTTAGAACACTTCCTAAGTACTTAAATTCTTGTACTTGTTTGATTCTGTTATCCCCCACATGTATTTGGCATTTTGGGTTGTATCTTTTGCTGATGACCATGCACTCAGTTTTCTTAAAGTTTATTTGTAGTCCCTTCTTGTCACTCTCCACTGCTACTTTCTGTATGAGGTCTTGTAGTTTCCTTTCTGTGTCTGCAAAGGATCACCATAAAAAAGGGTCAAAAGTTATCTCCCCTGCAACATTCAAGGAAGTCTGGTTCCCCAGCGAACAGGTGCATGCCGGGAGACTAGGAGAAGGGACTTCCGGGCAAAGGCGAGCAAACATGGCAGGCTGAGATTTGCCAAGCTCTCTATAAACACACGGTGGTTCAAACTCTACAACTGTTTGCTGTACTCATGTTTCTGCAATAATAAATTTCCTAGTTATTTCCAATACTCGGTGAGTGTGTCATTTTTCCATAACCATTTTATTTTGTCATGTTAAAAACATAACAAATACTTATCAAAAATTTATATTAATTGATAATGCATTATTTACATTGTTGTACTCATCTTTATTGCTATATTCACGATGTTTCGGCTGTTGTATGCTCAGGCCTTCTTCAGGTAGTAAGAATTTTGGACTGGACCCTTTATTTTGATCACTGGGATATATAATTCTCATTCCCTGTGTGATGCTACTTTAGGATGTCACATAGTTAACTTCCTTTAACTCAACTCTCTGTTATATATTCACCACTGCTGTAGCCAGATACTGAACTCACAACTCTTAAACATGGCAATAAAAATGAAGACAAGAGTCCCAACAGTGTAAATAATGTATATATTACCTTAACTCGGAAGTATAGAAAAATAATTGATAATGTTTCATCTGCAAAGGTTGAATAATATCATAGCCCATAGATAAATCTAGAAGATTATCTATCTAATCTAATCGAAATCTAAACTTATTTATAAATGGAACTGTGTGTGTTCGTTACCTCTAGACTCTGAAACGACTAAACCGATTTTCTTGAAAATTTACAGTTGTACTATAAGCGTCTGCGAGTGTTCTTAGCTAGGTTTTGTGTTGAGGCACCCCCGATAAATATCAAAAATCGATAATCAAAAAAATCGGGTTATAGAAGGAGTGGTCCAATTTTAATCAAATTTGATACGTTCATAGACAAACACATAAGAAATGATATTCAGAAGTTTCAAGGTTTCAGTTCTTACAACAGTGTAGAAATCGATAATATATATATAAAAGGCAAGATGTTTGTGTGTGTGTCTGTTTATCTGTCTGTATGTCCTTTATACAAATCCACAATTTTTATCCGATTCTCACCAAACTTCACACAAATATTCTTTAGGCTGAGTCTGAGCCCCAGAACCATGGATTAGTTTTAAAACTTTCATTACACCCGAGCAACACAGGGCTATACTGCTAGTTCATGTATAAATCTAAGTGTCATGAAAAGCACTCATATACAAAAAGATAAAAATACAACTTACTGGAATACGTGGCTTCCTCACAGAATAAAGCTTACTGTTAAATTCAAATATAATGAACAGATTCATGGACGGATTAATCAAGGAGGTGTTCTGGATTGTCACCATCAGTTTAAAAATGGGTCCAATTCCTTGTACCTAAAGAAGAAATATCACAAGTGGAAAACAGTAACGGGTACAAATCCTGCACAATTTCTTATATAAACATGTTTAATCAAGGAGCTGATCTGAATTGTCACCATTAGTTTATAAAATGGGTCCAATTCCTTTTACATAAAGAAGAAATATTTCAAGTGAAAAACAGTACAAATCTTGCATAAATCCTTATATAAATACCTTTTTGCTAAAATCGACTGATAAGGAAGATTTTATTCATTTTTTATTCAATTTTTCAGTCTTCTTATGTGTTTCATTTTTGCCAGAGATAAAAAATGTTCCATAATTTTTGACTTTCCAAGCACTTTCAGCCACTTCACTGGTCTTTTTCAAAGATGTTATTTTATCCTCATGTTTTTGACTGTAAAGCAATTCTATGTTTTTCAAAAGAAGCATTTTTTTAAAAGATCATGTGAGTGTCTGTCAGTTTAAAAAAAAACTTTCAAAACTATTTCCACTGTTTGGACTATTGTCCTCATCTTTATTGCCATGTTTATGACATTTTGACCATTGTACACACTGACCTTCTTCAGGTGCTACGAATTTTGTACGAAAACCCTTATTTCGATCACTGGAATATATAATTCTCACTCCATATGTGATGTCACTTCCAGATGCCATTTAGTTATCACTTTTTAACTTCTCTGAAAAAGCCCGGAACATACAATGACTGAAATGTCGTAAACATGGTAATAAAGATGAGGACAGCAGTTCAAACAGTGTAAATCATGTAAATACTACCTCATCTCAGAAGTATAGACAAATCCATTTTCACTGTTAAATAATGTAAGGTTGATAGTAAGAGAAAATTGATTTATAGTGCCTCTCTTATAATGAAACATGATGATAAAATAACAACATCAGAAAAAATAGCATCCTTGAAAATGGCCAGTGAAGTGGCTGAAAGTGCTTGGAAATTTAATAATTGTGAAACATTTTTACATTCCTCATTTCCAGCAAAAATGAAACATTTGAGAATGCTGGAAAATTAAATAAAAAATTAATTCACTGCCGGTTGTTTTTAATGACACATGTTTCAAAGGAAAGATTGATACCTAAATATACATTAATTCCTTATATGTGCATGTCTGTCTGATAGGGATCAAAAAATAAAGAAATTGTTTTGAGAAGTTTTGAGCCCGAGTCATTATTCTAGGGTGAATGTCTCACATGGACTTAAATATGAAGAAATGCTTTTTACTAAGATTTGGACATGATTCCTAATTTTTGGATGAGTGTCCCAAATAGAACAGAAAATAAAGATTTTTGGAAAATTTGAACCTACTTCCTTATACACGGACGTGTGTCCCAAATAGATCAGAAAATAAAGAAACATTTTTAGAAAAATACTTTTTAAGCTGGCCCATATGAAGCAGGCTCCTGAAAATATGGAATTGGGTTCAAGACTTACTAGAAGTTATTTTTTTTTAATCCAGTCGAGACAGGCACCCAAAAATAAAAAATTATATTCAAATCTTACTAAAAATCATATCTTTATTTTCTAATAGATTTTGGACACTCACCCAAGAATAAAGAATTACATCCGATCTTTCTAAAAACATTTCTCATCTTTTCTGATCTATTTCAAACCCTTACCCAAGAATAACAAATTACATTCAAATCTTTCTAGAAACAATTTCTTTGCTTTCTAATTTAGTAGGAACACTTACCCAAGTATAAGGAATTAGGTTCAAATTCTTTTAAAAACATTTCTTTTATTTTCTCATTTATTTGTGACACTCGTCCAAGTATAAGGAATTACATTCAAATCTTTATAAAAAAAGTTATTTTCTTTTCGGATCTATTTGGGTCACTCACCCAAGTATAAGAAATTAGATTCCAATATTTCAAGAAACCATTACTTTATTCTCTTATCTCTTATGTATAGGTTATGACATGCAAATTTAAAAAAAAAAAAACTGTTTCTTTTATTTTCTGAATTACTGTGATTGCTTCTCTTCAAACAGAAAGAGAATTTAAAACCACATTATGCAACACAGTAAGGGAACTTCCTGTAACTCTTGGCCAAATCAAACAAGAAGTTCTAAATGATATCAGGCAAACCAAAATCAAAATTTGTGAAAAGGACCAACAAACTTCAGATATTTCTCTCTATGTGACGAAGTGCGGTTATATAGTGAGCGATTTGTCATTCCCACAAAACTACAAAGAAAAATTCTGAAAGATTTCTATGCTGGTTACTCGAGGATTACAAGGATGAAAAGCCTTATTCACAGTTATGTATATGTGGCCAAACATGGATAAGGATATCGAAAACATCGTAAAAATTCTGTAAAGGCTGTGCCTTGGCATCTAAGGTAACTCCAATCAAATATGGTCCTTGGCCAAAAATGGACCGACCATGGTCTTAAATTCATATAGGCCCACTAGACAGATTCTACCATTTTATAGTAATAGATGGTTTTTCTAAGTGGTGCAAAGTTCTTAGATGTTGAAATCCCACTGCAGAAGTGACAATCATTTTCCTACACAAACTGTTTGCCAGATTCAGGGTAGTCGATTGTTTAGTGTCAGACAATGGTATACAATTTATGTTTGGCGAATTTAAGGATTTTTGCAAGACCTTCCAGACAAATCATATCACGATTGCTGCATACCACCAAAGGTCCAACGGAAAGACCAAATAAATGCTTTGTTGACATACTGAAAAGAGCCCTGAAGAAAGCCAGGGACACACCCACAGAAAAAAGCTCTACAGCAGTTGCTTCAGGTGTATAGAATCACACCCAACAACAGCAGATCATCATTACTCCCAGCTGTGGTAATGTTTGCGCATAAAATCAGGAATTTGAACTTAGCTTTTTGATTTTTCATTCATAGCTGATCCATGTGAGTTTACTTGTGCAACCAGGATGACAATTTGGGTCCCACCTATTTACAGTTAGATCAACCAAATGCAGATGACAATTCTACTCCAGCATCTTCTTTTCTCGCACTTCCCGCCTGTAGAACTCTCTTCCATATTCTTGCTTTCCTGACAGCGACAACATCCAGCAATTTAAATGCAATGTCAATACCCATCTCTTAACCACTTGACTCTAGTTCTTTCTACATCACTCTATCTTTTCCGTTCTCTCTACCTTTGAAACTGTTATCACACCTGTATTTCCATCCTTCTCGCGCTCCTTTCTCTGATACCCCCTGAAACTGGTTCATCTTTCTCTTTACTCTCTTCCTATCTATCTTTTACTCTTATGTAGCCCCCAGCACATCAGTGGCACTACCGCCTTGCATGGGGTGAAATAAAAAAAAAAACACAAAGCCCATAAAAAAAAAAAACACAAAGCCCATCATATTCAAGGGTATCTAGTTGAAAAGTGATGTGCGTGCAATGAAAGTGCAGTAGGGTAGAAATGCACATACAAGTGTTGTGAAAAACTAATCAGACTGTCTGTCAGTCTGTCTGTATGTGTCTATGAAGGGCTAGTCCTTATTGGGGGTATGTAACTCAAGAAGTCCACGGCTCAGAAAAAGATAAAGAAACACTGCCATAGAGCATTTGGTTAGTCATATATCCCTGCCAACTGACATTTTTCACTATTTTCGGAATCTTGCGATGAGCTTCAAGCCGTACAGTTGAAGTATTCAATTTTTACTTTAGATTTCAATCTGCAAAAATATAACAAATACATTTTGCCAACATCTGTCAAACTGTTATAAAAAAGCACCACACATTAAAACTTAGATACAATTATAACATCATACTTTGAACATGCCTTACCATGTAGTAATAGTTAACAAGCGCATCTCTCAGACTGTTATGACAATAGTGAGTGGGATAATCATTGATTGCTCTACATTCATAGCCCTGAGCCAAGCAATGATAGGCTAAGAAATTATTATTATATGGGTGCCTTACTAACAAGCACTGTTTTTTTTGTTTTTTTTGTTTTTTAATCATATCGCCCCGAGCAAGGCAGTAACGCCACGGATGTGCCGGGGGCTACGTAAGAGTGAGAAGTTTGGAAAAGAGAAAACCAGAAATCACATCCTAAACAGGGAACAAGCGATGAGCCTCTACACCTGTTCAATAGACGTGGGTGGTGTGTGAACCGGGCGATAGTTTAGTCTATCTACTCCAATTGAAAAAAAAAAAAACAAGTGTGAAGTTTGGAAAAGAGAAAACCAGAAACCACATCCTAAACAGGGAACAAGCGATGAGCCTCTACACCTGTTCAATAGACGTGGGTGGTGTGTGAACCGGGCGATAGTTTAGTCTATCTACTCCAATTGAAAAAAAAAAAAAAAGTGAGAAGTTTGGAAACGAGAAAACCGGAAACCACATACTAAACCGGGAAAAAAGGGATGGGTTAACTAAGTTTTAACTTAGTTAAAGTACGTCAAAGAAAATTCTTTGAAAAAATTTAAAGAACACCCGTTCAAACAACCATGAAACTATTTTAAAATTAGCCACAAATAATAAAACAAAATAAAATCAAAGCAGAATTATAACTTACTTTTAAGAATATTTCAAAGCTGATCCTAAACCCAAACGCATGTGTACAACGCCAGTAGAGAAAAAGAATTATTTTATCTTTTGGCTGAGAGGTAGTGGGGGTCAACTAGACAATGTCCAGGCAGAAAACGAACAAGGAATTTAACAGGACTTTTTTTTTTTTAAAAAATAAAAAGGACAAAATTATTCACTGTCAAAGAAGATTCTTTGAAAAAATGTAAAGAACACCCGTTCAAACAACCCTAGGAAGATAAGTGCTATAACCATTACTACTCAAATAAATTTGTTCCAGAGTGCTCCTATATTTGTGGTCATTTGCCAGACTAAACTAAATTTAGTGATGAAATGTTTAAATTTTCTGAAGTCTCAGAAAAAACTAATTTTGTCTTTTAGTACACAAGATAATATTTTCATATGTTTAGATTAAATCTGCAATATCTTTTTTTTAAATAAAAATATTGTAGAGCATGTATTTTCTTTGAATATGAAATAGAAAGTATAGAGCCTGAAGAGTGTTCACCTATGAGCAGTGTAAAAACGAAACTGCTAGCATAGAACTTACAGTTACCATCTTGCCAAATCAACTGTAAATTGATGAGACCTTGTTGCCAATCTAGTACTGCATTTAAATTCATAAAGTCTAGGTACCATAGAAGAAAGTTCATCAAAACAATTACCATATAGAAGGAAGTAACTTTATGACAGTGAAAACTGTTGACCATGTCCACCATAGTTTATGAATATAAAATACAACACAGTACGTAATCTGTTCAATAAAATAATGTCAAAGATTAACACTCACGAGTCAGACACTCTACTGAATCTGACTAAATTGCCAATACTCAGGAAAATATGGTCGCCTTTATACATGTCGCACTGAATATTTTGAGCCTTCTGATTGGTTAACCCTTTTATTAGTGAACTATCAAATGAGTCAGCCCATGGCTGGCTCACTAGTATATAAGGGTACCCAAAAACTCAAAAAAAAAAATGTGCCTGAAGCTGAGACACTAGGTCAGGACTAATAATATTGCTGATTCTTCTTTGGATTTTATCAAAAATATCTAAATATATAGCAAGAGAACCAGGCTATGTGTGACAGCAATATTCAAAGCATGGATGAGTAACAGACCTATAAATATGTAAGATAGATTCAGGAGAAAAAAAAATGTCTAGCACAACAAAGTGAACAACCATTCTTAGAAAACGGACGAGCAAAAAATAATAATAGTGAAATTGCTACAATACTTAGATGGAGTAAAATTAGTAACATTATGATTTTTCAAACTAATATGATATCATAGATATATATTTTTCATACTAATATGATATCATAGATAAAAAATAAGATATCATAATAATTTTTCATAGTAATATTCAGTCAGTTAAGTGCTATACGTGAAACATGCTTGGGCAATCATGTCTCGAAAGAGACATGACTGACTGGGCAGAAGATTTTCCCGCAGTAGGTTGCCATTGCTTTCTGCGGTAGATTGGTTGCCAGCCAAGGTTATAGAACCCAATCTGTCCTGTTATTTAACCCACAACTGGAGGGAAGAGACAGATTAATAACTTTCCCAAGGGTATCTGCACGTAAGCGAATGCAATGAATTCAACTAGAATTCGAACTCGGCACCCCGATTTCTTGTTCCGAGTTCGAATTCTAGTTGAATTCATTACATTCACTTACGCGCAAATACCCTTGGGAATAGTAATATTATATCATAGATAAAAAATATTATATCATAGTAATATTAGTAACATTATGATGTTAATAACAGTAACATTATGATGCTAATAATATATCATAGTAATATTTTTCATAGTAATTTTATGTTATCGATAAAAAATATTATATCATAGTAACATAAGTAATATTTTCGTAGTAATATGATATAGATAAAAAGTAATATTTTTTATACTAATCTATCAAAGATAAAAAAAAAATTACTAAAGTTGTAACAGTGAAAATTCTTCCTTTAAAAATCAATAAGATAGAGTAAAAGTGGCAATATTAATAATAATAACATGATGTCATAACTAAAATGCTAAATTTTCATGGGCATTAGCAGAAGAGCCAAACTAAGCCAGTTCTTTCTCATAGTATCTCAACAATCCCACCCATTTCTGAGAGATGACAATCAGTATAATAGAATTCAAGTGAAGGGGTAAGCCAAAAGGAATTCTTCTTGGAGCCATTATGTAACTCTTGAGGAATTCTCTTTCATTACATCTGATGAGAACTCTTTCAGCAAAGTGAGCTTGACAGGTTTTAGAAGCAAAAACAAATAATAAATAATAAATAAAAAGGAAAAGTCAGCCATTTCAGTGAGAAAACACTCCATAATGGCTAACTTGAGATACTGGGAAGAAATCTGCAAGGCGTCAGCTGCAATAAACATACCTCATCAAAATACATAATTTTAAAAAAAATGTAACAAAATGGATTAACAGATCCTCAGCCTCCTCTTCCTGGGATTGGGCAAAAGGTGTTTGTCATTTTGAATTCTGATAGAGAGCAGTTCTTGGCAGGCAATTAAAAACAGCAGCAAAAAGAAAAAGAAAAACAGTAAAAAATAAAAAAATATTTTTCAAAACATCCACAATCATGAGTTAAATCAGCAAAAGACAATTCATGGTTGTATGTAGCGGTAAATGCCGATGACTCAAAGTGTTGCTGTTGACACATAAAAACTTTAACTGCTACAGTCAGTATTTGAAGTATCAATAATTGTTTTATTGTGTTTCTTGATGTTATAAGTGAGTTAATTAATGATATTCAGTAAGAAAAGTTTAGTATGGTCAGTCAGTTAAGCGCCATACGTGATACATGCTTTGGGCGATCATCTCTTGAAAGAAACATGGCTGACTAGGCAGAAGATTATCCTGCAATAGGTTGATATTGCTTTCTGCAGTAGACTAGTTGCCAACCAAGGCTATAGAACCCAATCTGTCCTATTATTTGACCCATAGCTGGAGAGAAGAGATGGATTAATACCTTTCCCAATTCAACTGGAATTCGAACTCGGCTTCCCGATTTGGAGTTCCGAGCCGATATCCAATGCACCACAATGCACATCCAAAAGCCCAAATAGAGAAAATAGACATAGAAAGATTTTATTGCATTATACTTTCCAGGGGAGGGCCAGGTTGTCTTAGAAATTGGCATCTAATATCTAAAGCCTAATCTCTGGCACATGGTGAGGGAAATACTGTATCTGATTGCACATAATACTTCTCCCTATTATAAAAATATTGTGGAGTTATTGTTGCAATAAATAATGAGAAGACTCGGGAACAGTGAAATAAAATAATGTATTAACAAAATACAAATAGTTGTTAAAACTGAGTCGTGTCTCCACTCAGCTGCAGGACAAATCAGGTTACGACCTTTACTCTCTCAGTCTATGGATCTGACTGTCCGGAAGACAGAACCTGGTAACTGGACGTGACGTCAGGAATAGTCCATTAGTCAATAGACTGACAGGGGTGCCACCCTAACAAAAAACTATCTCACTTGTTGGTTATTGTGGCATGTGGGGGCTTCCTTACTTTGCTTGATTCAGCAGCAGATGCAATGGAAGTAATCAGCCACACACAACCAGAAGATCCAAAGATCTTAAAAAGCACTGATCAAGCCCTAGTCAACCTCTTTTGCACTTTAGCGGCATTTACATTCACGCCCAGCTAGAAGGTCTACGCTCAACTCTTGCTGCTGAAGACGAGGCTTGTCCTGGCAGCTTGACATCAGATTTCTCTTTCCTTCCATAGGAACTGTTGAAGAAATCACCTTTCAGATAAGCTAACAAAAGAAAACTACACACAACCTTTACTGCAAAAAAACGAAGTCTGTCCTAGCAGTTTCATACTCAGATTTCTTTTTGCTTGCATGAGAACTAGCAGAGAAATTTCTCAACAAACACTACTCAAGAACTTTGTCAACTGGGAAACCCCACCACTTTTCTACTATTTTACATTTTCTTTTAACCAGAAATAAAAGCTGTTGAACAGTTATTTCAAGCTTTGGGTTTTTGTTCCTTACACCATTTCATTTAGGAATATTAATAAAAAAATTTGCTTATTTACAGATAAGCGAATGTGCGTTGTGGTGTGGATGTGCATTGTGGTGCAGTGGATATCAACTTCAAACAATAAATTGGGGAGCCGAGTTCAAATTCCAGTCGAATTCCTTGCATTCACTTAAGCACAAATAGCCTTGGGAAAGGTATTAATCCATCTCTTCCTTCCAGTTATGGGTTGAATGATAAAACTGATTGGGTTCTGTAGCCTTGGTTGGCAACCAGTTTTGATCTGGCTAATTTTTAAAAAAAAGCAGATCACATGTCATCAAATAGATTACTACCCAGTGTATGAACACTTAGTAAGGATCAATCTCACTTCTTCTAAATGTCATGTTTCCTCAGGACATAGAGAATCATGTCCTTCCACTTCTCCATATTCCTTGTTGCTCTTAATATCCTTTCTCCTGTTATTCCAATCAAACCCTGCTCCACCATCCATCTGTTCAAGCCCATCAGGTATGTCGTGCGCTGCTTTCTTTGTCCCTCTACTCAGTTATTATAGTGAACATGAATAGCTAGCTACCCTTTACCAAGGTGACAAATATTTTATTCAAGTTCTAGTTATTTATCATAAAATAACAGTGTTGATAGCAGACACAAAAAGGAAACTATAGGAATTCCTACAGAATGTATAAAAGAAAACAAAAAGAAAGGACTAAGCATCAGTTGTAAGAAGGTAGAACGTATGATTGTCAGCAAAAGGTGCAAGATAGGAAATTAAGAATTAAAATCAACCTTCTTCACTTTTACAAAAATTCACAATGACATGTGAAATCCTGGTTTTTCCTAAATAGAAAAAAAACTGACCATGTGCTTAAAGAAAAAGTCAAAACCAGATTTCGCAAGTAGATGGTAAATTAATTTTCTGACCAATGGAAGCAAGTTGCAAGACTTGAAAGGACTTAGCGATCAAGTGTGAAAATCTGAATGACTACAAATGACTTGATCAGTGTCAGCCAGTTAGTCCGGGTTGGAAGCAGCAGAGACGACAAGCTGAAATGTAACGGGAGGAGCTTCAAGCTGACCCAGACATTTGTCCTCTTTCTGCTTCTTTCTTGTGTGCTGATTCCATTTACTTTTTTCCATCCAAAGACATTCCTACGAAACAAATGCTCACACATACATACATATGTACGCATAAACTCTCTCCAAAAAATTACTACTACGAACATTTTGATACCCTCAACTTTCTCAATGAACATTAATTTCTACCAATTCTTCTTATTCTTTTCTTGTAATAAATCTCTATTTTAACACGAAAAATGTATATTTTATTCTTATATTATTCCACTAATTTACACTTTCTAACCTGCTGACAACCTTCTGATGATAATAACCTGATAATACTAAATAAAAATTGCAAGCTGTAACGAGTTCGGTTATGTATGACAGAAGGCCGAATCAAGAAACATTAACCATCTCCCCATGTCTACAAAGGAACAGCCCAATACATGAATTATAAATTGGAGTTACCAAGAACAGGTAAAAAAATCTAAATATCTAGGAAATGATAAAAAAATGTGATACCAAAACCCAAAGGCATAATATCAGTCTTTATATATGGTAGTGAATATTGGAAAATCTAACAGATGAAGAGGCTTGACACAACAGAAATATGCTTCTACAGAAGGATGCTGAGAATACCATGGATTGAACATGTGAGCAACAATGTTTTAGAGAAAATGGAAACAAAAAGGAACCTTACATATGGTGACCCCAAAAAATGGGAATTTTTGAAGTGTGTATTGGCAAACATGAGCACTGCAAAACAATAGCCTCACAAAGTGAACACTTTCAGTAACCATGGATCAAGTTGAATTTCTAAGCAATGTTTTTTTTCAGATGTCAGATGAGGTTCATTTTCATCTCACAGGTTATGTGAATAAGCAGAACTACCGTAACTGGGCAGACACAAATCCTAATGAATTTCCTGAGTGCCCTTTACACGCTAGCAAGGTGACAGTATGACGTGCTGTTTCATTACATGGGATCATCAAACCTTATTCTTTTTTAAATGAACAGGGGATCTCAGTCACTGTCACTGTGAATTGTTATGTGGAGACACCTGAATTGAACAATTTTTCACACGTTCAAGAAACCTGGTTTTAAGAGGATGGAGCGATATTACACACTGCACGGCAATCATTGGAGGCTGTGTGAGAACTGTTTGGTAACCGTGTGATCTCAAGATTTGGTAATGTTCCATGGTCCCCTAGATCGCCACATTTGTCCATTTGTGACTCTTTCTTGTGGATCTATCACAAAAGTAAATTGTACATGACTTGACCAAGAACTCTGGATAAGATGAAACAAAGAATTCAGGATGAAAGTCACAGTACCCCAGCTGAGATGTTGCAGCGGTCAATGAGGAATCTCAACAGCAGATTTCAAGAATGCATTCATACAGATGGACGCCATTTACAGGACATAATTTTTAAAAGAAATGAAAATTTCATCATTGTTTCTTAAATGGCATGTTTTAAGGCTTCAGTTACTTTGAAAAAAGATTTCTTCTTCCATCACTCTTGGTTTTATTAGATTGTTACAAAGTTCCCATTCTTTTAGGTCACCCTGTACATAGCATCAGAAAGAGAGCCAACTTTTCAAGAAAACTGCATAATGAGGAAGGAGGGTTTAGAAAATTTGACACTCACAGGATATATTGAAGGTAAGAGGAACAGAGGATAGCAGTGCATAACTTACCCAACAAGATATTACTTTCTGCAATTGACTGAGCATAAATGAATATAATAAACCTGACTTGAAATTGAACCTGGCTCTCTGATTTTGATTTCTGATCCATCAAGAGTAAAGCACTGAATAGTCACAAGTGGTCACCCATCTAGTTACTAACTATTGCTTAACTTCTATGATCAGGCAAGGACCACTGATTCAATGTGATTTGGACTTAACTCCAGTCTAACACAAGAAATGAAAATGTCTGCAGAACAGGGTCAAAGCATTTAGAAGAAAAAGCAGCAGCACACAGCTAAAATTATGAATCACAGTTTTTTTTGTTTTTTTTTTAATCGTTTCACCCCAAGCAAGTAAAAGTTTAGACAGGAGGAGAGTGAAGAGAAAAACAAACCAGTTACAGGGGGTGCCAGAGAAAGGGCAAGAAAAGGATAGGAACACAGGAGTGAAGACAAACGGATAAAATGCAACCGTAATTTCTACTCCAACAGCGTCTTCTGTTGCACCTCCCACCTGTGGAATTCTCTTCCACATACTTGCTTCCACGACAGCTACAATCTCCAGGAGTTTAAATGTAAGGGCAATAGACACCTCCTAACATGCTAACTCGCATCCATTCTCTCAAACACTCTTCCCATCTAGCCAACCCTCATCCTGGGTATCCTTACCCGTCTATCACCCTCCTTCTGACATTTCCTATATCTAACCACTCTTTCTCATCACTTTCCAATATGTAACCCCCTGCACAATAGTGGCAGTGGAACACCTTGCTTGGGGTGAAATGATTAAAAAAAACATTGCAAAGGTAGAGAGAAAGGAAAAGAACAAGATATACAGGGTGATGTAGAAAGAACTGAAGTCAAGTGGATAAGAGATGGGTATTGAAATTGCATTTACATTCCTGGAAGTTGTAGCCGTCAGGGAAGCCCGTATATGGAAGGGAGTTCCACAGGCGGGAAGTGCAAGAAAAGAAGCTGCTGGAGTAGAACTGTTAGCTGCATTTGGTTGATCTAACTGTAAATGGGTGGGACCTTGTTGCTAGTTAGGATCAATCTCACTACTGAGTCATAAGGGCCAATTAGCTAGCTACCCATTACCTTATGCCAAACATTTCTTAACATAGTGGGAATTCTTTGTTTAAATATTTTCATGGTTACTATTTGTTTGTACAAGTATATTCAACATTGTCTAATTTTTTAAATAGCAGCTTGTCAGCATAAAGAAATCACTTACAAAACAAACTTAAATGACATTTTAAGATTAATAACACTATCCAAAGAAAAATTCTTTTTATTCTTTCAGGACGTAGGCGATCATAGCTTTCCACATCTCCCTATCCCTGGTGGCTCTGAGCATGCTTTCTCCTGTTACACCATAAAACCCTCGTTCAGTCATCTACCTGATCAGGTACTTGAAACATGTTATCCGCTGCTTTCCCCTGTCTCTTTTTCCCTCTATCTGGCCTGTTAGTATCAGATTCTCCAAGCCCTCCTTCCTCATTGCATGTCACAGGAACTTTAGCTGTCTCTTCCTGATGCTCAGTATTAATTTCCTTTTCGTTTCCATTCTTTCTATAACCTCATCACTGCTCACGTACTCAATCCATGATGTCCGCAGCATCCTTCTGTAGAACCACATTTCAGTTGCTTCAAGTTTTTATTTCATCTTCGATGATATTTTCCAGCATTTGCTGCCATATTGAAAAACAGGCATCACATAGCAATCCAGTACTTTCATCTTTGTTTCTAGTGAAATTGTCCTGTTTCTTAATACTTTACTCAACTTCGAAAATGCTTCCTTTGCCATGCCAGTTCACCTTCGGATCTTTGTGTCATACTTTTCGTCTTACCAAAACTTACCAGTGCAGAAATTTTTAATGGTTCCTTGGGATCTGAGGATATTGGACTGCTATTGTTTTCAAGGATCTGGGCAAATTGTCGTGCAGTGTTCAGCCGAAATAAACTTAAGTCCCGTTGGAAAGTTCGAAACATTGCTGAAAAGAAAAAAATGTTAAACTGATAAAATTGTCAGGAGCAACAGAATTTTGTTAATTAAATTCTAAGAAGCAAGACAAAAAGAGGAATTAGCAGAGTCGAGTAGAATATATTTATGTTTCTACAAGAGGAGATCAACATGTCAGCCTCCGCTCTGTCTTATCTTATCTAATATGATGCATGCTTGGGTGATCTTATCTCTGATTTATAACTGAGCTAGCAAAAAAATTCACACAGGTTGCTGTTACTTTCTGCAATAGTCAGTTAAGTGCCATACATGATACACGCTTGTGCAATCATGTCACAAAAGAGACATGACTGACTGGGCAGAAGATTTTCCCACTATAGATTGCTATTACTTTCTGGTAACCAAGGCTATAGAACCCAATCTGTCCTGCTATTTAATCCATAGCTATAGGGAGAAGTGATGGATTAATACCTTTCCCAAGGATAATTGCTTGTAAGTAAATGCAATGAATTCAACTGGAATTTGAACTCTGCTCTCTGATTTCTTATTCTAAGGCAATATCCAGTGCACCACAATGCACATCTGTGATAAACCGAGCGTAAATGAATGTAACAGACCTGACTCTAATTTGAACTCGGCTCTCTGATTTCTCATTCTGAGTTCTGATCACCCGTACATCCAAGAGTTGGTTGGTTGTTTTGTTTTTATGGCATATCAACCTCGGTGGATCATTTATTGCCAACTAAATTTTATTTATTTATTGCTGGTAATACCTTTTTCTTTCAACAATTTATTGTTGTTTTTATATAAGTTTTGTGTCTAGTAATACTTTTTCTTTTCGAGTATCAAGATTCATTGGGATTTGTTTTTAAGAGCAGGGTCCACAAGTCTTACCCTGTTATTTAACCCATAACTGGAGGGAAGGGATCAATTAATACCTTTCCCAAGGGTACCAGTGCTTAAGTGAATGCAGGGTATTCCACCTAAATTCAAACTTGGCTCACTGATTTCTCTTTCCGAGCTGATATCCACTGCACCACAACGCACATCCGTCACCAAACGCTTACAGCACCCGGTATTCCCAAGCAGTCACCCATCTAAGAACTGGCCAGGCTCAACATTGCTTAACTTTGGTGAGTGAGCGAGAACCGGTGTATTCAATGTAATATGGCAGTAAGCCTATATCCAAGAGTAAAGAATCGAGTAATTTTATGCGTCTATGGCTTAGAGAGTAGAGACTCTGACTGACACCAAATCGGTTGAGTTTCGGTCTCAACCAGAAGCAACTAGACATCTAGCCACAATGATGAGCTGTGATACAGCGAAACAGGCTTGTATGTGGATGACAAATATATATATATAGAAATATGCCAGCTGTTCTCCTTGGTACTGTGACTACACGAATTTAAACATAGTACTTGATTGGCAACTAAGTCTCATCGCTTTAGGCTGTGCATTGTGGAGCAATGGATATGGGCTCGAAATGAGAAATTGGTGAGCCGAGTTCAAATTCCAGTTGAATTCCTTGCATTCACTTACGCGCAAATACCCTTGGGAAAGGTATTAATCCATCTCTTCCCTCCAGTTATAGGTTAAATAATAGGACAGATTGGGTTTTATAGCCTTGGCTGGCAACCAGTCTACTACAGAAAGCAAAGGCAACCTACTGTGGGATAATCTTCTGCCCAGTCAGTCATGTCTGTTTCGAGACATGATCACCTAAGCGTGTATCATGTATGGCACTTAACTGACTGACTAATTGAAAGTGGTCACCTGTCTAGTTACTAACCATTGCATAATTTCTGTGATCAGGCAAGAACTGGTGTTTCAATGTGATTTGAACATAACTGCAATCTCATACAAAAAATGGAAATGTTCACAGCCGCTTATGCAGCCTTGTAAAGGATGATTTATTTTCTACGCTGTGTCTTCTTTCCTCATAGATGTAATGTCACCATCCTATCAATACTCTATTTGCATTTCCATAGCAAACAGCCTTGGAGATTTGAAAAAGAAATCACTCGACTGGCAGTTGAGAGCGAGGGAAAATTTACTCAGCCTAAAATCATTTTCTTAATGGTCACCTTATGCAAACATAGCATGAAATGAAATTATAATTAAAATTTTGAACGTTTTAAAAAGAATTTTAAATTTTTAAAAATAATAACAACAAAATTTGATATTACCTCTTAATAATAGCATAAATATTTTGATGATAAAACTTTGTATTAAGTTTAACATCATGTTTTGTAGTTTCTTTCTTCTGTTTGACTACAACCTTCATCTCATAGATGATAAAAAATAACAAATCAGATTTTCTCAATGACTTTCTATAAAAAAATTACTTGTATAATTTGTTTTTCGGTGCATGGTTGAAAAAAGTATGCATATTTTTTTTCTTTCATTTAAATGTTGGTTTTTACTTTTCGTAAGTGGGGAGGAAATAAAGATGTTGAGTCAAGGATAATATTTTTCCAAATGAGTTTCCTTAAAATCTGTGAGCGTCTTTAATCTGGGCAACAAAGACATTTGTCTCCATTCTGGAAGTGTTAATTAAAGAAATGTTTACACTGACTGGTACGATAAAAGCGAGACAAGAGCTTGTCAGAAGATTATCCCGCAGTAGGTTGCCATTGCTTTAGATGGCTGAAACACATTTACTTTCAGTCAGTCAGTTAAGTGCTATACGTGATACATGCTTGGGCGATCATGTCTCGAAAGAAACATGACTGATTGGGCAGAAGATTATCCTGCAGTAGGTTGCCATTGCTTTCTGCGGTAGACTGGTTGCCGACCAAGGCTATAGAACCCAATCTGTCCTTGTTATTCGACTCATACCGAGAAAGGGAAGAGCTGTATTATATTATTATGTAGTAATTAGTGGGGGATCAGTTTATTACTTCTTAACAATATAAGACTGATCCCCCACTTTATACCCAGTAGAAGTTTTAATTATATTTCTATTACATTCAGCCAGTCACTTAAGTGCCATACGTGAAACACGCTTGAGCGATCATGTCTCTTTCAAGACATGACTGCCTGGGCAGAAGATTATCCCGCAGTAAGTTGCCATTGCTTTCTGCAGTAGACTGGTTGCTGACCAAGGCTATAGAACCCAATCTGTCCTGTTATTTAACCCATAACTGGAGGGAAGAGACGGATTAATACCTTTCCCAAGGGTATTTGCGCGTAAGTGAATGCAATGAATCTAACTGGAATTCGAACTCGGCTCCCCGATTTCTCGTTCTGAACCGATATCCACTGCCCCACAACGCACATCCACTAATGACTAGTAAAATGAAATTTAAAAAAAAAACAAAAACAAAGGCACATATTTTGTAACCAAAACTACTTACCAACAGGATTCTCTCTTTCTCTAACTGATTGACTGACAAACAGTTTAGTTTTTTTGGGAATTTTTAATTTACTATTCTGTGAAGCTGGAGGACCCAATGAAATGTCCTTAATTTCAAAATCAGCATGTCTTCTCAAAATCTTCACAATCAGCCCACCTCCTGCAAATCAGAAAATAAAGATACTCTCGCTAAGGAGTGCTACCACAGATGAATTTACAAGGCAATAATAGCTTTAAGGAAGAGAAGCAATTTGAGAAGTCATGAGTATTAGGCTGCTACAAAATCATTCAAATACCTATAGTGAATTAATATACAAATAAGAAAATGAATTAACAAAGGATTGTTTGAGATTGTTATCCTCTTTGGGGCAAGTGAAAATTATGAAAATTACTATCAACAAGATGCCTAAATTTCATCTTCACCTTGTTTTTCAATATTTTAAATGATTGTGAAGATAGTCCAAAATGATTATTTAATGTCAACAACAAATATATCCTTGGACATACATTGTTTATAATGTTCATCAATGACTTTCCCTTATGTCACTCAATTTACAATTTGCTATCTATCCAGATGATACAATTATTCACTCCCGTCTTAATGGTCAGTCTGATTGTTTTGATAAGATCGAATTGGCAGTCGATTTAAAAAATAACCTGTTGTTAACTGGGGCAAGAAATGGCTTGTTAATTTTAACGCCTCCAAAATGAAACTGTTCTCTTATAATCACCTTAGAAAACCATTTTTGCCTTCCATCAGCATGGCTGATGCTAACATCCAAGAGTGCCTTCTTGGGTTAATATTTTCCACTGATACGTTTCTTTTTGTTTTCTTTTATAAAGTTATGAAAAAGAGTGGCAGGTTATAGAGGGTGTCAGGAATTGGGTAAGAGAAGGATGAGAATACTGATGAAAGTGGAGTGGACGGAGAAAGGAGCATGAGAGAGAGAGAATGCAGGTTAGGAAGATAGGAGATGACTATTGACTTTACATTTAAATTCTTAGAGATTGTAGTTGTCGGGGAAGCAAGTAAATGGAAGGCAATTCCATAGGTGGGAAGTGTGAGAAAAAAAGCTGCTGGTGTAGAATTTTACAATACATTGTTTACAATTTATTGGTTTCACAGTAAAAGGGTGGGACCTAGTTGCTAACCTTATGGCTCGAGTAAATTTATATATAGGGGGCACCAGTGAGTTAAGTTCATCGGAGCAAAAGCCATGAAAGTATTTGTAGAAGAGACACAGGAAAGCCACATTGTGCCAGTGAGAAAGTGACTGTATCTGAGCTGCCAAGTCGGGATCTATCACAGTACAGATTCTCTGTTGGATTTTGTCAAGGACACATGTAGCAGAAAGATTATATTGACTCAATTGCTAAGTCTGCTGCTAGTTGATTTGCTGCATCATGCAAGACAATTTTTCTCTCTAGCATCTATCCTATAAGTCTCCCATTCGTCCATAGATTATTTCTGGCACATCTGGTCTGGCGCTTCTGCTATATATTTAGAGATTCTTGATAAAATACAAAGAATTTGAAATGTTGTCAGTCTTTATATTTCGGTTTCAGTCACTTTCCTTGAACTATAACCTAGCTTCCTTGGGCCTTTTCTTTAAAACCTTTCATCGTAATTGCTCTGATCAGCTTTGCTCTTTGGTACCTAGACTTTATGAATTCAAATTCAGTACAAAATAGATGGTTGTCAGTAAAAGGAACAGCTCATGCTAATTACAAATTAGAGATACAAAAACCAAACATGTTCAACAACTTAAATATGTAGGAATTGTTTTAACAGAGTTAGAGTTTTGTCTGCAGGTTATTTAATGCCAAAGAGGTCAGGTTTTGAGGTATTTTTTTTAATTTTTGGTTGATTTAGTCAGATATTAATAAAAAAAATTTATTTTAGAAAATTGAAGATATCTTCTACTTTTTTATTAAAAAATATATTGCTAGTAATAATTGTTTTCCTTCAAAAATGTATTGTTGGTAATATTTTCCCTTCAAAAATGTATACTTTTCTATAAAAGTCAGTTTTTATGTATATATTTCTATAATATAAAAGTATAGACCAAATATGCTGTTTACAGAATTGATTAAATAAACGAGGTGTCCTGTTTACAGGGTTCATGAAATAAACGAGGTGTCCTGTTTACAGGGTTCATGAAATAAACGAGGTGTCCTGTTTACAGGGTTCATGAAATAAACGAGGTGTCCTGTTTACAGGGTTCATGAAATAAACCAGGTGTCCCGTTTACAGGGTTCATGAAATAAACCATATGTCCCGTTTACAGGGTTCATGAAATAAACCAGATGTCCCGTTTATAGGGTTCATGAAATAAACCAGATGTCCTGTTTACAGGGTTCATGAAATAAACCAGGTGTCCTGTTTACAGGGTTCATGAAATAAACCAGGTGTCCTGTTTACAGGGTTCATGAAATAAAATCGTAATCTTTATGACATTAACAAAATTTAATACACACTAGCTGTGTGAAGTACATAACCACTGCTAGTGGTAAACTGCTAGACAGCAATATCCACCCCTCACAATAGTATCTAATGTATTTATGTGGTTTTGGACATACCCATTAATTTTCATAGGTATGTACACTACCAGCCATAATTATTAGGCCTCCCCATTTTTTAAAAATAAATGATGTATTTCATATTATTTTTAGTATTTATTTCTAAATAAAAACAGAATGGTTCTTTTGTCATTATTACTTTGCAAAATTTTACAAGGCAAGGAAGCAAAGATGAACTTGTCCGAATCACCCTAAATTTTCTTTATTCTTTCATTGAGGAAACTGCAATATAGGTAATTATTAAATATTTATAAATTAATTTGATGCACATGTTATTGTGCAATATTTACAAAAGAACCATTCTGTTTTCATTTACAGTTATTCACTTGACAATAAATACTAAAAAATAGCATGAAACACATCATTTTTTTAAAACACTGGGGTTGCCTAATAATTATGGCCAGTAGTGGATATAAAAGTTTTATATTAACAAATATTTTAATGAGATGAAGTAATAAGCTACATATAAGGAAACAGATAAAATGAAAACACATGCACAAACCCACAAAAAGAAAGGAAATTAATTTCATTACAAAACAACAAATTAGTAGTAATTAAATAAAATGCAAACCTCCATAACAACCAATGCTTTCCTAACAAAGTTCAAGTCAACAAATAATCCTTAAAAAAAAAAAAAAAACAAAAAAAAACAAAAACAACTTCTGATTCCCTATTTAATAAAACTGCTAAAGTTATTTTCGCTAACCATTACAAATTAGGAACATTACATTAATCATAAACAAATACTTTCATGTCTTCTGCTCCAATGAACTTAGCTCACTGGTGCCTCCTATGCATGAATTTACTCAAGCTACTAGACTAGAAACTAGGTCCCACCCTTTTACAGTGAAACCGATAAAATGTAACCGCAATTTCTACTCTAGCGGCTTCTTTTCTTGCACTTCCTGCCTGTGGAATTCCCTTCCATATACTTGTTTTCCCAACAGCTACAATCTCCAAGAATTTAAATGTAAAGTCAATAGTCATCTCCTATCTCACTAACCTGCATCCTCTCTCTCATGCTCCCTTCTCCTGTAGAATTCCCTTCCATTTACTTGCTTTCCCGACAGCTACAATCTCCAAGAATTTAAATGTAAAGTCAATAGTCATCTCCTATCTCACCAACTTGCGTCCTTTCTCCCAAGCTCTTTTCTCCATCCTCTCCACCCCCATTTCATCAGTATTTTCATCTTTCTATTACCCTCTTCCTGACACCCACTATAATCTGCCCCTCTTTCATCATTTTCTTCTTATGTAACCCCCTGTGCACCAGTGGCAGTAAAACTTGGGGTAAAATGATTAAAAAAAATTAAATAAAACTTTAAAAAAAATGCATAAAAGGAATGAAAATTTGTCTGTACTTTTGAGATGAGGTAGCATTTACACTATTTGCATTATTCAGACTATTGTCCTCATCTTTGCTGCCATGTTTATGATGTTTCAGTTGTTGCATGCTCTGGCCTTCTTCAGGTGCTACGAATTTCAAACTCCTCAAGGATACATGGCCCAGTAGATAAGACATTGATTAGTTCCAGTGACTTGACCCAAAGAATTGTGAGTTCAATACCAGGCCACAGCAGTTGTGAATAAATAACTTAGAGAGTCAAGTGAAAGAAAGTGATTTCACACATGGAATGAGAATGATATACCCCAGTGATCGAAATAAAAGGTTCAGTTCAAAATTCCTAGCACCTGAAGAAGGCTGGAGTGTACAACGGCTGAAACATCATAAACATGTCAGCAATAATAGTCCGAATAATGTAAATAGAAGAATGAATATCTTTATTTACTAATCAAAATTGACATCCAGCATCATACAGGTCATTGTCGACTTAGCACCTATGCAACATACAACTGTTCAACTTTACAATCATGACCAAAAATTAGTATGTCTGGCCATCTAGAAATAAGTGCTAGCAGTATGAGTGCTTCCCAAGGTCGTGTTCAACAGTTTTCTCCCCAGCTCCCTGCAACGGTAATATTCCCTTGTGTACATCATGTTCAGTGTTAGGGCAGTTTTGGTACAATTTGTCATCAGAGGCCACAATTTGAACAACATAAAGTACACAAATGATACAGTGCAAATAGCAGACACA
The DNA here is from genome assembly GCA_037127315.1 of Ascarosepion bandense. Lineage (NCBI taxonomy): Eukaryota > Metazoa > Mollusca > Cephalopoda > Sepiida > Sepiidae > Ascarosepion > Ascarosepion bandense. Next base: position 197,867 of record JBBBDQ010001148.1, read on the forward strand.
GAAACGAAACTACAAGAACCCTACAGAAGGTAGCTGAAGAGAGTGACAAGAAACGATTACAAATAAACTGCAAGAAACTGAATGCATGGTCATCAGCAAAAAGAGCAGCTCCAAATGCCAAATACAGGTGGGGGATACTAAAATCAAGCAGATACAAAAATTTAAACACCTGGGAAGTGTTCTTACAGAAGATGAAAAGTGTGACACAGAGATCCGAAGGCGACTTGGCATGGTGAAAGACGCATTCCAGAAGTTGAGTAAAGTATTAAGAGACAGGAAAATTTTGCTAGAATCAAAGAAAAGAGTACTGGATTGCTATATGATATCAGTTCTTCAATATGGCAGTGAATGCTGGACAATATCATCGAAGATGAAGGAAAAACTTAAAGCAATTGAAATGTTCTACAGAAGGATGCTGTGGATATCATAGATTGAGCATGTGAGCCATGATGAGATTTTAGAAAGGATGGAAACAAAAAGGAAATTAATACTAAGCATCAGGAAGAAACACCTAAAGTTCTTGGGACATGCAATGAGGAAGGAGGGCTTGAAGAATCTGAAACAAACAGGTCAGATAGAGGGGAAAAGAGACAGGGAAGATCAGCGGATAACATATTTGAAGGACCTGATCAGGTGGATGATAGAATGAGGGTTATGTGGCGTAACAGGAGAAAGCGTGCTAAGAGTCACCAGGGATACAGAGATGTGGAAAGCCACGATCGCCTATGTCCTGAAAGGATAGGGCACCTAAAAAAAAGAAGAAAAAGACTTTCTTCGAAAAAACCCTAAGATGTCTAAACAAGAGGAAATTTTCTTTGTCTACTCCTCAGACTGCCAAGAAGAAAAGGAAGACTATTGACCCTGACATGAAAATGACGGCTGACTTAGTAGTTCAAATGAGGTTGGAAAGTGATTGTGATCACATGTGATCTGAAGTTAATACACTCTACTATTTTAATTTATTTGTTTGAACATTATTTTTTAATAGATACTCGTAGTTGATTAGATATTCTGTTCTTAATTAAACAGCAAATTTATATATATATATATACCAACCTGAATAATTGAGAAATCTTGTTAGGAAAATATTTTCTAAGATGATTTCTTGCATATTCAAGGCTGATATATATATATATAAGTTTAATTATAGAAAACAGGGTACCTAACAATTTCTTTAAACATTAATTTAATGGATAATCATATTTTTTTATAATCAAACAGTATATTTATATATATCTACCAGCCTGAATAATCGAGAAATCTTGTTAAGAAAATATTTTCTAAGATGATTTCTTGCATATTCAAGGCCGGTAGATACATATATATAAGTTCAATAATAGAAAACAGGGTATCTAATCAAATACGATTATGCATTAAAATTAAAAATTATGCATTAAAACATTGTTGAATATTTTACAAAATGGATTAACTCTGACATTTTCAATTTATTTGTTTTAAACATTATTTTAATGGATAATCATATTTTTTTTTATAATCAAACAGCATATTTATATATATCTACCAGCCTGAATATTTTTAACAAATTTTGTTAGAAAAGTATGTGTCATTCAATAGGATTTGAACCTGCAACCCCTAACAACACAGGGGATGCTATCAATTGATCTGACGCATCTTAGACTGCTCCACCATAAATGATTTCAGAGTCCAAATGAAGTCAAATCAAGCCTTATAAACACAAATTTCCAACTTCTCGTAATATTCATCTCCGCCCTGAAAGCGTATCTAAATGTAAACAAACAATATTACAGAAGTTTCAGAGATTTACAAAATGGATTAAGAACCATCACATTTGAATTTATCTTTTGAACATTATATTTAATAGATAGTTGTATTTGATTAGATACTCTGTTTCCAATTAAACAGTGAATTTATATATATATATATATATACCAGCCGGAATATTTTTGAGAAATTTTGTTAGGAAAATATGTGCCATTTGGCAGGATTTGAACCTGTAACCCCTAACAACACAGGGGAATTAGCAATTGATCAGACACTTAGATCACTTGACTACAAATGATTTCAGTTTAAACAAAACCAAATCAAGCCTTATAAACACCAATTTCCAATTTCTTGTGATATTCATCTCTGCTCTGAAAGTGTATCTTGATGTAAACGAATGTAAACAATGTTACAGAAAGTTCTGGAGATTTACGAAATGAATTAATAACCAACAGAATATCTACTCAAGTAGTCCTGGGCATGACGGTAAACTGCATCCAGCAGCAAGGCCTCTCATTGAGAGTTTGTGAGGAGCATGGAACCACCTCTTAATTAATGTTGTTCCCAGTTCCACCCTAACCCAGGGTGGTAGCACCTGTTAGGGTCCCAGCTATGGGCAAATAGTTAACCCCCAAACTGAGGTCAAAATGCTATGAAAGTATAAAAATACACTTTTATAGAAATATATACATAAAAATAGACTTTTATACATCTTTGAAGGAAAAACATTACCAACAATACATTTTTGAAGAAAAAGTTATTACCATAACACATTTTTGAAGGAAAAAATTATTCTCAGCAAAATATTTTTGAATACAAAACTAGAAAACATTTTCAGTTTTCTAAAATAAAAAAGAATAAAAACAAAATTTTCATTAAAATCTGATTGAATAAACATTCTCACTACAATCGAACATTAAAAAAAATACTTTAAAACCCTATCTTTTTGCATTAAATAACTGTTGTGGTCCTGTTTAAGGGATCACAATCATAAGGTGAAAGAGTCCTGTGTTCACTGTGAGCCGTTAAACTACAAGTGTACTCCTTGGTGTTTACCAACCGTCCCATGCAAGGCTAGATGTGGCACAAGGTCTTTTTATTGTGGGTCTTCCCGGCCATATAGCCAGGCCAAAAATATCTGTCTATTTTTGCCTGATCGTGATTCTACCCTTCGGCAGAACCACAACTGGGTTAGTGCTCTGTGCTCGGAAGCAGAGAGTGCTCTCTACCCGAAGGCAGAGCCTACCCAAGGCAGATAGCGTCTCTACCCGAAGGCAGATAGCGCTCTCTACCCGAAGGCAGATAGCGCTCTACCCCGGTCTCTACCCGAAGGCAGATAGCGCTCTCTACCAGAAGGCAGATAGCGCTCTCTACCAGAAGGCAGATAGCGCTCTCTACCAGAAGGCAGATAGCGCTCTCTACCAGAAGGCAGATAGCGCTCTCTACCCGAAAGCAGAGAGCTGACAGTGTCATAGCAAAGTACAACAAGTGTACTCCTCTGCTTGAAGGTAAAAATATCTGGCATTATATAAACTAGATGAATCCACATTGTCCATGGATATCGGGGTGTTAACTACCCCAGAACAATAACCCACAGAGGTTGTTAAACAAAACTCAAACTCAAATACAAGTATCTATTAAAAATAATGTTCAAACAAACAAATTAAAATATGTCAGTTGTCAATTCATTTTGTAAATCTCTGGAACTTTCCATAACACTCTAATGTCTCAACGTTTTGAAGGACAGAGTAAGAATTTATGAATTTGAAAAAGGTTCTTGTGCAACTGACAACAAAGCAACAGACCAGGTTCATCTACAAAATGGAGAAATCGCTGCATATGAGAATGGACTTAAAAATGACAAACTTAAAAATAAGTAATTAAACATGTAGAGAGATGAAACAAATGGTATCAAGAATAAAGAAATCCAAAAAATTATTACAAAAATACAATAATGCCTAAAGGAAGATAAAAAGATTGCAAAATTAATTACAGGAGAAAATGGAGGAGAATTCTTGGCAAAACCTATATGCTCCAGGAAAATTCCAGTGAAAATAATAATTGTCATCCATTAAAAAATGAAAAAGAATAAAGATTTCTAATTTTGAACTATTACTTAATAAATTCTTCCTCAAGGGTCATTCAATAAATAAGGTGAATTTTTCAGTATAAGGACTTCTAATACAGATAGAAGCTTACTTTTTTCTTTATTTTTTAACGTAGTCTCCCAGCAGTGTCACACATTTTTCCCATCTGTGCACAAGCTTCCATATTCCCTCAGTGTAAAAGTTTTTGGAGTGATGTCTCAGCCAATCGCTCACAGCACTTTTGACTTCATCACCACTTTCAAACTTTGTGCCTCTCATGAACGCTTTCAAGGGACCAAACAGGTGAAAGTCTGAAGGGGCAAGGTCTGGGCTGTAAGGGGGATGACGGAGTAGTTCCCAGCCCAGCTTGTTGATGGTCTGCATCTTTGGCACCCACCGGTAGTTGACCTTCGAGTAGGAAAGGTCATCATGGACAATTTTGTGTGCTGTCCCAACAGATAGGCTCAATGTCCTTGCAATGTCATCCACTGTCACCCTTCTGTCAGACTGAATGAGGTCATTAACTGATTCGATCACCTCAGGAGACCTCACTTCTGTAGGCCTCCCAGGCTTGTCTTCATCCTCAACACTGCTTTGTCCTTCTTTAAACAGTTTAGCCCACTTGTAGACATTTTTTTGGCTGAAACATGTGGCACCATACACAGTTGACATTCTCCTATGAATTTCGACTGGTTTTCGTGCCTTAGCAACCAAAAACTTGATAACTGACCTCTGTTCAATCCTGGAGCATGCTTCTTGGTCAGCTATCTTTGTTAATCTTCAAAACTCTTAAAGTTTTTTTTTTTTCAATCTGCAAAAAAAATTAAATCCCTGTAAAAAAGAAGTAAAGGAAAAAAATTTTAAAAAAAGTAAGCGTCTATCTGTATTAGAAGTACTTATACCAAAACATTCACTTTACTGATCCTAGTATTTAAACTCTTATTTCTTTATTTACAGAAAAACTATTGTCCTTATCTTTGTTGTTGTTATCAGAACATTTCAGATATTTTATTGGGTTGGAAAGTTAATATCGATTTTTAAGGGAAATCAAAACACAAACAAAATTATGCCATTGATTTGTTTTCTAGAGGCTATCAAAACTATGCAGGTTATTTAAAGCCAGAATATATATTTTTAAATTGTAAGACATTTTTTTTAGAGTATAATAACGATTCTAGAGATACAAGTCTTATTATTTAACCCAAAGCTGTCAGGTAGAAGAAGCTGACTCCTACCTTGCCCAAGAGTATTTGGGCATAAGTGAACTCGGCTCTCTGATTAACAATTCCAAGCCATTATCCATTACACCACCTTCACATCTAAACTTACAGCACCTGGTATCCCCAAAAGATCACCATCTAGGTACTGACCAGGTTCAATTTTGCTTAACTTCAGTGACCATATAAACATTCAATGATTCAATTAGCATGAAAAACAATTTTTATTTTATGCTTACCTCTTGTTGTCAAGATGAGATTACCTTCTTCTCGGCCAAATCTACCAAACTTGAGAGCATTAATGACATCTGGAGTCTGGATGATATCCACCAGATGTTTATCTTGGTACATGTGTACTGTTGAATCACTGAGAGCCACAAGTATGGCTGAAATACCTTTAGCTGTGTAGTCAAGCAGCTCCATGCTCATGATACTGGCTGGTAATTTAATGCTCCATAAACGTTTTCCCTATAAATGAACGAATCAAGAAACCATATAATAATTATGTGTATTTATTTATATATTATATACTAGCATCATAACCCGGCGTTGCCCGTGCAACTCAGAACTTTTTAGTAGAAGGAGAAGATGCCACTTTTTATTTTACATATTTTGTTTTTGTCTGAAAAAAAAACACTTTTTTTTTTTTTAATATTTCTTTTGTTTCAAAATTATGGGGAAAAATATTCATGCTTTGTTGACGAAATGAATTTTTAAAATGTCGGAATGAAAATTAAATATAAAGGGTTATTTTTTATTTCTTTTTAATAAAAATTATTTTAGTTGCATTTGACACATGTGATTTGATTTCTGTGACGTAAAACATCGGAATAAAAATTAAATATAAAAGGCTCATTTTTTTTTTTTAATAAAAAAATATTTTAGTCGCATTTGACACATTTGATTTGATTTCTGTGATGTAAATCAGCAACCATCTTAGATGTTTTATGGAGCAAATGTAAACAATTGTGTCCATTGGCTAAAAAGTGCAAAAGGGCAAATTGTTGAACTTAAAACTCAAAAAGTATGTCAACCTGGTTTCCCTGTAGATACGTGTCCCTAGAAAGTTTGAATGGCGTAGCTTAAAAAATGTAGGCGTGCATAGGGAACAGTCACACACAGACTCACAGATTGCCTTTTATATATATAGATTTATATATTTCCTGTAAGGGAAAGGGAAGCAAATGAAATTAAATAAATAGCTGCTCATTCTCCTACAATTTCTCATCTGTATATCGTTACTAGAACCGGTTTATAATGCTCCAGTGTAAGCGGCTTGGTAATAGTAGTCATGGCTCTGGGAGGCACAGCCCTTTGGGTAAAAGGAGCTCAGCAGAGTTCCACTATGGAATATGTGAATGACCGGCACTATATCGAGTTTAATTTGTTACCTTATTGTCACCAGGTACAGTTGGTATAACATTTGCTTAATAATGTAACTGTCTGGGTTTCAATTCCTGGTAGTTGATGCACACTGCTAATGAGTCCCAAATATAGGACGAAACAGTCTAATAAAAACTCAATGAATTATATATATATTATAAATTATGTTTTAGAACATGTACATAATTTCTTCTATATATGTCCTCTTCCCTACAATCATATGTTTGTTTCAGTGTTTGGATTTAAACACTTCCTACAGATTTTTCTGTAGCATTTTTTATCTTTCATAATAATAAAAATATTTATTCAAATTCCCAGTATGTTTTGGGGGTGATTGCAGGGTTAGATCTTACGTGTGCTTACAGTTTATTTTTGTGTATGATATAATTATTCTGAAGTAGTATAGAGTTAAGCAAGCACATTAGGGACTTAACCCTACAATCATGCTAAGAAATACAAAGAGTTTGATTGATATCCTCATTATAAAAGATAAAAAATGCTATAGAAAAAAATCGATCCAATAAATCCTTAAAGGAAGGTCTATCACTAAAGCCTACACCAATAACCTTACTTAACACAATAACATTACTTAAATACAAAAATATTCCGTACTAGAAAAATCAAAATTAAATAAATGGCTCCCAAACTTGAAAAAGAATCAAAATTCATACATTCAAAATCAAGATTAAATATACTACTTAAAATGCTACAGAAAAATCGATGTAATAAATCCTTAAAATAAGATCTAATGCCTGCAAAAATATCTAAATAAATAAAATATATAAAAAATTAAAAGAAATAAATAAGATTCCAAATGACAATTTATAGAAAAAAGAAGATAAAAAGGAGAAAAGGAAAAAAGGAGAAAAAAAAGAAGAAAAAAGGAAAAAAAATTAAAAGAAAAAACCGACCCTCTAAACTTAAAATTAAGATTAAACATACAACTTTATACAAAAAACTGATAAAACGCTAATTCGCATTTACTTCCCAAAAAATACAAATTTAGATTTCTTGAAATAACTTTGCCTAAATACAATTATACTCCAAACTTGAATAAAAGGAAAAAGAAGAACAAAAAAGGGGAAAAGAAGGAGAAGAGAAAGAAGGAAGAAAGAGGAGAAGAGAGGTATATGTGTATATATATATTTTTTTTTCTTACCGAAAAAATCTAAATTGGAAAGAAAAAACACCCCACCCCTATCACGTCTATGAAAACCTAGACACAGGATCAAAGTAAATACATGAATTAGGTCCACTAACAGCAGACATAAACCAATTAAATGATAGCCAACCATAAAAATGACCACTCAACAATGCCCTCTTAGAAATCCTAACCAAAAGATATACCCAACCGATAAAAAGATAAAACATACATTCCAACAGATAATACCATTAATCAACAATTTCACACTTACACACCAAATTCCTCAAAAGTCTAACGATGAAAAGGAGACATTCACTTAATTACCAATAACTGTAACCAACCCCCACGACAACAACGAACAAAATATAAACAGAGAATGATTCCAAACCTTTATTTCCCCTGAGGAAGTGTTTAAATCCAAACACTGAAACAAACATATGATTGTAGGGAAGAGGACATATATAGAAGAAATTATGTACATGTTCTAAAACATAATTTATAATAAATATTCACTGCTCTATACATCATATATCAAGCACTGTTTTAAATTAATGTTTTGGACAAAAAAAAAAAAAAAATTTTCTTTTTTCTCTCCTCATTCTATACTCACTCGGATATATATATATATATATATATATATATATATATATGATTAAGCAGTATCATTGGTAATTGGTAAAATTAATTCCACAGGGAATCTTAATCTGATAAGAACTCTATGTTATAAATTAACAGACTATTGTAATGAAAATAAATTGGACAAATTTATAAATTCATTGGTGATAATTTATTTTGTGAATATTAGAAATATTCACCTCATCAGTTCGAATTTTTTTACAAAAATGAATGGGTTTGATTTATCCAGATGAAAGAAATAGTAAGGAAGAAAGAAGGAAAACATTTTGTTGTTGAGAGAGAGAATCAGGTTTACAATGTTCATTTTTTAATGCGGATATCATGGTTACAATATTGTGTTTACGAAAAAATCCGGACGATAAGATGACCTTGGATTTAACTTTTCTTTGTGTTGAATATTTTCAATTACAGGACAGTAAATTTAGGGACCATATTTTAAACAGATAAACTGAATTGTTAGATTTTTTTATGTTAATTCTGATGGTAAAAATAATAACTTCGTCTTATAAATATAATTGTTTTGATTTCATGGCAATCATATTAATATTAACCTTTCAATTATAGTAGTACTAGCAGTATAGCTCGGCATTGCTCAGGTGTAATGAAAACTTTAAAACTAATCCATGGTCCCGGAGCTCAGACTCTTTGGACGTTGGCACGAAAGACTAAATAAAAAGCAATAGTTGTTTCCAGTTAAAGCGAAACCATAGACTGAAAGAAAAATGAATGGATGTAAGTCAAATTTTGATTTCCTGGTATCAATATCAAATTTTCATCACTATTGTAAGAACTGCAGCCTTGAAACTTCTGAATACTGTTTCTTATGTCTTTGTCTATGAGTGTATCAGATTTGATTAAAATCAGACCATTCCTTCTATCACCCGATTTTTTCGATTATCGTTTTTCGATATTTAATTAAAATCAGACCATTCCTTCTATCACCCGATTTTTTCGATTATCGTTTTTCGATATTTATCGGGGGTACCTCGACACAAAACCTAGCTAAGAACACTTGCAGACGCTTATAGTACAACTGTGTAAATTTTCAAGAAAATCGGTTCAGCCATTTCGGAGTCTATAGGTAACGGACACACAGACAGTTCCATTTATAAATAAGTTTAGATTTAGATGATAACAGTGTTGATGATGATAAAAAGCTAATACTAAATGTAAAATAAATATAATATATATAATAAAAAAATTAGTAATAATAATAATTATTATTATTAATAATAATAATAATAATGATAATTTAAAAATATAAACAATTAGAAATTTAAATAATAAAAATAATAATAATGGTAATAATAGAAAAATAATTGTAAAAAAAGTGTTTTTGGAATTACCAAGAATTAGAATGTATCAAAGTTTTTACGGGCAATTACATGAGTATTTTATGAAAACTTTAGAGGATTGTCTTAAGGGACTTGAATTATATACGTATTTGCATATATAACCCCTTACATGCACATCCACTTGTTTGTAATCATATCAATACACACATGTATATACACCCATATATACATATAAATCCACACACACACACACACATATATATATATATATATATATATATATATATATATATTTAGTATATCGAGGCAGCAAGTAATTTTCTAGACATATGCTATTAAATATAAGAGACAATGAATGTCTATTATGTTTAATCATGAGCCGTTCTAAATGTCATATTTTTGCTTTAATTTCAGTTGCAAATAAAGACAAAAATTCCCCAACATTTGGATAATTATTTATTGGTTTTCTTCTAAGCTTTTTTTTTTGTTTTAGCTAAGAATATCGATCAAATTAAATATCTTAAAAACAAATTTGACAGTCACTCCGTCCTCAAATTTACATTAGAACTTAATATTAATAACAAACTCCCATTCCTTGATGTATTCATTGATTCTAGCACACATAAATTTACTACTTCTCTATATAGGAAACCAACTAGCATAAATTCGTGTCTTCTTAATTATAATAGTGAATGCCCCCAACGATATAAGTTAGCTGTTATAAAAAACTTACTTCAACACACACAAATGATATCTTCTTCCAAATCTATATTTTATAAAGAATTACACAACATTAAGCAAACACTAGTCAATAATGGATTTCTTAACTCTGTTATTGATCAACAAATTAAAATGTATCTCAACAAACTTAACAATAGCTCTAACAATAATGATAATATTAATAATTAATGGTTTACATCAAAATAAACATAACACTATTAACTTATACTATTGCAACCAAATACATAATAATTATAAACAAGATGAAAAAACTCTCAAAAACATAATACGTAGAAATGTTAAACCAGTCGAAAGTAATAATCAAATTAAACTCATTATATATTATAAAAAGTTTAAAATAATTGACCTCATAGTCTCTAATAACCCAACAAGCACTAAACAAAATTCTCTACAAAAAACCAATGTAGTGTACCAATTTACATGCCCATTCAGAGATTGCATCTCTAATACTAATCAAAAACCTAGTACATATATTGGTTTTACTACAACCACGCTCTCCCGTAGACTTACATGTCATCTTTCTGATCAGAGTACTATTAAACAACATTTCTCTGAAAAACATAAACATGTAGGTAATATCAGACAGATTTTGGTCAACAATACAGTGATCCTTACTCATACACACAGTAAGAGGAAGCTGCAGATATTGGAGGCCATGTACATCAAATCAAAACAACCAACACTCAATAAAATCAACTTTAAAGCAGGAAATAACATATTACATTGCATTTGACAACATGATTTTGTTGTCATTTCACACTATCCCGCGGTGTGACGTCATAAAACAGCGTCGCAAACTTAAGAACTGCGTTTATTATTTTTGGTAACTATTGCCGTTGCTAAGCGGAGTTTTATGTCAACACAAAATAAAATCATCAGTGATGGTGGATTTTATAATATTTTTGTCTTTATTTTCAACTGAAATTAAAGCAAAAATACGACGTTTAGAACAGCTCATGATTAAACATAATAGACATTCATTGTCTCTTATATTTAATAGCATATGTTTAGAAAAAAACAAATATATATATATATATATATATATATATATATATATATAAAACACATGCATGGAAATACACACACACACACACACACACATATATAAATTTATATACATTTGCACATATTTTTAACAGTATACATACATTTTAACATAAGCATATACACATACATGATTATGCACACACTTATCCATACATATATACATATACATACCCACTTACATCTATGTATTCTTGGATTAGGTTATATATAATTACATTGGACACACCGCTATGTGATTAGCAAGAAGACAAACTTTGCATCTCTTAGACCAGAGTTCATTAGGATCTTAATGCAACATGCACGGATACCTACCAAACGCAATCTGTAACATACTTGTTGATAACACGAATATCATCGTGTCATCCATGTGAAAAATAGGCTAAAAATAATGGAAATATTATTAATAAAAAAATCCCACACTTACTAATATGAACTACGAATATGGCAACAATATGTTTACTGTGTTCAGAATATAAAACAAACACAAGACTGTACACACATAAACAATACGCATATTCAGTCACGCGTAAAATAAAATCCACCCTCAATAATGGCTAAAAGTATAGCCAAAAGCATTTAGAAAAACAAAATATTTGAACAATTTTTTATATAATTTATGTCCTGAAAAGAAAAACGTCATCAGTTTTCATGAAACATTATGTACAAAAAACGTAACCATAATAACTTATCGGTCAATTTTAACGAAAACTATACATGTTTCGTTAAAACAACTAACAAAGAATATTTTAATAATTAATTTAATTTTTCCAGTATTGCTACACATTTCATTTTTATTGGAGAATGTAAAAAACGTTCCATAATTTTTGACTTTCCAAGTGTTTTCAGCCACTTTACTGGCCATTTTCAAGGATGTTATTTTTTCAATGTTGTTATTTCATCCTTGTGTTTTGGCCGTAATGTCATTTTTATGTTTTTTAAAAAAGTATTCTTTAAAAGTTACCACATGAAGCATGCAACTAGATATCACGTAAGCGCCTGTCTATTTTTTAAAATTTTCAAAACTATTTCCACTGTTAAATAATGTAAGAAGGATGGCAGGAAAAAAATTGTTTGATATATAGTGTTTTTCTTATAGCAAGATGCTTTTGATAGTGTGATTTAAATAGTAGTTTTTCTTAAGGGTTCTTGTAAATTATGAGTTAAAGTAGGATCTAATTCATTTCCCATACTGACTTTGTTCATTTGGATGTGGAGGTTACCATTATGGTCATAATACAATTATGGTCATAAAACGGAGTATTTGTAGTACAGGTAATATATGAATAACCAGGAAGCAGCATTAGGATACAGTTTTGGTTTTTTTCTGTTACTTTTTATTATACAAGTTTTTTTCTGTTACTTTTATTATACAAATTATATATTTATATAGATGCAATATTTCAAATTCTTAAATGAACCATTGTCAAGGTTATATTCATTTTTGACCGATATTCTTTATTGTATTTTCTGTTGTTTTTTATAGTAACCCGAACATTTTTTATAAGCAGTGAGTATCAGAATTAAGTCTCCAAGTTTGCTTCCACTCCATTTGGTTTACATAACAAGCACAATATGTTAATCTTAGAGTTGTGATAAAAAAACAAGATGAAATGAAAACCTGTTTAAAATTAATCCTAATTGGCACTGCTTCATCAAAGAAATTGAAATATTATATCTGACACTACTAGAGTCATAAAAATAAAAAAAAATGTTAAGATGAAAGAAATACCAATCAAACGTTAATGATGTCGTATAATGCTCCATCTAATAATAAAATATAAGTGAATATTATTCTTTGCGTGATAACAGCCATAAACTGATTGAGTTGTTGCAATGAAAAGCAAGATTAAAATGGAAAAAATACCAGTCAAAAATTCATAAAGGTTGATAATGATTCATTTATTAATAAAGTTCAAGTGAATATTAAAGTTTGTTTTTTTAACAGCCATCAACTTATTGTCTGAGTTGAGTAAATACAGTTAAAAAGAAAAATCAAATAAAGTTGAAAGAAAATCTAGTGAAAAATTAGTAATGATTGACAATGCTTCTGTGACTATAGTTCTGGTAAAGAAAGATTTGTGATGGGCTTGTGGGACTTTCTCAATAACAAGATGTTCCTTGCAACTGTCATGGTTGACTGGGAGGGATAGTATCATTGTTATATATCACTGTACGACGACAAACAACGAGAACACACATATATAAAAATATAAGGTTATATTTCTATTCCTGACGACGAGCCTGTGTGGAACAGAGAATGGAAGAGTGAGAGCGTACATAGAATGAGTCGACGGGAGTGTAAGTCTTGCCTGTGGTGTCTCTCTGCTTCCACTGGCCGTTCTCTGCTGGCGAATCTGTGTGTCGATTTCTTTTTATAGTCTTCTAGAACCGGGACTTTTCCTTCCGGTTTTGTCTCGCCTACGCAACGCCCACGTAATTCCAAGAGACACCTGTTTTGTTTACTTCCGTAGTCATTTCCGCCGCTGTCGGGAATAAGGTCAAACGAGCCCGACTCATAACCCTGCGACATCCGCTCCAGACGCCGACAGGATGTATTTCTCAAACACCTGTCCTGTCGTTCGCTGACCCCTTCATCGATGGGAAATATCATCGATTGCATCAACCTTCTTCGGGTGGGGGCTAGATTGCTATATTACATCATAAAGTTGAGCTAATACGAGCAAGCTTAACACTATGGGAATTTTTTTTTTTTTTTTTAATCATATCACCCCAAGCAAGGCGGTAACGCCACTGATGTGCAGGGGGCTACATGAGAGTGAGAAGATTAGAAAAGAGAAAACCGGAAACCACATCCTAAACAGGAAACAAGGGATGAGCCTCTTCACCTGTTCAATAGATGTGGGTGGAGTGTGAACCGGGATGATGAAATTATACCGAGACTGATTAGTAAGTAGTGATTGGGAAAAAAATTGCTAAATAATAAAACATTCCATACCTTATCTGAGACACACTGCAAGGTTTCATCCATACATCCAACCACAATAGTTTTGTTAAGACGTACTAAACCGACAGGCTGCGAACTCAGTTCAATACAATGTTTTGGTGTGGTGTTCACTCTGTAAAAGTGTTAACAAAAAATCTACAATCATTTAGATTAATACATAATCATATTTGGAACTATTGTCATCTCACCTGTTATTTCACTATAAATTTTTATCTACTGTATATACGCAATGAATGTTGGAAAACAGAATGACTGAGATATTATAGAATAAAGAGGAAGAAACTCAAATATATAGGGATATTTCAAATAAAAATTCTTCAAATAATACGAGTAATAGGGAGAAATTATTCCCAAAAGGTTGGTGAAAAGTACTCAACAAAACCAAAAAGGGATTTAAAAAAAATAAATCTTCTTGGCAATTTTATCAGATCTTATACTGAAGGTCAATCCAAAATCCTTTCAGTATTTGGTCAGATTTTAGGTTAGAAGTCAAACCAAGACCTTTTTAATATTTGGTCACATTTTAGGTTAGAAGTCAAACCAAGACCCTTTCAGTATTTGGTCAGATTTTAGGTTAAAAGTCAAACTAAGACCTTTTTAGTATTTGGTCAGATTTTACACATGTAGTCAATCCAAGATCTTTTTAGTATTTGGTCAGATTTTAGGAAGGAGGTCAATCAAAAAACATTTCAGTATTTAATCAAGCTGGAAGTCAAACCAAGACCTCTTCTCTATTTAGTCAGATGTTAGGTTGGAGGTCAATCCAAGATATTTTCAGTACTTGGCCTGATATTAGATATCTGATATCAGATATATTCTATCCCAGACTTATTCAGTAAAAATTAAAATTTTTAGACTGCATAAACTGTGTAATATTTATATACATAAATAAAAAATTATTATTATTATTTACACTATAGTTCAGACTGTCGTCCTCATCTTTGTTGCCATATTCTCAAAGTTTCAGCTGGCTTTCTTCAGGTGATATGAATTTTGAACTGAAACCTATATTTCGTTCATCATTGTAGATTGTTCTAGTTCCATGACTCATGCTCCTTCCAGATGTCACAGTATCAGTTATCTCCCTTTAACACAGCTGTTGAAATTTTTGTTCACATTGTACCAACAACCCTTTGGGTCAAGTCACGCATGGTCCAATTGGTAAAAATGTTGGTTGAATCCAGTGACTTGATCCAAAGAGTTGTGAGTTCAATACCTGGCTACAAAAACTGCAAGAGTTGAGTTAAACGGATACTGAAACATCTGGAAGAAACATGGCTCATAGAACTAGAACAATCTACTCCTGTGAACAAAATAAAGAGTTCAGTTTGAAATTGCAATCACCTGAAGAAGGCCAGAGTGTACAACAGCTGAAACATCATGAATATGTCAACAAAGATGAGAACAAAAGACCTAAAAATGTATATAGTGTAAATAATTACAATACTGCATCTCAGAAATATAGACAAACATAGTTATGTATGTTTATGTGTGTTTTAATATCTATAGAAGAAAGAGAAACACATCTATCTAAATCTAAACTTATTTATAAATGGAACTTTGTGTGTGTGTGTGTGTGTCCATTACCTATAGACTCCGAAATGACTGAACTAATTTTCTTGAAAATTTACACAGTTGTACTATAAGTGTCTGCAAGTGTTCTTAGCTAGGTTTTGTGTCAAAGTACTCCCAATAAATATCGAAAATCAAAAAATCGGGTTATAGAAGGAGTGGTTCGATTTTAATCAAATTTGATGCACTCATAGACAAAGACATAAGAAACGATATTCAGAAGTTTCAAAGTTGCAAGTCAATAGTGCAGAAAATCGATTGTTCTGTTTTTATGGCATATCAACCTTGGCGGGTCATTTATTGCCAACTAAATTTTATTTACTTATTGCTGGTAATACCTTTTTCCTTTCAACAATTTATTGTTTTTTATATAAGTTTGTGTGTCTAGTAATACTTTTTTCTTTTCGAGTATCAAGATTCATTGAGATTTTGTTTTTAAGGGCAGGGTCCCCAAGTCCTACCCTGTTATAACTGGAGGGAAGGGACGGATTAATGCCTTTCCCAAGGGTACCAGTGCTTAAGTGAATGCAGGGTATTCAACTGGAATTTGAACTCGGCTCACTGATTTCTCTTTCCGAGCCAATATCCACTGCACCACAACGCACATCTGTCACTAAACGCTTACAGCACCTGGTTTTCCCAAGCGATCACCCATCTAAGTACTGACCAGGCTCAACGTTGCCTAACTTCGGTAATTGAACAAGAACCAGTGTATTCAACGTGATATGGCCGTAAGCCTAATGCCTGAAGGTGCCAGCAAATCAGGTTTCACTGTATTTTAATATGCAGCATTGATAGCAGTCCCCTAATCAACTAGAGGTACCAGAAATGTATGACATTTTTGGAATGTGCATCTATGAATTGCAGGTATACAATGGGAGGTCTCATAATATTGTGGAAGTTTAATTTGCTAATATTTGAAAAAGAAATCAATTTGCTGTCATGGAAAATGAACTTTTAATACTTTACTGCCAGTGATTTTTGAGATGTACCAATTTAATTGCACTAGAATCGCGTACTCAGATTTTTTAACAATTCAGTCAGACTCTGGTGATTTAACAATTGAAATCTCTTAAATACTGATAGTGTTTTTTTTTTTATAATCATATCACCCCAAGCACGGCATTTTACTGCCACTGTTTTACAGGAGGTTACATAAGAGGAAAGTTATGAGAAAGAGTGACAGGTTATAGGGGGTGTCAGGAAGTGGGTAAGAGAAGGATTAAAATACTGATGAGAATGGAGTGGATGAAGAAAGGAGCATGAGAGAGAGGATGAAGGTTAGTGAGATGGGAGATGACTATTGACTTTACATTTAAATTCTTGGAGATTGTAGCTGTCGAGGAAGCAAGTAAACGGAAGGGAATTCCACAGGCGGGAAGTGCGAGAAAAGAAGCTGATACAGTAGAATTTGCGTTTACAATTTATTGGTGTCACAGTAAAAGGATGGGACCTATTTGCTAATCTTGTGATTCGAGTAAATTTATATATAGGAGGCACCAGTGAGTTAAGTTCATTGGAGCAGAAGCCATGAAAGTATTTGTAGAAGAGACACAGGGAAGCCACATTGTGCCAGTGAGAAAAGGACTGTATCTGAGCTGCCAAGTAGGGATCTATCATATTACAGATTCTCCGTTGGATTTTGTCAAGGACATCTAGGTGGATAGCAGGAGTACCCAACCGATATGGCAGCAATATTCAATGGACGGGAGGATGATAGATTTATATATGTGCAGGATTGTTTCAGGCAGAAAAAAAACTTCCTGGCCCTACACAGAGAACCCACTTTCTTAGCAGTGGATTTAGCTATGGATTCTATGGATTCTATATAGTCATTCAACTTCAGGTCTGTTGTGAGAGTTAAGCTGAGTCAAAGAAATGTTCTTTTATGCATTTTATTCCTGTTATGCAAATGCTTTGAAATTTTTTTCTGCTTTCAAACAATGAACAGTAGTTCACTGACTTTTTTTTTTAAATACCATGCATAGGTGATCATGTCTTTCTACAGATTTCTCGTTTTGATTATCTGAGAACTGGGATAATTTCTTGGGAATAACAGGTTTCTTGTTGCACTTCTCTATGATTTTTTTTTAATTCAGAGTAGTTCTTCTAAACTGACTAGTGAGCCCAGTCTACCCTGCTATTTAACCCAAAAGTTGGAGTGAAAAATGATAGCCTCATGCCTTTCTCTCTCAAGAGCATTAGTTCACAACTTGCATTCACTCCACTGATCACACTTTTCACACAAATTACTGAGATTCAATCCACCACACAAACAATAATGAGTTGTGTAAACTTTAAAAGACATTTCTTAGATTTCCCCAACATTGGGCAAAATGATAATGTTGAGAACTCTTGCACTAATATATGTTTTTAGCATAACTGCAATTCTTCAAATTCTTGAAATTTTAGTTTGTTGGCATTTCTGCACAAGAGGTAGTTTTGATTAATGCTTTAAAAATATGTAATCGGATTAAAAAAAAATCAATATTTGTCACATCTGTATGCATAGTAGAAAGCTACATGCACAAATATAACATGTAAAAATATATTGAATAAACAGAGAAACTCTTCTAAGAGCAGTTTAACACATCACCCAATAAGTCCCAGGCCTAACATATAGACGGCACCACTAATAAAAAAATCAATAAGATTTTTATGAAATATTAAGATTTAAAAGACATTTGACAAAATTTGAGCTTAATCGGATTATTAGTTTACAAATTACAGTTATTTAAGTGAAGATACTGTTGCAAATTTTCAAAACAATGGAAAAATCTGAATTTTCGGTGTTGATAAAGCATTGCTTTTGGATAGGCAAAAATACTGTTCAAGCAAAGCAGTGGCATGATAAGTGTTATTCGGATTCTGCTCCATCGGAAACAATGGTTAAGAGGTAGTATGCTGACTTTAAACATGGTTGTACAGACACAAATGATACTGAATATTCAGGTTGCCCAAAATTGGCAGTTGTCTCAGAAAACACCAAAAAAAATCCACAAACTCGTTTTGGATGATCGTAAACTGAAGTTGTGTGAGATAGCACACAAGTTGAACATATCAGAAGGCAGTGTATTCACCATTTTGCATGAACATTTGTCAATAAGAAAGCTGTGTTCAAAGTGGGTGCTACGTTTGCTCACAGTCGATCAAAAACAACAATGTGTTGACAATTCAGAGTGTTGTTTGCAACTGTTTCAGTCCAACAAGAAGGAGTTTTTACATAAATATGTGACAATAGATAAAATATGGATCCATCACTTCACTCCGGAGTCAAATTGGCAGTCAGCTGAGTGGACAGCAGCTGCTGAAAGCTGTCTAAAGCGACCAAAAACGCAAACATTAGCAGGCAAGGTTTTGGCCACCGTATTTTGGGATGCTCAAGGTATTTTGTTCATTGATTACCTTGAGAAAGGAAGAGCCATCAATAGGGAATATTATATGGCATTATTGGTGTGCTTAAAGGAAAAAAAATCAGCCACAAATGAAGAAGAAAAAGTGATCTTCACCAAGACAGTGGACAGTGTCACAAGTAAATTGTAACAATGGCAAAACTATATGAATTGTACTTCAAATTGATTCTACATCTACCCTATTCTCCAGATTTGGCCTGCAGCGACTACTGGCCGTTTGCAGACCTGAAAAGAATGCTCCAGGGAAAGAGATTTGGCTCTAATGAAGAAGTGATATCGGAAACTGAGGAGTATTTTAAAGCCAAAGACAAATCATTCTACAAAAAAAGCATCAAATTGTTAGAGAAGTGTTGAAATGAGCGTATCACCCTAGAAGGAGACTATGTTAATGAATAAAGTCAAATTTTGTCTAAAAGTCGTTGTTTTATTAATTATGCCTGGGATTTATTGATATGTTACCTGCATTTGGATCAATAGAATATTAATCAAACAAATAAAAATAATAACATTTTTGTCTCATTAATATGCCAAAAGGGTAAAGTACAATTGCTGTTTCAAATTTTTCACCTTTTGAAGGTGTAGATTTTTCCATCTCTGCAAGTGACAATGATTCTGTACTCAACATCATACATTCCTGAGATGTTTATGAACACAGGAACACTTGGTAGTGTCATCTGTAAAAGAGAAATAATTATTGATCAGTTCGAGCCAAAAATATTCATTCAAAGATTATCACTTCTTAAATAAAACTTAAATAATAATTTATTTACTGCTTGCATTTAAAAGATGACAGTTGGTTAAGTGTCATATGGGATAGACACTTGGATAATCATGTCTCTTTCAATCTGTGACTGACTAGGCAGAAGATTTTCCTGCAGTAGGTTGCATTTCTTTCTGCAACAGACTGGTTGCCAACCAAGGTTATAGAACCCAATGTGTTCCACTATTTAACCCATAGGTAAATGAAGAAGAGATGGATTAATATCTTTACCAAGGGTATTTGCGTGTAAGTGAATGCAATGAATGGTATTTGTCTATATTTCTGAGATGAGATAGTATTTACATTATTCAGACCTCATCTTTGTTGCCATTTGTACAATGTTTCGGCCGTTGTACATTCCAGCCTTCTTAAACCAAACCCTTTATTACAATCACTGGTGTATATGAACTCTATTCCTTGCGTAGTAGTGCCTCTTTTACCAGTCATGAGTGATCTCCCTCTAACTCTGTAAGTTACTTTTTCACCACCGCTGTAGCCTAGTATTGAACTCACAACTCTTTGGGTCAAGAATCTGAAAGTTACTTGTCTCTGGATGTCACAGTACTAAAAAATAATGCTATTCAGGTCATTTATACTTTGACTATCGTCTTCATCTTTTTGGCTATTATCACAATGTTTAAGCAACTGTAGGCTCCAGGCTTCATCAGGTACTTTTCAATCCAGGTCCAGAGAAAGTAAGCTAGCTGCCTTCACCCTAGTCGGGTTGAGCCGGCTTCCTCCCAGTGATGGTGAAAGATTCATTGGGATTTGTTTAAGGGCAGGGCCCCAAGTCCTACCCTGTATAGACCTCAGGAATTTTAATTATCCCGCAACAGGCCGCCAATACCTGCTGCAGTAGACTGGTTGCCAGCCAAGGCTATAGAACCCAATCTGTCCTGTTATTTGACCCATAACTGGAGGGAAAGGACAGATTAATACATTTCCCAATGGTATTAGCACGTAAGTGAATGCAGGGCATTCAACTGGAATTTGAAATCGGCTCACCGATTTCTCTTTCCAAGCCGACATCCACTGCACCACAACACATATCCATCAATAAACGTTTACAACACCTGGTATTCCCAAGCGGTCACCCATCTTAGTACTGACCAGGCTCAACGTTGCTTAACTCCGGTGTATTCAATGTGATATGACCGTAAATAATATGACCGCAATAGGTCCAGAGTAACGAGAGATCTGTGGGGAAAAAAAATTCTGAACTTTTCCAGGACTGCGTTAAGAAGATTTAAGGACTGAAGTTTATGCACAAACATACACACAAAATGAATAGCCAGCAGTTTCAAAAATACACACATTGTGATTTATCTTCCAATAATTTAACATATGAGATGTTCAAAGAAAAGCTACAGCTTGTTCCAGTAATTCATGTCATGGGCATCAGTTGAAAACAGTGAAGAAATTAAAGTGTTAAAGGCTAAAACACAACTGAATGCAGGCCTGGCTATGTTACACATTTTGTGTAGCATTGTACACAGTTTGAAGTTCTACTACACTCAAAAAGTTTGAATGACACTTTGATTTGTACTTCAACACATTTCAGCCATCTAGACAACTCATGGTTTGTGAATGACACAAAAATTCTTGACTGTTGCACATTTCCTGCAAAGTTAAGTACAATGAATTTAATCAACAAAATTACAAACAGGAATTTTCACAAAAGGGTGACACATTTTAGCTACTCCAATTATTCATGACTTTTGTTGCACATGGCACAGAACACAATGAAGTTAACTTTTTCAGTTCATCAAACTTAGCATTCAGCTTCTCTTCCAATTTTTACATCTTTATCAACTTGTCCTTTGCAGAACTTTGCATGACATTAGACTTTGTGATAAAGTTCTAAGTCTGCCCAGTTTTCTCACACATAGCTATCACTTGACTTGAGTAAATCCTGTGTGCAACTTTCAAGCTTGTGTTTTTTGGTCTTCAGTTCTTCAATTTCCATAAGCATGTATTTCCATTTTTGTCCAGCTGATTCTTCCCACGTTTTTTTCTTTTCAGTCTCAAGTTTGGTTTGGTTTGGTGTGTTTTATTGCATATCAACCCCTTGGGGTCATTTAATGCTGAAGCATTAGCTCCTTCAAAAGCCTATTTTTGTTGGCGACATTTTTTCCTTCAAAAGCCTATTTTTGTTGGCAACATTTTTTCCTTCAAAAGCCTATTTTTGTTGGCAACATTTTTTCCTTCAAAAGCCTATTTTTGTTGGCAACATTTTTTCCTTCAAAAGCCTATTTTTGTTGGCAACATTTTTTCCTTCAAAAACCTATTTCATAAAAGTCTATTTTTATACTTTCATAGTGTGTTGACCCCTGTTTGGAGGATTAACTATTTGCCCATAGCTGGAACCCTAACAGGTGCTACCACCCCGAGTCAGGGTGAACCTGGGAACAACAGCAATTAAAAGGTGGTTTCATGCTCCTCGCAACCTTGAAATCAGAGGCCTTGCTGCCGGATGCAGTTTACCGTCATACCCAGGACCATCCTTGGAAGCACTGCAGAGAAAAGCCTTAGTCATGGGAACATTCCCAGTACTCAAACTGTGGCCAAATAATCTATGGTAATGTGTTATGCAAATAAAGTTAGCGGTTTCATATTGTCAGTGGAAATTTCTTTTTATTGACTGAGAAACATGCTTCTCCACTGAGGCATGTCCATGAGAGAGTACCAGCAATCTGTGAATAACTTTCCACAGTTTTTGATATTTCCAGCAACCTCCTCCTCAACCTCATTGTACTGACTGATGATGACATCAGAATTAGACTTGCTGACTTGTTTCTTGTCTATCATGTGGGAAAGACATCTTTTCAGAATTCTGCAGCAGATTTTTTTTTTCAGAAATGGGTCCTGGGTTCAGCTATGTGAGTGACAAGGGTATTGAAGGGGAGATTTTGCCAGAAGTTTCTCAATGATGATGACGATGATGATGAATGTTGTCTTTGTTGCAATTCTGCATGCAAACAGATCTTTTGCTGACAGTCAATCAGTTAAGTGCTATACGTGATGCACGCTTCGGGTGATCATGTCTCGAAAGACTGACTGGGTAGAAGATTATCCCGCAGTAGATTGACATTGCTTTCTGGGGTAGATTGGTTGCCAGCCAAGGCTATAGAACCCAATCTGTCCTGTTATTTAACACATAGCTAGAAGGAATAGACTGATTTTCCCAAGAGTATTTACACATAAGTGAATAGAAGGAATTCAACTGGAATTCAAATTTGGTTCCTCTATTTATCAGTTTGGAGTTGATATCCACTGCACCACAACGCACATTTTTTGTTGACACTTTTTTTTGGATAAATTTTGCATATATCCACATTCAATCAATGCAATATGTTTGTGAATGTTTGCATTTGAAAAAATTCTTACAAATTCATTCAGTTTGGAAAGTTTAAGTATGCTTTTAGTGTGCTCTTCCTTTACAAATTTTAAGTTTCGTGATCATGCTAAAAAGATCATCTGCAACAGTATATCACTCTGATATTTTATCAGAAACAGTTCAACGTCTTTTGAAACAGACACAAAAATCTGCAGTTTCAGGGGAAGTAGAACGTCATTCACATTTGACAGCACATGTGACAGTTTTTCTTTTTGTACACTGTGCAACTGGCTTTCCATTTTTGATTCACCTGTGGATGGAGCTAACCAGTTATTAGTAACCAAGTATTACTGAACATGCAACACACTTCTTTATCTTTACTGAAAATAGAAATACTGATGTGTATGAGTAAGGATTTTGGTTTATATATGCTACACACATAAGGCAGACATCTAAACTTATTTATAAATGGAACTGTGTGTGTGAGTATGTCTGTGTGTCCATTACTTATAGACTCCAAAACGGTTGAACCGATTTTCTTGAAAATTTACACAGTTGTACTATAAGCGTCTGCGAGTGTTCTTAGCTTGGTTTTGTGTTGAGGTATCTCCGATAAATATCGAAAATCGAAAAAATCAGGTTGTAGAAGAAGTGGTCAGATTTTAATCAAATTTCATACACTCATAGACAAAGACATAAGAAATGATATTCAGAAGTTTCAAGGTTGCAGTTCATACAATAGTGCAGAAAATCGATAATATATATATATATATATATATACATATATAAAAGCAAGATGTTTGTGTGTGTGTCTGTTTATCTGCCTGTATGTCTGTATTTTTTTCAGCCCTTTTATTTTTGTTTCGGGTTTGGCTCTAAGTAGGTATAATTGTAGTTCTTAGTCTCAGTCATGATATCATTTACTCAAAGGACTTATTTAGCCTTCAAAATTCAGTTTACAAGGAAAAACCTTATTTGATATCGATACCAGGAAATCAAAATTTGACTTACATCCATTCATTTTTCTTTCAGTCTACGGTTTTGCTTTAACTGGAAACAACTATTGCTTTTTAGTCTTTCGTGCCAACGTCCAAAGAGTCTGAGCTCCAGGACCATGGATTAGTTTTAAAGCTTTCATTACACCCGAGCAATGCCGGGCTATATTGCTACTACAAAAATAAAAGCACAGTGTTGCAAGATTGAAATTTAAATTAAAACCAAGTAATAAAAGCCAAATAAGTTTTACTTAGGTACCAACACTAATCCATTGAAAAAACAGCATAGCATGAAGAAAAAGGCACCAAACTTAATAGAAAAGTTTTTTCCCTCAAAATGTTTATATTAAGAGGAATGATCAAAGTAATTTTTAATTATTTTTTTTTTAATTTTTAATTCTTTCTAACACATTCAAAATTTGGGTAAAAAAATTTTTTTTTTTTCATCAGCAGGTGATCAAATTTTTACCAGAGTTTACTATGGATAATGTAATCATATTAAAATACCTTTGTTTCCCATGAAAAATATATCAATTTGGAAATTCTTGCAAAAAAATCATTTTTTCCGATGTTATATAATTGTTCTTATAACTTCATCAAAATAAGTTTATTAAGCTTTATATTTTGGAATTATATAATTTACCTTTATTTCCTTTAAAAAGTTATTTTACATTTAAACTTTTTCTTAACATTGTTCTGATTATTATGCTCGCTACAGAATATATATACATATATGTATATATAAAGGACATTATACTCTGATGAAAAAACATTTTTCGATGAATAATGAATTTTTACAAGAATTGTTTTCATTTTTCTCATTTAATTATTAGGTTGGTGCAAAAATAATGTCATTTTCTCACATATGTTACTTTTATATATGATTTCTGAATTAATTCATTGATATATATAGCCATGTTATATATCATTTTGAAGTGCGTTTTTCACTATCGAATCGTGTTATTCTTACCGTTCTCAATCTCTTCATTCATTTTTTTTGCAGGCTTTTCAACAGCAAGGACAAAATTCAAATCTGCACGATTTTCTTGTTCCAGTTCAAACTAGGCCGAAAAGCTGCCGAGACAGCTCATGATATCAATGATGCGTTTGGCCCAGGAACCACTAACGAACGTGTGGCACAACGGTGGTTCAAGAAATTTCGCAATGGTGATGAGAGCTTTGAAGATGAAGACGGTTGCGGCCAGCCAACTGCGGTTGATAACGAGCATTTGAAAGCCTTAATTGAAGCCGATCCTCGCAAAACCAAGCAAGTTGCTGTTGAACTCGAGGTCGATCACTCAACAGTCGGTCGCCATTTAAAGCAAATAGGGAAGTCAAAAATTTTGGATAAATGGGTGCCGCATGAATTGAACGATAATAAAAAAAAAATCGTCGTTTCGAGGTGTCTTCTACGCTCCTCCTGCGCAACAAAAACGACCCATTTCTCGAGCGGATTGCAATGTGTGATGAAAAGTGGATCCTCTATGACAACCGGCGACGTTCGGCACAGTGGTTGGATACCAGAGAAGGTCCACAACACTTCCCGAAGCCGAAATTGCATCAAAAATGGTTGTGGTGACTGTTTGGTGGTCTGCGGCCGGTCTCATCCATCACAGCTTCTTGAATCCGGGCAAAACGATCACGGCGGAGAAGAACTGCCGACAAATTGACCAAATGCACCAGAAGCTCCAAAGTATGCGCCCGAGATTGGTCAATATGAAGGGACCAATTCTCCTCCGTGACAATGCTAGCCTGCATGTTGCTCAACTGACCCTGCAGAAGTTGAATGAATCGGGCTATGAGACTCTGCCTCATCCGCCATATTCACCGGACCTCTCGCCCACCGATTATCACTTTTTCAAGCATCTCGACAACTTCCTGCACAAAAAATGCTTGAAAAGCCGAGATGATGCTGAATCGAACTTCAATGACTCCATCGCTTCCAGAACTCTGGATTTCTATGCTAATGAGATAAATAACCTAGTTTCTTGTGTTCATTCTAATGGTTCTTATTTCAATTAATAAAGTTTATTATGAAAGGAGTTATGATCTTTTGAAGTTGAACGTCAAAAAACAACATTATTTTTGCACCAACCTAATATAATAATTCATAAAGTTTTAAAAATATTTTTTTAAATTCTTCAAATCCTTTTTGCAGTTATGTTATTAAGTTATTTAGTGAAGAATATATTTACTAATCAAACATTGAAAAGCTTAATGCAAATATTCATGCAACAAGATTTTTAAAATTAAAAATTTTTTTGTGTGCAGAAAATTCTGTTTATTAAAGTATGGTATTTCATGTGTGACATTAAAAGGTCACGATTTTTAGTTTATTACTCTTACACGAAAAAAATTTGGACAATTATGTCAACCATACTTAGCTTGTTGACCTATCTGGCTGTCATTAATAAATTAACGCATTAGAAAAACAAGAGCGCCATGATTAAAAATGCTTGTATACTATATTTCAAACTATAAACATGTAATACATGCTTCAAATCAGATTAACTTAACATCACAATTTTTCTTAAATATTGTGTTACAGATGTATATTTTATTTTGGAAGATTTTTAAAACTGAGAACTAACTAAAAATAGTCATTTTTTTTTATGTTTTATCATAAAATAGTAAAAAAATTGAGATTCCAATCAATATAATTTCTGTTTGAAATGCACCAGAATATTTTACTTATTGGAAATAGTAAATTTAATCGTTTAGCTTTTAGTAAAGCTAAAATAAAAGCTTTTTCAATTTAAAAAATTCACTTCAAAATTTAGGTTTCGAAATTGAATGGAGGTACCTAGTTTTCATATATTTCATCGTTTTTTGTTTTTTTTTCACACTTACAGCAAAAACTAGAGATGCGGGTCAAAAAAAAATTTTGATAATAACATTATTATTTTTTCAAAGACACATTTTCTATTCCATCATCCTTAGCATCTACATTTTCTTTTGTGACTTTTGGCAACAATTTGGACAAACGTATTTTACACATAGATACGCATTAAAGTAGGATGTGTGCATTGTGCTGCAGTGGATATCGACTCAGAATGACAAATCGGGGTGCCAAGTTCGAATTCCAGTTAAATTCATTGCATTCATTTATGCACAAATACCCTTGGGAAAGGTATTATTCTGTCTCTTCCCTCCAGTTATGGGTTAAATAACAAAACAGATTGGGTTCTATGACCTTGGTTGGCAACTAGTCTACTGCAGAAAGCAATGGCAACCTACAGTGGGATAATCTTCTGTCCAGTCAGTCATGTCTCTTTCAAGACATGATCGCCCAAGCATGTATCACATATGGCACTTAACTGACTGATACATTAAAGTATCTTTATTTTGTTAGCATGAATTCACTCACTTGCACTGACATGAGATGAAAAGGACAAGGTAATTTTGAAATTGACATGGGAATAAAATTTAATTGTTTGTATTTAAAAAAAACAAAAAACTGGTAAATTTTTGGAGACTACAAAAATGTATTTTTTACTGTAAAATAATTTACTATTTTCCTTTCAACTCCAAATTCAGTGAGTACGAATTAATTGATGGAGATGTTTACTTCTCTCTGATGTCTTTTATCTTTGCTTTTCCTCTTTTCTCATTAAGTGAGAATAGCAGAAGACACGCCTTCATATTATTTCTCATCACCTATACAAGAATTGTGGATGTGCGGTGTGGTGCAGTGGATATTGGTTCAAACGGGAGCCGAGTTTGAATTCTACTTAAATTCCTTGCATCCACTTGCACACAAATACCAATGGGAAATATATTAATCTGTCTCTTTGTTGAACTTTTTATGTGCATTGTGGTACAGTGGATATCGGCTCGGAACAAGAAACCAGTTGAATCCATTGTATTCACTTACCTTGGGAAAGGTATTAATCCGTCTCTTCCTTCCAGTTATGGGTTAAATAGCAAAACAGATTGGGTTCTATAGCCTTGGTCGGCAACCAGTCTACCGCAGAAAGCAATGGCAACCTACTGCGGGATAATCTTCTGCCCAGTCAGTCATGTCTCTTTCGAGAAATGATCGCCCAAGCGTGTATCATGTGTGGCACTTAACTGACTGATATACTGTGCAGACCCCCATGGGTCAACCCATTTTATAGTTCACCAATAGAAGGCTTAACCAATCAGGAAGCTGAAAATATTCAATGTGACGTGTATAAAAGGCAGCCATATTTTCTGATTATTTGAGATCAAATTTGATTCAAGACAGTTTCTGATTCAGGAGTGTTAATCTTTGACGGTGTTTCATTGAACAGATTACGTGCTGTGAAGGTACTCTTTATCCATCAATTATGGCAGACATTATCAATACTCTTCCCCCCAGTAATGGGTTAAATAACAATAATTTCTCACATTCACTACCGTTTCAAATTTTAAAACTTGCAGATAGAAAATTTATAATTAGAAATTGTTGTGTCATGAGTAAGAATAAATAACTCAACAACAGGAATAGGTTAATTGTTGTATTCCGTGAAAATAGTATTTACAAAGGTTATTAGTATCCAATGCAAGAATAAGGGTTAATCGTCTCAACCGTCGTAAGACGTAGTATGAGCAATAGGTACTTCCGGGTCGTCACTGGAAGTCTATGACTGACTTGTCGATACGGCTGCTCGGCACACTCTACTATGTAGATGCCACCATTACTTTACATAGTAATGGAATAGTCCATTATAGCCGAATAGGCGCGGGCGTTCCAACAGAAATAAATAGGATTGCTACATACCAAACCCGAGGTCTAGTTCAGGAATTAACTATACAATACTCTAGTGGATGTGTGTCGTGGTACAGTGGTATATTGACTCAGAATGAGAAATCGGAGAGCTGAGTTCAAATTCCAGTTGAACTCGTTGCATTCCCTTTTTTGCAAATACCCTTGGGAAAGGTATGTCTCTTCTCCCTCCAGCTATGGATTACATTACAGGACAGATTGGGTTTTGTAGTCTTGGTTGGCAACCAGTCTAGCACAGAAAGTAATGGCAACCTACTGGGGGAAAATCTTCTGCTTCATCAGTCATGTCTTTTTCAAGACAATATCACCCAAGTGTATATCATATATGGCACTTAACTGGCTGACTATATTCTAATCCTAGATAGAGAAGCCAAACATACAAACAGATGCAATAATAGTATGGCAATGGTAATATTTTATGTTTCCTTATGAGGAAACATTCAGCATTTGTTAAAAAAAGCAATAGAATTTAAAAGGAAAAAATGGTCTTACTGTTTTCAGAACTGTGAAAGCAGCTGAATCCAGTACATATATACAACAGTTCTCTGTTCCAATAATAAGGCAGCTGATAGCGTCATCATCTGTCGAAGACTTCTTCAACGTTCCCATGCATGTAATGACTGGCTGAAAGTTCATATATATATATATATATATATATATTTATTTATTTAGGTAAGACATAAGAAGAAACTGTAAACATGATTTTAAAGAAATCAAAATAAATTATTTTCGTTAGGTTTCTGTACTCATTAATTTAATCAATATAGAATTTGATAATGAATTAACATAAAAGCTATCTGGATAATAATTAACATAAAAGCTATCTGGATAATGGAAATCATTCATTTTTTTGTCCTCACAATGTTTCAGTTATGTATTCTTCATCTTTCTTTGTGTTATAATCTAGAATGGTATTTTTCAAATTTTTTTACTGTAACCCATATTTTGACTAGTGAACCCTATTTTACCATGTGACCCATTCAACCTATGTGTTATAAATTAAAAACTAGTTTCATTTATTTAGCATCGACAATTTATATGTATATTTCTCATCAACTGCACATATTGGCATTGCATGTATCTATTTGTACAAATATAAAATGATTACTTTTAAAAAACAAATTTTCTTTATGTATATTCAATTATTATATATATATATATATATATACATATACACCAGGGAAGTATTCTAACAGAAGACGGAAAGTGAGATATGGAGATCTGAAGGCATATTGGCATGGCCAAGGATGCATTCCAGAAGCTGAGTAAAGTATTAAGAAACAGGAAAATTTTGCTGGAAACTAAGATGAGAATACTCGATTGCAATGTGATGTCTGTCCTCCAATATGGCAGTGAATGCTGGACAATCTCATCAAAGATTAAGGAAAGATTTGTAACAACTGAAATGTGGTTCTATTGAAAAATGCTGAGGA
This sequence comes from Ascarosepion bandense, assembly GCA_037127315.1. Classification (NCBI taxonomy): domain Eukaryota; kingdom Metazoa; phylum Mollusca; class Cephalopoda; order Sepiida; family Sepiidae; genus Ascarosepion; species Ascarosepion bandense. Next base: position 228,385 of record JBBBDQ010001148.1, read on the forward strand.
TACCATGGACGAAACATGTGGTCAATAACAAGGTTTTGGAGAGGATGGACACAAGAAGTTAAACTGATACTTAACATCAGTAAAAAACAGCTGAAGTTTTTGGGACATGTGATGAGAAAGGAGGGCTTGGAGAATCTGGTGCACATGGGACAGCTAGAGGGGGTAAGAAAGACAAGGGAAAACAGCGTATGACATACATGGGGATTGAGTGAGATAACAGAAGGGATGTTACGAGTGACAAGGAATAGGAAGATGTAGAGGGCCATGATCACCTACGTCCTGAAGGGACATGGCACATAGGAGAAGAGGTAAAAATGTACTGCAAGTCAGAATGTTACAAACAAAAAGGTTAACTGCTGATTGACTTACTTGTTTTTTTAAAGGAAAATCTTTGAACGTTTCCACATAAGCATCAAGCAACGTTGTTTCAGAAGGATTAACCTGAATGATCTTGTAAGAACGGACGGTCAATTGAACTCCTTCGTTTCTGAAAGGTAAATGTCAACATGTAATTTACATTGGAGGAATTGTTCTCTTAACTTGAACAGAATCTGATGCGCTCAGGAAGGTAATCCTTCACTTAAGTACTGAAACTGTTATTCCCTGTTAAACCAATAAGATCAAGGTATTTATGTTTATTACTATTAAACAGGCTATAGGTGGAATATAGTTCATTGCATTCATTTACATGCAAATACTCTTGAGAAAAATATTAATCCATCACTTCTTCCTCCAGCCATGGGTTAAATAGCGAGAGAGATTTGGTTCCCGAGCCTTGGTTGACAACCAGTCTATTACAGAAAATAATGGTAACCTACTGCAAGAAAATCTTCCACTCAGTCATGTCTCTTTCGAGACATGATCATCCAAATATCTATCACATATGGCACATAACTGAATGACTGAATAATAGTAGTAAACAATTAAAGCTTAAACTTGGCATAATGTATGTGCCTTGTGGTGCAATGGATATCAATTTGGAATGAGAGATTGGGGTGCCAAGTTCAAATTCCAGTTGAATTCCTTGCATTCACTTATACACAAATACATATGGGAAAAGTATTAATCTGTCTCTTCCCTCCAGTTATGGGTTAAATAATAGAACAGATTGGGTTCTATAGTCTTGGCTCAGAAGGATTCTGAAATAAAATTCTGGAAAAGGTGTAGTCAGAAAAAAAAAATGGGTTATGGAAAGGATTGACATAACTCCCTTCCATATATTTGCTTTCCTGACGGCTAGAACCTCCAGGAATTTAAATCCAATGTCAATTCCAATCTCTTATCCACTTGATTCCATTCCTTTCTACATCACACTGTGTATCTAGTCCTTTTTTTTTCTTTCTACCTTCACAACTGTCTTCACACTTGTGTTTACATCCTTTTCTTGCCCTTTCTCCGACACTCCCTATAGCTGGTTTCTCTTTCTCTTCACTCTCCTCCTGATTAAACTTTTACTCTTATGTAGACCCCTGCGCATATCAACCCTAAAAGAAAAAAACATTGGATCTGTCAACAGTAAATCTAAAAAGGGGGGTGTTATGTACATACCTATGGACAGTAATGGGTACATCCCAATCCTTATATAATACATTAGACTATGGAGAGAGTAGGTTTTTCTTACTGTCTAGCAGTTCTCTACTAGCAACGGTTAACTACTTCACACAGCTTGCAAGTCTTTTATTTGATGATGTTATAAATATTACTATTTATTTTCAACCTCTATTTGGGTTATTACCTGCACAGGTAACCTTTTAAGGTTACAACAGGGTGAAATGATTAAAAGAAAAAATATATCATGATATATAATAAAGATATAATGATATATAATAATAATATTTTTATATGATTTATGAAATATATGACACAGAAATAATTATATCATTAATATATGTTTGAACATTTTGTAGCATTCTTCAGTGAGACTAAAATCAAAGTTGAAATGCAGCAAATACTTCTGAAATGACTTTCTGGATATGTTTTTTTTTAAAGAAAGAAGAATTATTTTCTTTCAATTTTACATGAATTTAATATTTTATAGTAATAGTGAAAATTAAAAGTTCTAACAATGTGCCTCAATTTTGTCAGAGATCTTTCATGAATAAAAATAGTCTGAACCCCATGATGGAATGGAATTTTTTAAGAATTTAAAATAATGACAATGTTTAAATTTCAGGAATATATTCAGTTAAAGAAACTCCAAAACTGAACATACATACATTCTGGTTTTTAATGTTTCTGGAAAAAAAAAATTTAGTTTACGTTTAGGTTTTAAACAGTTTCTTAAGTCTTAAAAGAAGAATTGTTTCCTTCTACGTAACCAAAGGGCGACAGTAGAAAGTACTGGTTAAAAAATTGATTGAACAGTAAAAGAGCAACAAAGTATCACATTTTTAATTAATCAAGTAAGCTCATTAGGATGTGCGTTGTGGTACAGTGGATATCAACTCGGAACGAGAAACCGGGGAACCAAGTTCGAATTCCGGTTGAATCCATTGTATTCACTTACGCGCAAATACCCTTGGGAAAGGTATTAATCCGTCTCTTCCTTCCAGTTATGGGTTAAATAGCAGGAGAGATTGGGTTCTATAGCCTTGGTCGGCAACCAGTCTACCGCAGAAAGCAATGGCAACCTACTGCGGGATAATCTCCTGCCCAGTCAGTCTTTCGAGACACGATCGCCCAAGCGTGTATCACGTATGGCACTTTAACTGACTGAAGCTCATTAAAATCCTTCTCACTATAAATTGTAGGTTGATAAGATTGAAGTAATTAATATGTTGGATTCTCTTAAAAGATGGGTGTTTTCTTACTGTCTAGCAGTTCTCTACTAGCAGTTGTTATTTACTTTTTTTTTTTTTTAATCATATCACCCCAAGCAAGGCGATAACGCCACTGATGCGCAGGGGGCTACGTAAGGGTAAAAAGAATGGAAAACAGAAAGCTGGAAACCACATCCTAAACAGGGAACAAGGGATGAGCCTCTTCACCTGTTCAATAGACGTGGGGGGAGTGTGAACCAGGCGATAGTTTAGTCTATCTACGCCAATTGAAAAACAAAATAAAGAGAGAAAAGAGTGAAAAGATTGGAAAAGAGAAAACCGGAAACTGCATCCTAAACAGGAAACAAGGGATGAGCCTCTTCACCTGTTCAATAAACTTCACACAGTTTGCAAGTCTTATTTGATGATGTTATAAATATTACTATTTATTTCCAACCTCCATTTGGGTTATTACCTGCACAGTAACCTTTTTAGGTTACAACAGGGTGAAATGATTAAAAGAAAAAATATCATGAAAAATATATCATGATATATAATAATAATATTGTTATATGATTTATGAAATATATAACACAGAAATAATACATCTATTAATATATATTTGAACATTTTGTGACATTCTTCATTGAGACCAAAATCAAAGTCGAAATGTTGAAATGCAGCAAATACTTTTGAAATGACTTTCTGAATATGTTCTCATACGATTATGAAAGTTAAGCAACATTAATCCAGGTTAGTACCTAAATGGGTGACTGCTTGAGAAACCAGGTGCTGTAAACTTGAATGTGCTATGTGTTGTAATGAACAATGCCTCAGAATTGGAAATCAGAGCTAAGTTTCAATTCCAGTTGTGTTCCATTATTGTTATGTATGCACCTATGGACCTTAATGGGTATGTCCCAATCCTTATATAATACGTTGGACTCTATTGAGAGAGTGGTGTTGTTTTACTGTCTAGCAGTTCTCTATTAGCAGTGGTTATTTCACGCAGCTTGCGAATCTTGCATTTGATGATATTATAAATATTACTATTTATTTCAAACTCTGTTTGGGTTATTACTCATTTGTAACATTTTATGTTACAACAATTATATTCACTTATATGCAAATACCCTTAGGAAAGGCATGAATCCATCTCTTCTCGCCAGCTATGGTTTAATTAGTAGAACTTGTATCCCTAAATCATTATCCCAATATAAAGAAAACTTTGTTTTAGAATCTAAAAATATTTTCTGATTTTAAATAACCTGCAAAAGGTTGATAAGCCATAAAAAACAAAATCACTCAATCTTGGATCTCATTTGAATATCTGGGAAGGGTGTGGGGAGATTTCATAAAATGAAAATCATTATCAGTATGAACTCTTGGATCACATTGTGACACTAGTTCTCATACCATTACGAAAGTTAAGCAACATTAAGCCAGATCAGTACCTAAATGGGTGACTGCTTGAGAAAACCAGGTGCTGTAAAATTGAATGGGCATGTGTTGTAATGAACAATGCCTCAGAACTGAAAATCAGAGCTGAGTTTCAATTCCAGTTTTGTTTCATTATTGTTATGTACATACCTATGGACCTTAATGGGGATGCCCCAATCCTTATCCTTATATAATATGTTGGACTCTACTGAGAGAGTGGTGTTTTCTTACTGTCTAGCAGTTCTCTATTAGCAGTGGTTATTTACTTCACACAACTTGCGAGTCTTGTATTCAATTATATTATAAATACTATTTATTTCCAACCTCTGTTTTGGGTTTTTTTTTTTTTTAATCATTTCACCCCGAGCAAGGCGGAAATGCCACTGATGTGCAGGGGGCTACATAAATGTAAAAAGATTAATTAAAAAAGAGTGAGGAGTACGAACTAGTTAGAAAGGAACAATAGAAAGCTGAGAAAGCAGGTGCGATGACAGATACATAGGTGGAGAGAAAGGGAAGGTTATACAGGGGTGGGGAGAGAGCTAGAGTCCAGTGGTTAGTAGATGAGTATTGACTTTGCACTTAAATTTATGGAGGTTGTGGCCGCCAGGAAAGCAAGAATACGGGAGCGAGTTCCACAGGCGGGAAGTGCGAGAGAAGAAGCTGCAGGAGTAGAATTGTCGTCTGCATTTGGCTAACCTGACTGTGAATGGGTGGGACCCAGTTGCCAGTCTGGTTGCACGAGTAAACACCTGTTGAGGAGGCATCAGTGACTTAAGTCCGTCTAAGCAGAAGCCATGAAAGATCAGTACCTATCACATTACAGACTCTCCTTTGGAGCCTGTCAAGAACACTGAGGAGAACGGCAGGGGCACCTGGCCATAAATGGCAGCAGTACTCCATGCACGGACGGATGGTTGACTTGTATATATGCAGGATGGATTCAGGTGGAAAAAACATCCTGGATCGGCATAGCGACCGAACCTTCTTAGCAGTAGATTTTGCTATGGATTCAATATAGCGGTTCCATTTGAGGTCTGAGGACAGGGTAAGTCCAAGGAGGCGTAGTGTATTACTCTCCGGGAGAATCGCTTGGTCCATGCTTATGGGAGGAATAGTAATCTTTCAAGTTACAACAACATGTATTTCTATAATATATTCTTTTAATAATTATAATTTTACTAAAATATGCAGAAACAATAAACAGTCTATGTCTTTGGCCATCGGTTTTAATGAACAGTTAAGTACCGCAATATTTTTCACAAAAAGTTTTAGAGTTTTCAAGAATATCCAAGTTTTGCATGACTTAATTCTGACGGAAAATATTACCTCATTAAGGAATTATCCTACAGTCATTTTAATTAGGTGTGATTCAAGTCTTGAAGTATAAATAAGTACTTTAATTAGTAATTTAAAGGTCAACTAAATTCATTTCTGTCTCTTGATCTTTAATAATATGAAGTGGTATAATGAGTAACTAAATAAGAAAAAAAAAAAAAAAACTTACTTTAGTCCCTCAAGCAATTCTCGCAAAGTGAAAGAGTTAATTTTCCCCTGAAAAAAAAAAAAAAAAAAAAAAAAACACACAAAGTAAGAGGAATTAGTAATAAAATATTTTGGTAACGTATACAGTTCAGATTAAGTTTCAGTCGCTGAGGATTTTTCATTATCAACATGAGGCAAGCAAGTCTTTGAAAGGCACGAATCTAAAATTTAAATTCTTTTAAAAAGAATTTCAATACATTTTAATCTTAGCCATGGCATCATGAACAATTTAATAAAAATTAATTTTTAAAAAAATTTTTAAATTACTAGAATAAAAATTTGAGATGCATAATGAATTTCTTAATAATAATAATAATAATAATAATAATAATAATAATAAATTAAAGCATATTGACTGTGACTGTGATTACAGAGTCTTTATTGATCAATCTGTTTTCTATGGCTCATCAAATTTTTGCAGGTTATTTAAAGCCAGAAAATATTTTTAAATCGTAAGAATTCTTCTGGCAAGAAAAATAATTTAGTAACATATTGGGATCTGTCAGTCTTGAGAGAAAATGGAAAGAGCACAGGCCTAGGCAGGTTGTCCTGTTTTTTTTCTAAGTGACATTGTCAGTTGTCCATGCAGTATGTCATCCCCTCCATGCCATTGCTGTTGTCCAAGAGAAACAGAGAGGCCAATACAATTTGGCACTGGCATTGTGACAGGAGTTGCCAGAACAAAATATGACATCAAACTGTCTAAGGGACTCCAGCCCTGGATTAGTATTCAGAAATATCTTTCTCCTAGTCTGGTTGACAACCATGACAACAGAGCTCAGACTGCCCTATTATTTTCCCATAGTTTCAAGTTTTGAATTTAAAGTTTTTCCTACTCCTAGACTGGTTGACATCCAAGGCTACAGAACCCAGTCTATTTTGTTATTCAACCATAGCTAGGGAGAGAAGAAATAAATTTATAGCTTTCCCAAGGGTATTAACATGTAAGTGAATGTAATGAATCTATGTGGAATTTGTGCTAGGCCCACTATTTCTTCGATTCGATCTGCAATCCATTACTTCACCGTGCCTCCAGTTTAGTAAGATGTCTAAGTAACCCATAGCAGGGAGGAGAAGAGGTGGAGTCATACTTTTCCCAAAGGTATTGTTACATGTTAAGTGTAACAAAAGAAAAAAAAAAAATTTAGATTAACCAGAACTCAGAGATAAATCACAAATATTTAATTTACCAAAACATTAAATAAAAATATTTACAAATATACAGTTTTGGCATTCAAAAAGAAAAACAGAGTTTACTACTGGCAGAGTAACGGGTAAGTGTTACGAAGGGGAAGGAAGGTGTCAAATATCTTTACCCAGTTAAGATAGCAAAGAAGTTTAAGTGCTATACATTTTGGAAATCCTCAAATGTGTATATAAAGAATAATTATTAGTTTGGTCAATGAAAGAGTCAAAAATATCTATTTACCCATTTAGTTCCATGAGGTTCTCTTTCAGGTTTTAGTTAGTTAGCGACTTTTCTTAAAGATTCGTTTAGCTGGTTATAAATCCTTGAATCAAAGCCAGAGTTGATAATGTCAGCAAATCCGTTTAACAACTAACTGCTCTCTCCTCCAAACCTATTTTTATAGGGGCTAATACCTAATGTGCATATTCAAGAATCCTTTAGAATTCTCTAGATTTTACTCGAATTTTCTCGGACATTTTAGCATCTTCTAAACGTTCTAATTTCCTTATTTTTACGACTACTTCATAAATTAAAACTTTTTTGTAATAACAACTAGGACTCAAATGAATCCCTTACTACAACTTCTTAGACATTATTAATATTTTTATATATAAATGCATCCTCGTAGCAGTATTTATGTGTAAGTGAATAAAACAAGCCCAACCGAAAATAAAATAGGAATTTCTAATTAACAATTCCAAATTGTTACTTATTACATTATCTGCATATCCAAGCTTAAAGTACCTAGTATTCCAAAGCGGTCACCCATCTAAGTACTAACCAGGCTTGAAGTTGCTGAACATTGGTGATCATACGGGAACCAATATGCCAACATTATATGGCTGTAAGCACAGTCATTATTAACTTTATGATCTTGCCAATGGCTATGTAGCATGTGCTAGATACGGTTTTCAATTCAGAAATGTTCTCCTAAAATACTTGCCAACAAGGCTAGAGAGACAAGTCTGCTCTGCTATTTAACACATAACTGGAAGGAGAAAAGATGGATTCATACCTTTTCCAAGCGTATTTGCAAAAAAAGTAAATGCAAAAACACAGAATTCAAAATTGGCCTGCCAATTTATCATTGTGAGCCACTAACCATTATACCATCTGCGTATCAACAAAATAAAGGTAAGTAAATGACAAGAGAGAGAGAGAGAGAGAGAGAGAGATAGATAAAGGAGGCCAACTCACTCACATCTTTAACCTGTGACCACAACTCCTGTTCGGTTGCATTGATCTCTAAGCTTGGCATTGAAAACTTGTAATAAGGTCGCAGATTCTTGTACACATAAATAAAAGGGCCAGAACACACAGCAATAGCTGTAAAGAATTTAAGAAGGAAAGCATTAGATAAATGAAATAAACAATTTAGAGTTGGTATTTGATATCAATGTTTATTGGTTAGATGTTATAATCAAAAAAAAAAAAAGAAACTAAAACAAAACAGATAAGCCTTCAATCTGAACATGCCAGAATACGCAATAAAAATAACCACTGTATTTAAAAAAAAAAATTTTTACTCAAAAAAAAAAAAACAACAAAAAAACAAATGAAAAAAACCATAAGTGGTGTGATTGCTAAAATGATTTTTTTTTTTTAATCATATCACTCCGAGCAAGGCGGTAACGCCACTGATGCACTGGGGGCTACGTAAGAGTGAAAAGATTGGAAAAGAGAAAGCTGGATACCACATCCTAAACAAGAAACAAGGGATGAGCCTCTTCATCTGTTCAGTAGATGTGGGTGGAGTGTGAACCGGGCGATAAGTGTATAATTTTTGCAAATGCTTTCCCCATTCTATTTCTTCGTACCATTCTTCTGTAGAACCACACTTCTTTTGCCTCAAGTCTCCTTGTTATTTTTGAGGAAATTACACAGCATTCCCTGCCATGTAGGTGGATTGATATTATTCAGCAGTCCAACAGTCCTTCCTTCCTTTCTAATAAAATTTTCCTGTTTCTAAATACTTTGTTTAGCTATTATAAGGAATCTTTCACTCTTCCAATGGTCCTTTGGCTTTCTACACCCCATTTTCCATCATCATCTGTTAAAACATTTCCCAGACAGCTAAGTTGGTTGGTTGTTAGTTTTGTTTTTATGGCATATTAGCAGTATAGCCCGGTGTTGCTCAGGTGTAATGAAAGCTTTAAAACTAATCCATGGTCCTGGAGCTCAAACATCTTGCCTTTTATATATATATATATATATATATATATATATATTATCGATTTTCTGCACTATTGTGAGAACTGCAACTTTGAAACTTCTTAATATCATTTCTTATGTCTTTGTCTATGAGTGTATCAAATTTGATTAAAATCGGACCACTCCTTCTATAACCCGATTTTATCGATTATCGATATGTATTGGGGGTACCTCGACACAAAACCTAGCTAAGAACACTCGCAGACGTTTATAGTACAACTGTGTAAATTTTCAAGAAAATTGGTTCAGCCATTTCAGAGTCTATAGGTAATGGACACACACACACACACACACACACACACACACAGAGACAACGTTCCATTTATAAATAAGTTTAGATCAACCTCAGCGGGTCATTCATTGCCAACTAAATTTTATTTATTTATTGCTGGTAATACCTTTTTCTTTTCAACAATTTATTGTTGTTTTTAAATAAGTTTTTGTGTCTAGTAATACTTTTTTCTTTTCGAGTATCAAGATTCATTGGGATTTATTTTTAAGGGCAGGGTCCCGAAGTCCTACCCTTGTTATTTAACCCATAACTGGAGGGAAGGGACTGATTAACACCTTTCCCAAGGGTACCAGTGCTTAAGCGAATGCAGGGCATTCAACAGTAATTCGAACTCGGCTCACCGATTTCTATTTCCGAGCCGATATCCACTGCACCACAACGCACATCCATCACTAAACGCTTACAGCACCTGGTATTCCCAAGTGGTCACCCATCTAAGTACTGACCAGGCTCAATATTGCTTAACTTTGGTGATTGAGCGAGAACCGGTGTATTCAACGTGATAGGCCGAAAGCCGACAGCTAAGTAATAATATGAGTATTAGTATTCATTTTCTTAGATTTAATAGAAAATCTATTTTTCTCTTTCTTTCTAAATTGACCCCAAAAACATAATCTTTATCAGTCTGTGGCGACCTTTGTCGGATTAAGGCCTTTCCTAGGGAGGGATAGACCATTACCCTACCACATGGTCACAATGTGCATCAATAGATGTTTACAGCAGTGGTCACCCAGCTAGCTACTGACCAGATGTACAACTTTTATGATCAGATGAGAACTAGTGTTTCCTCGTGATATAGCCACAAGCACAAAATAGTTACAAGTAAATGAGAAAAATTAACTAGAGAAAACAAAACATTTCAACAGAAAACATGGGAGATTGTTTTTTCTTTTTAAATTATGTTTAGTACTGACAGCAGCAAAAAAATATCTTCCCTGGTTTGGATATAGTGTCAACTGTAAAACAATTTAATCGCAGCTTGTTAATGTTATGGCAAAAAAATGATTACCATATTTGACAGTATATAAGGTGCACTTTTTTTTTTTTTTTACTAAAAATATATTTTAAAATTCCCCTGCATATGCCTGATTTATATTTTGTTTCTTAACTTCGGATATAATAAAGTTTTAATAGGCCTATGTTTTTTTTTCCCTTTTATTTTTCATCTAATTGTAATAATTGCTTGTTTCACCAAAATCATACCTCCTAAATATAGCCTTGGCAGTACCATTTCCTTATAATTTTACTAATTACTAATTTTTTCTAAATTTGCCCTGATGAAGTTGGGGTATGTCTTATATGCCATCAAATATGGTAAGGAAGCAAATTACTTGTATTGGATTTGTTGATTGTTCCGAATTCAAGAGCAAGTGAGACAGACCAAGTTGTGAAGAGAAATGCCTGAAAACCACACCAAATGTTGGCCAAGTTCTTGTGAGGAAAATTGTGTCTTTTACCGTTGAAATAGTTAAATGAAACCGCCACTTATACTCTAACATTTTTTTTCTTGGCACTTCCTGCCTGTGGAACTTCCTTCCATTTACTTGTTTACATACAACATCAATTGTCATCGTCTATCTTCTTAAATTCTGCTCATCTTTTATCTTTTCTTCAATAACCCCTGTGCACTAGTTGGGGTGAAATGATTAAAAAAAAAAAAAAAAATTGTTTGGAAGCTGATGATGGTTGTGTTAGCAGAAAGTCACAAGTAACCGAGACAGAGGATTTGAGCATACTGAATTTTATTAAATTAACACTCATGCCAGATTATGGGTTTTCTACAGAGTTGAAGAAATACAAATGTGCCTGAGTAGGATTCCGCAACAGAGATTAGTTAATGTATGGATTCCTTCCCATAAACTGTAATAAATAAAACTCTATTCTGCATAGTTGCAGTATAAACCATAGGTTATCTCCTTGGGAGTTAAAAAAACACAAATGTTCCTGGGCAGGATTCTGAAAAAGAGATCAGTTCTTATAAGTTACTAGCAGTATAGTCCAGCATTGCTCAGGTGTAATGAAAGCTTTAAAACTAATCCATGGTCCTGGAGCTCAGACTCTTTTGACGTTGGCATCAAAGACTAAAAAGCAATAGTTGTTTCCAGTTAAAGTGAAACCGTAGACGGAAAGAAAAATTAATGAATGTAAGTCAAATTTTGATTTCCTGGTATTGATATCAAATAAGTTTTTTTTGTCGTAAACTGAAATTTGAAGGCTAAATAAGTCCTCTGAGTAAATGGTATCATGGCTAAGACTAAGAACTACAATTATACTTACTTAGAGCCAAACCCGTAGCAAAAACTAAAATAAAAGAGCTGAAAAACTGATTTTGATCAGACCCGGTATATATTATCGATTTTCTGCACTATTGTATGAACTGTAACCTTGAAACTTCTGAATATCATTTCTTATGGCTTTGTCTATGAGTGTATCAAATTTGATTAAAATCAGACCAATCCTTCTATAACCCGATTTTTTTGATTATTGATATTTATCGGAGGTACCTCGACACAAAACCTAGCTAAGAACACTCGCAGCAGACGCTTATAGTACAACTGTGTAAATTTTCAAGAAAATTGGTTCAGCCATTTTGGAGTCTATAGGTAACGGACACACACACACACAAAGTTTCATTTATAAATAAGTTTAGGTTTAGATTTAGATATTCCAGAAACAGTGATGCCTATCCAGTATAGCTGCAGTATAAACCATAGATTATCTCTTTGAGAGTTCATCAGACTAAAGTGATGTTTTACCTCTATGTCACTAGATTTAAGTACGAAGCAGAGGGGGTATTCATAATCAGTCAGCCAGTTGAGTGCCATACGTGATACATGCTTTGGGTAATCATGTCTCAAAAGACATGCTTTCTACGGTAGACTGGTGGCCAGCCAAGGCTATAGAACCCAATCTGTTTTATTATTTAACCAATAACTGGAGGGAAGAGATGGATTTATACCTTTCCCAAGGGTATTTGTGTCTAAGTGAATGTACGGAATTCAACTGAAATTCGAACTCAGCTCCCCAATTTCTCATTCTGAGCTGATATCTGCTGCACCACAACACACATTCTTGGACATAGAGCCCAGCAAATTTTATTTGGTTTCTTTTTCTTTATGTTTACATTTTTATTACTGTTGTTATTAAGTATCACCCTGCAATGACAAAAGTACGCAGGTGCAGGCTTTAAGAAAGCTTTATTCAACTGACAATACAAGGTTTGCATATAGTGTTCTTTTATAGCCTCAGTAAACAGAAATAGCTCTCTCAAAGTGGAGAGTGACAAAACAAGGGGAGACCACTCTTGATTATTTGTAACACACATTGAGATAATAGAAAATCTGCCTTGAAAGGTAAAAATTTTGTAAGAAACTTAACATAAATTTACTGTGGTTGATCTACCAATTAAAGCACTTAATACACTTTTGCCTCAATAAATAGCATCTACTTTTAATAAAAGTTGTATTTTTTAAAATTGAAATTATGGCTAAACTCATAATGAGTAACTAATGCATTGAGTGTGTTGTTTTGTAAAAGAGCTCTTTTGTGTTCATATAATCTTTTATTTAAATTCCTCATGGCAATTATTACGGGTGATAGAATCACTTTCTCCATCAAGTTTTAGATTATCATAATTCTGTTTTGTATTAATTAAGTCTTTTATTGTTTTAAAAGTAGTTATAAAAAATTCATGTTAAGCTTAGAAAAATTCTTTTCAATTGTAATATTGGTAGAATTGGTGAATAGATCACATTGGATTTGTCAGAATGGTCCACTCTTCAATTCTGAAATATTTTATGAGCCTTTCGGTTCACATTGGATATGAAACAACTAGGTTATTGTCGGAGCTTAAAAGTATTTTCAATGTATATCTCTTCATGCAATTATTGAGAGCTACAAATCCTGAATGCTCTTAAACAGAATCTAATAAATATTCCAGATTTTATTTTGTTGTTCTGGCGAGAATATAAGTTTAAGAGATCATATATACGAGGGTCATTCAATAAATAAGGTGAATTTTTCGGTATAAGGACTTCTACGAGGGTCATTCAATAAATAAGGTGAATTTTGTCAGTATAAGGACTTCTACGAAGGTCATTCAATAAATAAGGTGAATTTTTCGGTATAAGGACTTCTACGAGGGTCATTCAATAAATAAGGTGAATTTTTCGGTATAAGGACTTCTACGAGGGTCATTCAATAAATAAGGTGACTTTTTCGCTATAAGGACTTCTACGAGGGTCATTCAATAAATAAGGTGAATTTTTCGGTATAAGGACTTCTACGAAGGGTCATTCAATAAATAAGGTGACTTTTTTTGGTATAAGGACTTCAAATACAGATAAAAGTTTACTTCTTTTTTTAATTTTTTTCCTTTACTTCTTTTTCAAAGGGATTTAATTTTTTTTTGCAGATTGAAAAAACACCTTGAAAGTTTTGAAGATTAACAAAGATGGCTGACCAAGAAGCATGCTCCAGGATTGAACAGAGATCAGTTATCAACTTTTTGGTTGCTGAAGGGTGCAAACCAGTTGAAATTCATAGAAGAATGTCAACTGTGTGTGATGCCACATGTTTCAGCCAAAAAAAATATCTACAAGTGGGCTGAATTGCTTAAAGAAGGACTAAGCAGTGTTGAGAATGAAAACAGGCCTGTGAGGCCGACAGAAGTGAGGTCTTAAGGTGATCGAATCAGTTAATGACCTCATTCAGTCTGACAGAAGGGTGACAGTGGATGACATTGCAAGGACATTGAGCCTATCTGTTGGGACAGCACACAAAATTGTCCATGATGACCTTTCCTACTCGAAGGTCAGCTACCGGTGGATGCCAAAGATGCAGACCATCAACGAGCTGGGCTGGGAACTACTCTGTCATCCTCCTTACAGCCCAGACCTTGCCCCTTCTGACTTTCACCTGTTTGGTCCCTTGAAAGCGTTCACGAGAGGCACGACGTTTGAAAGTGATGATGAAGTCAAAAGTGCTGTGAGCAATTGGCTGAGACATCAGTCCAAAGATTTTTATGCTGAGGGAATATGGAAACTTGTGCACAGATGGGAAAAGTGTGTGACACTGCTGGGAGACTACGTTGAAAAAAAAAAAAAAAAAAATGTAAGCTTCTATCTGTATTAGAAGTCCTTATACCGAAAAATTCACCTTATTTATTGAATGACCCTCGTATATATTGATTTGTGTTGAACACTTAGTTTTAGATCATTGTTAGTATGGTGTAACATGATATCTAGGAAATAGTAGTTACATTAAAATAAACATCACTTTAATCTGATAAAGGACAAAATGGGCCACTTATTTATCATTTTCTCTTTTCTATATAAGTGTGTCTTTTGTGTATCTTTACTCACATATTTTTGGTCTATTCACAAGGTTGTTTTTGTCTAGTGGCATATCAAGTCATATAATGCTGAAATCTGAATATGAAAATTCAGATTTTATAATTAATTCAAGAGAATGACGTTGCTTTGGTTTGTTTTCTTTTACGGCATATCAACCTCAATGGATTATTTAAAGCTCACAAGATTTTTAGGATAAGTTCATATGCATAGAATACATATTCTTTGTAAGAAATCAGTTTGTAGATCAGGTTTCATTGAAATATTCTTGTAAAGAGGGTTTTGTCAAGAGTCAGATGTATTGCTGGTATATATTAAAAATGTATTGCAGGTAATATATATATATATATATATATATATATATATATATATATATTTTAAAATATTTGCTGGTAATGGATGTGTGCTATGGTGCAGTGGATGTCAGCTCGAAACAAGAAATCGGAGAGCCGAGCTCAAATTCCAGTTGACATTCGTTGCATTCACTTACACGCAAATACCTTTGGCAAAAGTATTAATCCATTTCTTTCCTCCAGCTATGGGTTAAATAACAGGATAGATTGGGTTCTACAGCCTTGGTTGGCAACCAGTCTACTGCAGAAAGTAATGGCAACCTACTGCAGGAAAATCTTTTGCCTAGACAGTAATGTTTTGAAAGAGACATGATCGCCTAAGTGTGTATCACATATGGCACTTAACTGACTGATTTCTGGTAATATTTTCTTCTCCAAAAAAGTATTGCTGGAATTTTAACTATAAAAATATTTTTATCTGTTAATAGTATTTTGACCTCAGTTTAAAGGTTAACTATTTGCCTATTGCTGGGACCCCAACAGATGTTACCACTCTGGGCCAGGGTGAATCTGAGAACAACAGCAATTAAGAAGTGGTTCAATGCTTTTCAAAACCTCTTATCTTCCAATCAGAGGCCTTGTTGAGGGATGTAGTTTGTTGTCAAACCCAGGACTCATTTCAAGGAGATCTGTGCTATCCAATTAAGTGTAAAGCGATAGTCATAAGACCTACCTGGTGTTCGTGGCTCATGGGTGTCCATATAAAAAGAAATGACTCCATTAGGAAGATCTTGCAGGGAGCTTTCATGCATCAGACTCACCCCTGAAAAAAGAAAAGAAAGTAAAAATTTTATGTGTCAAATATATTGTTATCTTAACAGACAATATGATAGCAACTTTGTTTTCCATTATTTGGCCCTCTTATAAAATTATAGATCATATCACAATATAATAAAGTAATAATACCTATAAAATACAAATATTATAGACCTTATGATATAATTATGACCTAGACATGAAAAATTATAAGCCTTAAAATGATCATGTGAAATACAGGGTGATTGAAAAGTAAGTCATTAGTTTTAAATAATTATAAATTATTTATTTATTGTAATTTTTGTCTCAAATTTTTTGTTTGATTTTTAATGTATGAGAATTTAATCTGTTTGTCTTTTTCAAATTGATTTTTTTCTTTGAAATTTAGAAGCCCTACAAACATTGTTGAATGCCTTATTCTACAAGAGCGTGCCCAGGTAGCAGCATGTTATGAACTTTTGAAATCTGTTGTTTGAGTGCAAAGATGGTGGAAGACCATTAGAGAAGTACATGCTAATTTGACGTAAAGACAATCAAGAATTTTCATGCAAAATTCATGGCTACAGGGTCTGTAGCCGATACTCAAAGAAGCAGATGCCCTTTTATGTTCAGCAACCAGGAGACAGTGCAAGCAGTTTAAAAAATATTTACACATTGCCCAAGAAAGTCAATATGAGAAGCAGCAAATACAAATTGTGCTCAAGAAGAAGCTTAAATGTCATACTTGGAAGCTGCACCACTGCAAATCACTCTCCCATGAAGAATGCGACATTCACGTGGAGTTTGGGGAAAATATGCTGGCTTGTGATGATGATTGGTCAGATTTCTTTAAAAATATCCTCTGGAGTGATAAAGCAGTATTTCACATAGGTGGATTTGTAATCCGCTACCCCTGCCACTATTAGACTAGTGAAGATCCCCTGATCCTCTGAAAAGATGCAGAATTGGCCTAAAGGAATGGTATAGCATGCAATGACTTTAGACAAGATTGCGGATCCATTCAGTTTTTGTGATACCTTGAATGCCAAAAGGTTCCATACCATGCAGCAATCTGAAATCTAGTCAGTTATCCGTGCTTGGAAGAATGTTGAAGGTTTGATTTTCATGCAAAATGGTGCTTCTTTACATTTTGCTATTGTTGTTTGTGAATGGCTGAATGTTCACTTACTGAGATGGTCTAAATGAGTGGCCAGCTAAGGGTATTGACTTACCACCCTGTGATTTTTTGCTTTGGGTTGGTTAAACGAGTAAGTCTGCTATACCAAATCAAAGACTTTGAAAGAACTTGAAAGGTGAACACAAGTAGTTATGTTTTCCATCCCACAAATGTTCCTGGTAAAATCAGCTGACACAATTCATAGGCAGCTTAAGATGCTAGTAACAAAATCTGGTGCCCATATCAAATTTTAGATAAAACCTCATGCGGAATCCATTTCTTGCAAAAATTTCTTGTATCCATTTCTTGCAAAAATTTCTTGTATCCATTTCTTGCAAAAATTTCTTGTATCCATTTCTTGCAAAAATTATCTAATCTAAACTTATTTATAAATGGAACTTTGTCTGTCTGTGTGTGTGTCCGTTACACAGTTGTACTATAAGTGTTTGCAAGTGTTCTTAGCTAGGTTTTGTGTCGAGGTACCCCCGATAAATATCAAAAATCGATAATCGAAAAAAATTGGGTTATAGAAGGAGTGGTCCGATTTTAATCAAATTTGATACACTTATAGACAAAGACATAAGAAACAATATTCAGAAGTTTCAAGGTTGCAGTTCTTACAGTAGTGCAGAAAATCGATAATATATATTTATATATATATATAAAAAGCAAGATGTTTGTGTGTGTGTGTCTGTTTATCTGCCTGTATGTCTGTATTTTATTTTAGTTTTTGCTTCGGGTTTGGCTCTAAGTAAGCATAATTGTAGTTCTTAGTCTCAGCCATGATATCATTTACTTAGAGGACTTATTTAGCCTTCAAAATTCAGTTTACGATGAAAAACTTATTTGATATCGATACCAGGAAATCAAAATTTGACTTACATCCACTCATTTTTCTTTCAGTCTACGGTTTCAGTTTAACTGGAAACAACTATTGCTTTTTAGTCTTTGATGCCAACGTCCAAATAGTCTGAGCTCCAGGACCATAGATTAGTTTTAAAGCTTTCATTACACCCGAGCAACGCCGAGCTATACTGCTAGTAGTTAATAAATGGTCAGTCAGTCAGTTAAATGCCATACGTGATACACGCTTGGGCGATCATGTCTCGAAAGAGACATGACTGACTGGGCAGAAGATTATCCTGCAGTAGGTTGCCATTGCTTTCTGCAGGAGACTGGTTACCGACCAAGGCTATAGAACCCAATCTGTCCTAAGTTTTTCAAAATTCAATCACACTGTATTATAAAATTCACATATCTTATCAGAATATTGGGTGTCAATCTGAGGACAGTGCAGAAGATTCAGAAAGAGTTGGATAAGTTTCATGGTGATTAGGAAAGTGTTTGGCGTGATCACTCATGATGGTGGTGTTATGTTTCCATTCATCTTCCTACAGGGCATCAGACTCAACACAGTGGCCTACATCAAGTACCTTGAGAAGGTAGTGCTGCTCTGGGTCAAGAATGTGGCTGCTGAAAGACCCGATGTTTGGCAACAGGACTCTGTACCATGCCACATAAATAAGAGAACCCAGTCATGGCTGTCAGACAATTTCTATGATCATAACACCCCTTAAATTTGGCCACATCACTACATCACTTCCTAGACTGCAACTCCCTTGATTATGTGTGGGATACAGTTGAGCAAGAGACAAACAAACTTCCTTGTAACACCAAAGATGAACTGAAGGCAAAGATTATGGCAGCATTTACCAACTTAAACAAGGAGACTATCAAGAAGAGTTGCAGGAGATTCTGATATGATCTGGAAGCTGTACTTAAAAGCCAATGACGATTTTATAGAATAAATTTAGTTTTTTATAATTCAAGATATTTTTGTACAATTTAGTTTTTCAAAATTCAAGATATTTTTGTACAATTTTGGTCTGTTAATGTGTTGAATGTGCATTGTGGTGCAGTGGATATCGACTCAGAACGACAAATCGGGATGCCGAGTTCAAATTCCAGTTGAATTCCTCGCATTCATTTTCACACAAATACCCTTAGGAAAGGTATTAATTCATCTTTTCCCTCCAGTTATGGGTTAAATAGCAGGACAGATTGGGTTCTATAGCCTTGGCTGGCAACCAGTCTACTGCAGAAAGCAATGACAACCTACTGCGGGATAATCTTTTACCCAGTCAGTCATGTCTCTTTCGTGACATGATCACTCAAAGCATGTATCACATATGGCACTTAACTGACTGATATCTGTTAAAATGAGATGTCAGTGTTATTTTCATTTTTGCATAACATAGATGACAATTCATCTATCACACACTGTAGAATAGAATTCTGACATTCATTAGGTACCATTCAGTTATTGTTAGCGCTTTTTCTTATGAGTGTGATTCTGGGTCAGGGAGTACAGATTTAGAGACAGTGGCAGAGTAATGTTTGGTCAGTACTAAAAAAAACAAAATAGACGAAATATCACTAAGCATGAACAGAATAATTTACGACAGTAGATTAAATAAAGGATTGAGTTCAAAATTTCTTGAAGGTTATCTGTCACCTGAA
Organism: Ascarosepion bandense; assembly: GCA_037127315.1. Lineage (NCBI taxonomy): Eukaryota > Metazoa > Mollusca > Cephalopoda > Sepiida > Sepiidae > Ascarosepion > Ascarosepion bandense. Next base: position 247,957 of record JBBBDQ010001148.1, read on the forward strand.
GAAGGCCAAAGAGCATTAGTTGTACATTGAAGTAATTAGGATGTGCGTCATAGTGCAGAGGATATCAGCACTACAACGCATATCCTAATTACTTTTCGCACTTCACCCACGTCTATTGAACGGGTGAAGAGGCTCATCCCTTGTTTAGGATGTGGTTTCCGGCTTTCTCTTTTTCAATCTTTTCACTTTTATTTATTTATTTTTTTTTTCAATTGGAGTAGATAAAAAATCTATCGTCCGGTTCACACTTCACCCACCTCTATTGAACGGGTGAAGAGGCTCATCCCTTGTTTAGGATGTGGTTTCCGGCTTTCTCTTTTTCAATCTTTTCACTTTTATTTATTTTTATTTTTTTTCAATTGGAGTAGATAGATGTATCTATCATCCGGTTCACACTCCACCCACGTCTATTGAACGGGTGAAGAGGCTCGTCCCTTGTTTCCTGTTTAGGATGTGGTTTCCAGCTTTCTCTTTTTCAATCTTTTCACTCTTACGTAGTCCTCTGCTCATCAGTGGCATTACCACCTTGCTCGGGGTGATATGATTAAAAAAAAATATATATATATATATAACAAATGAAAACGCTTCCTCAATTATCTGGACACCATTATCAGCTCAGATCGAGAATTCGGTGAGTCCAAATTCCAGTTAAATTCGTTACATTCGCTTATGCAGAAATACCCTTGTAAAAGATATTTCTCTGTTGCTTCTCCCTTCAGCTATGGGTTAAATAGCAGGACAGATTGAGTTCTATAGACTTAGTTGGTAACCAGTCTACTGCAGAAAGTAATGACAATTCATGGTACAACTAATAAAACAAATATGAGGACAATTGTCTAACCATTAATAATTTTCACTGCTTGTTGAAATATCAAAAATAAGACCTAAGTAGAATTTTGCAAATAAAATAACCCTGAGAAGTGATTTCTTCAAACACCCTTCACAATTAAGCATGATTTAGCTGTAATTTGACCAATGTAAAAAAAAAGCATTATTTAAATTATTCAGACTATTGTTCTCATCTTTATTGTCATTTGTATGACATTTTGGTCGTTGTACACTCCGACCTTCTTCATGTGCTAGGAATTTCAAATCGAACCCTTTTATTACAATCACTGGGGTATATGATCTTCATTCATAACCAGTTCCTGTGACTTGACCCAAAGAGTTGGGAGTTCAATACCAGGCTACAGCAGTGGTGAACAAATAACTTACAGGGTCAGAGGGAGATAACTCATGTCTACCAGAAGAGGTTCTACTTTGCAAAGAATGAAATAAATACTGTAAATACTACTTCATCTCAGAAATATAGACGAATGTTTTTTTTCTTTATTTGTTTTACAAAAGTGTTGTATCCTTGAGAAAGGTACAATAACGAATTTTATACCAAGTGGTAAACTACCAAATATGAACATGGTAGAACCAACTGGATTATTTTGTACAAAAGTGTCACTGAGAATTTTACTGCAATATACACTACCATATACTTTTCTATGTGCCATGTCCTTTCAGGACGTAGGCGATCATGGCTTTCCACGTCTCCCTATCCCTGGTGGCTCTTAGCACGCTTTCTCCTACTGCACCATGCAACCCTCGTTCCGTCATCCACCTGATCAGGTCCTTCAAATATGTTATCCGCTGCTTTCCCCTGTCTCTTTTTCCCTTCTATTTGGCCTGTTAGTAACAGGTTCTCCAATTAATTATTATCACCCAATGACAAAAAGAACTTTAGAAAATAGATGTCTTGGTGAAAATGTTTATACAGAAATCTTAATTAATAAGAAAACTTTAAAAGGTGAATTTTTATATATTTGGCTAGCTGGAAAAAATACAGTGGAACCTGGTGTATGTGACCACCATCGTCAGCAACCACTTTCTATTAACGACCGTTTTTCTATGCACAGAAGATTTGCTAATGTTAATAGACACCCCAGTGAGAGACCTCTTCCAATATGCAACCACCGACCAGCATGAAAGAATAAAAAAAAAATCACTTGTCAAGCGACCACTTCAACAAAAATTCATTTTGGCAGCATAGTCCTAACTTCTAAATTAGAAGAATTTGAGTTAGTATTTCATTTTCCTTTAATCTAAGCCAGAAACACTTTCTTGATGTTTTGTTATTGCAGTGGAGTGTCAAATTTTTATTATTTGTTGAAATGGCGGTGGTCAAACAGCGGCTGTATTAACATGTACTTATTACATTTGACAAGTTCAAGAGATTTGTCGGTTTCTGTACCAACTTGGATAAATTCAGTCATAGGGGAAAAAAAATCACATCTAAGTGAAATTTAAATTTTCAATGTTTATCTCTTTCATTATTTTTATTTTTTCTCAATCGTTTTACTCTCTCTCTCTTTCTCTCTCTCTCTCTACCCTGATCATTGTCATTTTTTTCTTGTATGTTTGTTTATTTTTCTATATATTATCGCAGATTCTCTTTTACTATCACTCACTTCTAAGAAAAAATTGAAAACGTATACATCGCAAACTTTTCCAACGTACATTAGTTGTTACTATGTATTTGTTCAATAAGACTCCTCAACTGTCAGTATCCCCAGCAGCTTAGGTGACGATACTGTACTGACCATTTAATGTGATGATGATGATGACAATGATGATTTTCCAGCAGCCGCTTTTTTTTTTTTTTTTTTAATTGTATCACCCCGAGCAAGGCGGTAACACCACTGATGTGCAGGGGGCTACATATGAGTAAAAAGATTAGATAGGAGGAGAGTAAAGAGAAAGACTAATCAGTCAGAAAAGAGCAAAAGAAGGATGGGAATACAGGTGTGATGACTGTTACAAAGGTAGAGAGAAAGGAAAAGATATCCAGAGTGATGTAGAAAGAACTAGAGTCAAGTGGTTAAGAAATGGGTATTGACATTGCATTTAAATTCCTGGAGGTTGTAGCCATCAGGAAAGCAAGAATATGGAAGCGAGTTCCAAAGGCAGGAAGTGCAAGAAAAGTAGCTGCTGGAGTAGAATTGCCGTCTGCAATTGGTTGATCTAACTGTGAATGGGTGGGACCCAGTTGCCAGTCTGGTTGCACGAGTAGACACCTGTGGCAGGGGCATCAGTGACTTAAGTTCGTTGTAGCAGAAGCCATGAAAATATTTATAGAACAGACAAAGGGAAGCCACATCCTGTCGGTGAGAAAGTGGCTGGAGTCAAGCAGCCAAGTCGGTACCTATCACGTTACTGATTCTCTTTTGGAACCTGTCAAGAACACTGAGATGAACAGCGGGTGCACCTGACCATGTATGACAGCAGTATTCCATGCACGGACAGACGGTTGATTTATATATATGCAAGATGGCCCATTCCACCACTGAGTGTCGGTCCCTCTCAAGATCAGCAGTGAGGTTACGTTTGTCCACCTCGCCGGATTTCTTACTGATACAGGAGTAAATTGTGGTGTCATCTGCGTAGATGCCTACTTGATCACTTGAAAATAAAGAAGAGCATCGGGCCTAGGATAGAGCCTTGGGGGACACCAGCATTTGTAAAGTAGGATGTGGAGGCATGCCCAGTCAAGATGACCTTTATTATGCAGTTAAATAGGAAAGATTTCATCAGGTCAAGCAAGCATCTGGTGATACCATAACCCCATAGCTTGCGTAGAAGGCTAATGTGCCAAACCCTGTCAAAAGCCTTGGAGATGTCTAGAGCAACAGCACGAGCCTCACCGGACCTCTCACGGGCTTGGTATATGTACTCCGTGATAGTCGTTAGCATGTTGGCTGTGAACCTGGCGAAGTGGAAGCCATACTGCTTGTTTGAGAATAGTTTAAATACAGGAACCACAGAAGAGGACTTCCAGCATGCAGGAAAACAGGAAGCAGAAAGGCAGTAATTATAAAGTTTAGAGAGGACAGAGGAGAGTTCAGGGGCACGTTTCTTAAAAACAATCACCAGGATTCCATCACTACCGCTAACCTTATGGGGATCGAGTTTTGGTATTACTTTAGATACCAGTGTCAGGGTAATGTAAACTTCATTCAGTTTCGCCTCCATTCTAATAGCAAAGTTGGGTGCGGGTACTCCTAACGAGTCAAATGTAGAGTTGGATGAGAATCTGCGAGTAAAGCACTCGGCCTTGTCCACTGATGCTGTGAGGACCTCCAATTCATTAATTGGGGAGGAATAGAGAATTTATTGTTGTTCAGCACACGTTTATGTAGCCAATAATAGACCTTGGATCCAAATTTGCTGTCAGCTATGTGCTGTCTCATTCTCTCAGCAAACAACTGTTTGGCCTCATTCAGGATCCTCTTGCACTCATTACAAGCAGACATGAATAGGCGTCTATTGTGGTCAGATGCATGTCTTCGAAATAGTCGGAAGTAGTGGTTCCCTGTGGGCAATGGCAGCCAAACAGGCAGGAGAGAACCAAGGGGAGGAATGAGGTTTGAGACAAAACTTCCTGGTAGGTATAAAGGCATCAATGCCAGCTTTCACCCAGGAAGAAATCTCAGAGGCACAGTCATCAACTGGAAGATTGAAAACTTTTCCCCAAGAGACGTCGCATAGGAAATTGCGAAACACATCCCACTCAGCTCTTTGGTAGCAGTAGAAGATCCTATAGGTAAGAAACTCCTGGTGGGGAGTGAGAGTGGTGAGAAATATTGAGAGAGACAACAACATGATCAAAATTGCTGAGAGGGCAAAGCTGCGAGACTTGGCAAGAGTCAGGAACAGAGGTAAAGCATAGATCTAGTAGAGAGGCATGTCCTGAGGGAATACTGGGAAAGTGTGTTGGGAAACCCACCACTTGCATAAAGGATTGGGGAATGGCAAAGTTAAGAAAAAGGAAAGTTTTGGTTTTCACAAAAACAGAACTATAACTGTTTTCATCTAGAATCAAATTACGTACATTATACGCATATTCTTAAAGGTTACTTAGTATCACTTTTAACAGTTTAATTATTTTCAGTCTAATAAATAAATTCCCATAGTTCTTGTTGTTAGTCAGTGTATAGGAATATTTAATCCCTCTATCATAATATCTCTTGTTGCAGTAACATTTGAAATACTGAATGATGTCACAATGACCATGGATGATGCTAGCTGGGTTATGTCGCCATGGATGATGCCCTGATCGCAAATAAAACCCTGGGAGACAATTGGGAGGAGGAAGAGTTACTCAGGGGAAATCTGACTCAAGAAGCAATAGAGTCTGATGATGAGGAAAAAGCAAAGTATGAGCCGATTCCAGATGTGATAACTTACAGGGTTGCCAATGCCCATCTCGCTGATCTGAAATTATTTGCTTTGGTTCGTGAAGACCAAGAAATGATGGACCAAATAAATAAGTGCCAACATCAATTAGAATCGAAGTGGTCACATTACAAAAAAAAATAAAAAATAAAAAAAAATAAAAACACCACACAGACTGCAATAACTGATGTTTTTAAGCCTACACCAGTGTGAATGAATAATTTTGATTTCTTTTGTTAACCGTTGTAAATGTTTTTAATGTTAAAAAAATAATTATGCTGAATAAATTTTTTCAGAGTTGGACCATCTTATGTTCTCATTTTTTTATTACCAGATTACATGGTAAAATACTAAAATATGTACATTCTTTAGAGTGTGGGGAGGATAGGTCACCAGTCTTTAGTGAGCGACCACCTACCTATGCAACCAGTTTTTGATGACGGTAGGGGGTGGTCGCATACAACAGGTTCTACGGTATTTAAAATTTAAAATTTATTTTATACTATTTGCACCTAAATATTTTCTAAATAATTTTCCCCTAAATATTTACACATAAAAAAACAAAATTAATTACAAAAACACTTTGGAGATCACAAACACAAAATGAAGTATAATGTAACACTAGAAGTATATGCACATAAACATGAACACATCCTCTTCGACTTTGGCAGGGGTCAAACTAATGGTCAGGTCAACACACACTTAGATAAACTACATGTCAAAGCAGACTGATACCATCATACCATAAAAATCCCAACTACCAATCATACATATACAGACCATAAACACACACATACATGCTCTAGCACACACACACAGCAGCAGCAGCAGACAGGAACACATTCACCCTAACATTCTGAAGATGAGATTTTAATCTCGAAATATTAATGTATAATAAATAGGTAATACCCGAAAACTTCTTTACCTTCCTTTATTTTACTGAACGCATTGTGACAGTCTTCAAAATCTAACCATATTCCTAATATACACAATGCTTCAAGCAAATTACAACACTTTCCTATTTACACATAAATATTGTCTAAATCAATTTCAACACATTTATTTATTAATTAGAAAGTTTAAAGTGGAAGTCCTATGCATGCATATATATGAAAGGCAAAAATCGCTCAAACCTTCTTGGTCTTTTGCCTTCCTTCTTAAGAAAGGTGCTGTTTGGAGGAGTAGACTCCCATGGATACACATTTTTACATCAATAAGGTTCTGGTTGAAAATAAATTAGAAGAACACACTGTCTAACTTTTATGGAAACACGTAATAGAAGCTGATTTTTCTTATCTGGCTCTAGCAGCTTAGAGGATGAAAAACTGGCTTGTGACTTTCAATACCCGCAAAACCAATCTATTATCATTCCAATAAACATCAAGAAAACCAATGTCCTTGCAGGGCTAGCCCCAAATACCATTTTATCAGATTTTCATATTACCATCTCTGATACAACTCTTAAACAAGAAGAGTAATTTTCATATGTAGGGAGCCTTTTATTAAACAAGTGCACCTCAAAAAAGATTGAGCTGTATACAGGACATTTGGAAAGCTAATCAAACGTATCTTCAACAACAAAGATCTGAACCTAACAACAAAAATTATGGTTTATGTTATGGTGCCCTTCTATGAGGAATGGACTCTTCCTTTTGTTATATGTGATTACCTGACTTCTGGAGAGGAGTTAATGAAGGCAGTTAACAGCAGTGGCTGACAGCTACTAGTCAAGCAATAAGCAGTGTAATAATACCTTTGGACTTACTTTTCTTGCTCGATCACCGAAGTTAAGCAACGTTGAGCCTGGTCATTACTTAGATGGGTGACCACTTGGGAATACCAGGTGCTGTAAGTGTTTAGTGACGGATGTGCGTTCGAATTTCAGTTAAATACCCTGCATTCACTTAAAGCACTGGTACCCTTGGGAAAGGTATTAATCCGTCCCTTCCCTCCAGTTATGGGTTAAATAACAGGATAGGACGTGGGGACTCTGCCCTTAAAAACAAATCCCAATGAAACTTGATACTTGAAAAGAAAAAAAGTATTACTAGACACAAAACTTATGTAAAAACAACAATAAATTGTTGAAAGAAAAAGGTATTACCAGCCATAAATAAATAAAGTTTAGTTGGCAATAAATGACCCGCAGAGGTTGATATGCCATAAAAGAAACAACAACCAACCAACCAACCAACTTATTAACAACACTTTCTTTGAATATCTTGTTTCTTGTTATTCTAATATATTGTTTGAACCTAGCTTCTTGTTCAGTGTCTTACTTCCGGCACAAACCGATGACTACAACTTTGCGGCAAAGTATCGCCAGAACTCCACAACAAATTGGCAACAAAGATCCACAACAGTTTATAATTTCAACTTTGCTATATGGCTAAGAACCTGGACTCTATATCTTCACAACATTCACAAATTAGAACATGACATATCTTGACCACTGAAGATGGTGATTAATGATCATTAATTCAGTCAGGGAAAGAGCCAACAGTCAAAGCATTGAATTAATGATCATTAATCACCATCTTTGGTGGTCAAGATATGTAACAAGAATGAAAGGTTTCCACTCCACCCACGTCTACTGAACAGGTGTAGAGGCTCATCCCTTGTTCCCTGTTTAGGATGTGGTTTCCGGCTTTCTCTTCTCCAATCTTTTCACTATTATGTAGCCCCCTGCACATAAGTGGCATTACCGCCTTACTCGGGGTGATATGATTAAAAAAAAAAAAAAAAAAAAAAAAAAAAAAAAAATTTATTCTGTGAACTCACTTCAGGGAAAAGACTACAGATTTGCACTCTTAGAAGATATAAGAACCAATTCAAAACAACACTGAAAGCCTAAATCTTTTGAAACTTAATTTGAAACTGGTGGTGCTTCATTACCATCAGAACCAAAAACTACAAAGCCACCAGAAGGGCAAAGGATTAAGTCACTGGTGCCTCCTCAACAGGTGTTTACTCATGCAACCAGACTGGCAACTGGGTCCCACCCATTCACAGTCAGGTTAGCCAAATGCAGATGACAATTCTACTCCTGCAGCTTCTTCTCTCGCACTTTCCGCTTGTGGAACTCGCTCCCATATTCTTACTTTCCTGACGGCTACAACCTCCAGAAATTTAAATGCAATGTCAATACTCATCTATTAACCACTGGACTCTAGCTCTCTCCCCACCCCCGTATCTCCTTCCCTTTCTCTCCACCTATGTATCTGTCATCACACCTGCATTCTCAGCTTTCTATTGCTCCTTTCTAACTAGTTTGTACTCCTCACTCTTTTCTAATTAATCTTTTTACAGTTATGTAGCCCCCTGCTCATCAGTGGCATTTCTGCCTTGCTCGGGGTGAAATGATTAAAAAAAAAAAAAAAAATTAAACGACAAGAGAGAAAAGTGTGACAAAAATCGACCTCATCTGCCATTATGCAGTTAATACCATTGGCTCTTCCAGGCAAGAAATGGTCTATTTAGTCCACAATGCCACCATTATAAACAAGCAATCAGCAAAGAAGAAATTAAATTTTTAGATACAAGATAAAGCCTATGACGATCATTTCAAAGCTATTACCTATATCCCTACATCAGATTTTTGGTTAGGAAATGGAACTGAATACATAACAAAACGAAAAAGAATTACCTTGGAAAACTTTCAGCTTGCTTGAGAAATTATCTGCTCCCAGATCTCCTATCACCAGTTTCCAGTTCCCATCAGCGTGAATGTCCGATAAAGCAATACACTGGGTGAAGGTGTACAGCGAGGCTAAATTGTCATGGTGGGCATCCAGCCATTTAGATTTCTCATCAATTCTGAAAAGATATTTAAGAACAATGTTATTAACAACAGATGAAATAACAACCACTTGTTCGAAAAGATAAAAAGAGACAAAAAGAAACATAACACAAACTGATAACTTTCGAACCAGCTTAGATCTCCAATACTCGGAAAAATATGGCCACCTTTTATACACGTCACATTGAATATTTTAAGCTTCCTGATTGGTTAAGCCTTCTACTGGTGGACTATAAAATAGGTTGGCCCATGGGTGTCTCACCAGTATACATAAGTCTGATTGGATAAGTGTATTTTTATAATATTCATAAAGCCACGCATTATTTTTCATCCGGGGGAACTGACTTTGCTGTCACAATATTAGAGTAGTGGGGGGCTTTTATTACTAATATGATTTTATTTAGTTTCTTGTATATATCGTTTATTCATTGTATAAAATAATTGGGGAATTTTAAATGTTGTTATTTTCTGCCCATGCCCTCCACTGAAAATTGTACATATGGGAGTTAAGTAGGACTACATAGAGCAGCTGAGGTATTATGGTGGACGTGGTAAGAATGGTAAGTAAAAATGTGGTATTATGGTGTAAGGTTTATTGTAAGTGTGTCAGGGTCGACGAAAGTGAATAGCTAAGTTAAACTAGGACAGATGAAGACCAGCCTTCCCCATCCCCAATTTCGGCCTTGTGCCACATTTTTTGTAATTTTTACAAAAATAAATACAAGTATACATAAGTACCAAAAAGTCCAACAAAGTATACCATCTCCTACAACAATGTGACAGGTCTATGTTCTAACTTTCCAGAAGTGAACTATCTTCTTCAGGCCAAACCCAACCTTCTATTTCTGTCTCAAACAGGCATCAATAACTCAATCCCACTGCAAAAGTTTGCAATCCTGGGGTACTCACCCCTAATAGCTGAACACAACCCCTTAAATTGTTATGACCATGGACTCAGCAACTACATTAAGGATTGTTTTCCCAGATGTGGCAAAGATGTAAAAAAACAAGGACCCTGATCTCCCGTATATGTGCTTCTGTGTGGCACTTATCAATAGTACCACATTCATTTTCATTCTCTATTGTCCTCAAGATGATGGGATACTAATTTCCAACCAAATATCTGAGAGGATGGATAATACCTTCACTGAATTTCTCTCAACTAGTTTTTATATCTGTGGTGACTTCATTATTTATTGTACAGAATGTGGCACACGGCCGAAATTGGGGATGGGAAGGCTGGTCTTCATCTGTCCTAGTTTAACCTAGCTATTTACTTTCGTCAACCCTGACACACTTACAATAAACCTTTCACCATAATACCACATTTTTACTTACCATTCTTACCACGTCCACCATAATATCTCAGCTGCTCTATGTAGTCCTACTTAACTCCCATATGTACAATTTTCAGTGGAGGGCATGGGCAGAAAATAACAACATTTAAAATTCCCCAATGATATACAATATATACAAGAAACCAAACAAAATCGTATTAGTAATAAAAGCCCCCCACTACTCTAATATTGAGACAGCAAAGTCAGTTCCCCCGGACGAAAAATAATGCGTGGCTTTATGAATATTATAATTACCACTTATCCGATCAGTGGTGACTTCAATATTCACCACAGTGTAGAATTATAAATAGCAACAGACAGTACTCAACTGTAGTAGAGTCTGATAGAAAATTCTGCCCAGTAAATTGGTAGATGGTTTACATAACAGCCTGGAAGATTCTACTCTGCTATCCAGGCAAGTCTATTCTGTAGGGTCTAATTGGCTGATGATTCCAGTGTGGGTATTGTGCTCAATAAATATCCAGCATGATATCTACCCTATGACTTATTCCAGAGAGGGACATTTATTGAGTTACAACCCTGTTGATTTCTGTTAGCTAACACTAGTTGGAAACGTCTTTGCGAAGGGGAGTCTCACACTCTTGATTGTTTCTCAGGACGATGGGACACTAATTGCCAACTAAATATCCGAGAGGATGAATAATACCTTCGCTGAATTTCTCTCAATTAATTTTTATATCTGTGGTGACTTCAATGTTCGCCACAAAGAATCAGAGTTCAAACGGATGCCAAACCAAAGGTTACACGAAGGCAACCTTAGGCAGTTTTACATCTTACATGGTGGAAGCTTCTCTCTCGACAGTCTTCAAACATGCTGCCTCCAAAATTACTGGCCTCATCTCAGAATGGATCCTTTCTAGAATTAAAAGCAGATAGAGCTTCTTGAGCTAAAAGTGATGGAATTTCAAGTAATATTACGTCCATGTAATTCTCAGTATCCTTGTTCAGAATCAGATCTTTTTGCCATAACACCTGATGATGGAAGGAAATTATCCTGTATTCACTGCCACAAAGAAGGATTGATATTACATGAAAGTTGCACACTCTTACCGTTGTTTCTAACAAACTGTTTCCGTTTCTTAATACTTTGTTTAGTTTTTGGAAAGCATCTTTCGCTACATTCATGCATCTCACCTCTCAAAAACTTAATCTACTTTTATTTTTTTTTGGTTTTATAATTTCACCTCCAGCAAGGCAGAACTGCCACTGGTGTGCAGAGGGTTACAGTGAGAGAATAAAAAAAGTACGGAGGATGTTCAAGAAAAGATAAGAGATGGTTTGTTCCTGTTTAACGGCCTATCAACATCTAAAGGCCAGAAACGTATTTTTATTTTAAATCACAGTTGTTGGTAACATTTTTTTATTCAAAAAAGTTTTGTTGGTAAATACTTTCATAGCATTTTGATCCCGGTTTGGGGGGGGTTTAACTATTTACCCATAACTGGGACCCTAACAGGTGCTACCACCCTGGGAACAACAGCAATTAAGAGGTGGTTCCATGCTCCTCACAACCTCCCAATCAGAGGCCTTGCTGCCAGATGCAGTTTACCGTCATGCCCAGGACCGAGAACAGATGGATGGGAATCAAGGAGATAAAAGATAACAATTGACGTTGCATAAAAACTTTTTGGAGATTGTAGCTACCAGGAAAGCAAACGAATGGAAGTGTGAGAAAAGAGACTGTTAGAGTAGAAGATAAAGTTACATTTAATTATTTTGATGATAAACTGGTGAGACCTTGATGTAGCAATGTGTAAATTCATGTAGTTGAGGCATGGTGGTGTCATCTGCCTACTTGGGAACTGATTACGGCAGGAAATCATTGATGAAAATCAGAAAAAGTGCAGAACCTAGGACAGATCCTTAAGGATGCTTGCATTTTTATTGAAACTAAAGGATCTGAACTGGAGGCTTGCCCATTCAAAACAACCTTCATTTCACAATTTGATAGAAATGACTGGATAAAATTAAACAATTGTCCAGAAATACCTAATGGAGCTTGCACAGAAGGCCAGCATGCCATATGAAATAAATAAATTGTTGTCCTTGAACATGAAGGCAGAGTTTTAAATTTAAAATGTTATATAATCGCATTTTTATAGTGATAATGTTGATATTTTTCTTACATCTAAAAATTTACTTCTTATCTTATAGAATAAATAAAATTAAAAGAAACTCTTTTTGCCAGACATGCACATTTGAAAAACACTATCAGCAAAAAAACTAAGATTTTAATTTAAACAAAGCAATCTAATTTTTTTTTTATTGAATCTTTAATTTTTTTTCTGCAACTAGTAGAAATCCTGTTTGACCAAAAAAAAAATTACGGAAAAGAAAAAGAAAATGATTTTAAAATTATCCGAGGACTTGCCCTTTGAAAGACACGCTACTAAAAAAAAATTTCTTGAAATTTCATTTAAGGGGGTTGGAGCAATAATAAAACTTTTCTAAAAAGTAAACATTTAAAACATATTTTAATTCTTTTTTTTTTTAAAGAAATCCTGTTTCATTAAAATCCAATAATTATCTGATTTTTGCAAGTATTTCCAAATAAGTGTAATTTTTGCATGCAAAAAAAATGCTAAAATTTATTTGCCATCTAATTTCACCGCTGACGCAAGAAAAAAAAATAACCATAATTTTAAAGTTTCTAAAAGAAATGGAAAAATATAATTTAATAACAAAAAATCCTTTCTTTTTTCTTAAAGATTTTTTTGTATTACTTTGACGGTAAAAAAACAAACTTTGTTTTTACTTTTTATTTTCAAGTTTTGGAACTTTTTTTTCATCGTGCTCATTTTTTTTTTTTAGCAAATCTTTGAACTGGAAGTATCTATAAAATATGTAATTCGTACACAAAAAAAAATATATATATATACAATTTTTCTCAAAGTTAATTCTGTTCTTATCGAATTCGACAGTTTTTCTTTCATACAAGAAATAAAAGCCATTTTAAAAAGTATTAAAAGAAACTTACTTCATGTTGTAACTATAATCGCTTCCCGATGAGTAGAAAAAACTCATCTGTACATAGTAAAACTCTTGTTAAGCGCAATTCAGATGTTGCTTACACCCAAGAAAAGAAAAAGAATCAAAATTAGTAATGCACATTTGTCAAGACAAGACAGTCGACATCGATTTCAAATACAAAAATGCCAAATCGATTTCTCGTTGCTAATAAACATTCAGCGTGTTGTTATTTATTTAGCATTTTAGTTTCGTACAAGGCGGTAAAAATAACAATTAAATAAATAAATACATCAATCTACAATAACAATACTATTATTATTGTTGTTGTTGTTGTTGTTGTTGTTGTTATTGCTATTAATATTGATAGTATTGTTGATTTGTTATTATTGATGATGCTGCTGCTGATGATGATGATGGTGGAAAAATCGGTTACAGTTATTGAATGGCTTTTATTTGCTTAATTTAATGAACAGGGTTAGGGTTAACCCTAATCCCTTGTTGTTGTTGTTGTTGTTGTTGTTGTTGCTATTAATATTGATAGTATTGTTGATTTGTTATTAATGATGATGATGATGATGATGATGATGATCGAAAAAATCGGTTACAGTTATTGAATGGATTTTATTTGCTTAATTTAGTGAACAGGGTTAGGGTTAATCCTCACCCCTAACCCTGCCGCAGAATGAATTTTAGGCGTAGGATGCTTATTTCGGCCTATTTACTTCCTTTTTGTTATTACTACGCGATTTGTTTTGTTTCGGAACTCAACTTCCGCTGAAAGTTGCGTGTATTTGCGGTTTTTTCTCCTTTGGGGGGGGGGGGGCTGTAGAATTTTTTTTTTTTTTAGGATAGTTAACTTTCAAATAGATATTTCTTTAAGAAAGTTAACTTTCCAAATTTATGAAAATAAGTGTAGTTTAATTAACCTTCAAATGCATTGCGTGTATTTGCCCTTTTTTTAATTTCAGAAGGAAGTTAACTTTCAAGTATATGAAAATAAGTGATAACTAGTTTTACTTAACCTTCAAATATATGAAAATATATTTGCGTGTTTTTTTTCCTTTTTTAATTAACATTCAAATATATAAGTTTAAGTTACAGAAAAAAAGGAAAAAATACACGCCCTAACCCTAACCTAATTATATCACTTATTTTCATATATTTGAAAGTTAACTCTCTTCTCAAATTAAGTACATGCAACTTTCTTAAATTCATTATCACAAAAAATAAAAAAAGGAAAAAAAAAAAAAAAAACACGCAATAACCCTAACCCTAAATTTCTATTTGAAAGTTAACTTTCTAAAAAAAATTCTACAGCCCAAAAAAAGGAGAAAAAAATACGCAAATACACGCAACTTTCAGCGGGAGTTGAGTTCCGAAACAAAACAAATCGCGTAGTAATAACAAAAAGGAAGTAAATAGGCCGAAATAAGCATCCTACGCCTAAAGCCATTCTGCACTAAATCAGATATGAAAATGGTGGTAAGGGGTGAGATAAAGTTCGATTTTTCTGGTCGTTAACATCAATAAAGGTAGGTTTCTTCAATAAACAATTCTCGATTTGATTTCAGCATATACATTTGCACGGAAATAAGGATGTTTTGGAAAAATTTGAAGGGGTAAAGGCCTTCGGGGAATAAATAAAAAATTTACCCACTTGTTGTATGTAGAACGTTGTAGAATGTCAATGTAGCTCGCTTATCACTTCAAGTGCAACCATGCACTAAAAGTGATAAGCAAATTGACTCGAATACCGTTTACCAGGCACGCCTATGAAAAACAAAACACTGTTGTTAAATAAAATGGCCCAATCATAAAAACAACCCAACGCGCAGAAATAGTCATCTTGTTTGTTTTTTAAGGAATAAAGATGGATAATTTAGTTTATTATATACTTCGTTCTAGTGTCATTTGTTTCTTTCACTTACGCACAAATACCCTTCCAGTCAGTTATAGTGCCATATGTGACATTGGGCAGAAATTTTCCCGCAGAAGGTTGCCATTTACTTTTTGCTGTAGACTGGTTGCCAACCAAGGCTATAGAACCCAGCCTGTAAAGTGTAAACACGTAGCTAGAGGAAGAAGAGACGGATTCAATCAGTTAAAAGTGCTGCAGCGGAACTCTGAATTCTGGATTTGGTCATCAGTCAGTCAGTTAAGTGCCATACGTGATACACGCTTGGGCGATCATGTCTCGAAACAGACATGACTGACTGGGCAGAAGATAATCCCGCAGTAGGTTGCCATTGCTTTCTGCGGTAGACTGGTTGCCGACCAAGGCTATAGAACCCAATCTGTCCTGTTATTTAACCCATAACTGGAAGGAAGAGACGGATTACCTTTCCCAAGGGTATTTGCGCGGAGGTGAATACAATGGATTCAACTGGAATTCGAACTCGGCTCCTTGGTTTCTCGTTCCGAGCCGATATCCACTGTACCACAACGCACATCAAATCGCAAAATTCAAAATACAGCTTTTTCTACAGCTAAAGAAAAATCATTCTGGGAGCCACCCCATGTGACTGGATTCAATATTTAAGGATGGTCTCTAACCGGCCACGGTGGTCAGTAAGGGGAGGCGGTTTGCTGACACACATCTAAAATGTAACCAACATCAAGTCAACCCGGAGATAAGGTCAGGTCGCACCTTGTTCTCTTTCTCTTTCTCCTTATCTATTTCAACAATTGCTACTAGAACATTTTGTACGAACTCTTGATATCTTAACTTTCTCAATGAACATTAACTTCTACAATTTATGTTATTCCTCCTTTTAATCAATTTCTATTTTAACATACAAAATGTATATTTTATTATTCCACTTTTCTGCACTAATCCACACATTCCAACCGACAACCAACCTTCTGATAATTCTGATGATGATAATTCTGTAAGCTGTAGGGAGTTCAGTTAAGTAAGACACAAGGCTGAATCCAAGAAATATTAACCAGCTTCCCTACGGCTACAGTGCCATACGTGATACACGCTTGGGCGATCATGTCTAAATAGATATGATGACTGACTAGGCAGAAGATTATCCCACAATAGATTGCCATTAATTTCTGCGGTAAACTGGTTGCCAACCAAAGCTATAGAACCCAATCTGTATTGTTATTTAACCCATAACTGGAGGGAAGAGACGGAGTATAATAAATAATTCCTTTCCCAGGTGTATTTGCGCGTAAGTGAATGTAAACGAATTAAACTGGATTTCGAACAAATACCCTTTTCGGGAAAGGTATTTTCTCTGTAGGAATGAACCAAAATGACCTCAGGTCAGATACTACTACCATGCAGAGAATACATTGTTTCTTTTACCCTCTCTGTCTCTAAATAACTCCCAAGAACTAAGATACCCAAATCTATTCCCTTTTCTTTCTCTGCTACTATTTCTCTTTCCCCTACTCTCTCTATCTCCCTGACCCATGCTTGACCTAAAGGATTGGCCAGTCCCTCACTGGCTTCTAAGCAGGCAACATGTGTTCTCTTGCTAGCAGACACTTAACACGAAAGTATGTAAAGATAAAAAAATAAAATATTCCTCTCAACGCTAATATTTTGTATCCACTTCTTTGTCAATTATACCCACAAAGATACCAAAATATTACATCTCCATACAGGTACGGGTTCAATAGCAGGACAGATTGGGTTCTATAGCCTTGGCTGGCAACCAGTCTACCGCAGAAATAAAATGGCAGCCTAATGTAGGAAAATCTTCTGCCGAGTCAGTCATGGATCGAAAGAGACACGATTGCCTAGGATAATAATCGTTTATCACGATGGCACATTTTATTTTTAACTGACTGATTCCTGTTTAACTTTGTCTGGATAAAAGCCACGGGTATTGAACACTGTGTGAGAATCGAACTCACACTTATGGTCTGCTCGAATCATTTAAAAACACTGTAAAAATATATGAGATGGAACACAGTTTTGCTTTGTTGAGGAGACGCTTGTGTAGTTGTGTTTGAAAATTGTTGCTAGTGTCTGTTCATTCCAACTCAACAAGTGATGCTTTATTTTTGTTGTAGAATTGCAAGGAAACCACGCAAAAAAAAAAAAAAAAAAAACTAAATGGTCTTTTCAAAAGATAATTAATTTTGGTAGTCAAGAGAAAAAGTTTACAATTAAATAAAAAAATAAGCACTATGAGTAAATGTTGCACAAGTAAGCAGAAAAAAACATTTTTTTTTTACGTCTGACAATAAATTCAGTTTTTGTTTCACGCTTATTAAAAAGTTAGTAATAATAAAATTTTATTTTATTTTATTTTTATTTATCTAAAGTTTCCAAATTCAGGTGCACATTATTTTTGTAAAACTTTTTCACCCCGGAAAATCCGAATCTATGGAAAGCTGCTAGCTCTGCAATATACACAAAAATGTCAGTGAGGAAGATGTAAATTGGTGCTGTTTATGTAAATATATATACATATATATATATAAAATCAACTCGGAGGAGGATGTCCGCCAATTCAACAAATGTGTCCTTGTCCGGAGAGATTATTCACCTGAATGTTGGCGGCACAAGGTTAAGATATTTCTAGACTAATATTCAAAACCTTTTTCTTTTTTCGTATTCATTCATTTATCTGCCATGCGTGCTTTTTTAAAAATTTGAGCAATTTGATCGTTTTTAGAGTCTTCATATGATTTTTATCAATTTAAGATTTGTTTTAATGTTGAGTCCATGATGTTATTCGTCAGCCGTGTACTGTAATTTTAAAGAAACTTTTAAAGACAGTTAAAGTAGCCTTGTCAATGTTGATTGTTGATCATTTAACTTTCCATGAAGTAGTAGTTTAATGTAACTGAATGAATATTGAATACACAGTAAATCCGATTGCTATTTCAACAAATTTCTTTTTATGTTACTGTTATTTATTAACAAAAGCAACATCATTAAAAAAAAAAACAAAAACAAAAAAAACAAACATTTATTTACTTCATTACATACCATTTATCTTTTTTACAGTCAGTCATTTGATTTGTAACAATTTATAATTTGTATATATTTCATAAATACCTCCGATTTTTCTTAAAATACTAATGACTTCAGTTCCTTATTTTGTTTTTTATATCCACGTATATTTCTTTTACATTTTCCCCCGTTTTCCGTATCACCTTTTCTTTCTTTCTGGCGTCATACTGATTTTGAAAAACAATCTTCAAGCGTTATCTTTATTTTATTAATTTATGTAATTAAAAATATATACAACTTGTACGAACAACCCATAAAGTGAAAATCTTCGGGCCACAACAGTAAAACACTAACAATGTTGAACAAAACCGCATTTTATACCACAACATTAACAATGTAGTCATCGCACTCTCCTTCCTTTTTGAATAGTAACTTAATAGTATTAATTTACTTTTTAATTCGAATCGTCTATTTAATTTTTTTCCTTTTTGTTTGTAAATCATTAAAAAGAAGACTTACAGCTGTCAACAGCTTTTTTTTAAGCGTTTCAATAACACGAGCCAAAAAATGGCTGTTATCGTCATCATCCGCAACCTGCTTGTGCTTGTTGTGTCAGCAATTAAAGCACCTGCCGTTTTTCTCTCCTAACAAAACGTGCACATAATTATTGCTTCCCCACAAGCTAATTAACCTTTTGTTGTCCGGTGTCCAATTATCACGTCTGTATTATTGTATTTTTAGTTTTGTTTTATTTATTCAATTATAATTCCTGTTTGCAATTTAACCGTAATCTGGTCCATCTTCTTCTTCCTTCTATTTTTTTTTTATTTACCATTTGGCATCCTTCTTGGTCATTTACTGATCGATTATTCGTGTGGCAAACAAAACAGAAGATAAATCTTTTTAAAATCAAATTTGGATTATTTATGACTCGTAGGTACCTCTTCAAAATCTCTGAAAAAACAGCATAAGGAAAAGGGCCCCAAAAACTAAATAAAAACAGTTTTATCGGCAAAAAATGTTGATATTATCATTAAAGAGGAAAGATCAAAGTATTTTTTAATTATTTTTAAAAATTTTTTAGTTATTTCTAACACGTTCGAAATTTTGGTAGAAAATCTTTTTCTTTCTTTCGTCAGTGCAAGACCTAAATTGACACAACGTTTATTAAGTAAAAAAACGTAATATTGCACAATGCACTTTTTTGACCGTGAAAGACACATTAATTTGGAAATTCTTGAAAAAACCAAATAATGGTCGGATTTTGATGAAAATTTCAGAATTTATTCCTAATTGACTGAAATCAATACGACTCTATTTAATTTTGTCCATTTTTTTTTTTTTAATCTCTTTTTTTATTTATTTTTAAAGTAATGTAATCATTCTCTTGGTTAAAAATGCTACTACTACACTGCAGACAGACTGGTTCGTAATTAATTCTAATTTAGAAAAGATTCCCAGAAACCAAAAACTGAGATATGACACGCCACTTGTATATTGTAACATTGTCATCTGATGTAACTCGGTCAACTTTCCTTTCTCTGTTCTCTTGAATTATTTTGGTTAGAAAAATTTTGACGATATTGCACATGCTACTGACTGGGATGTGTGTTGTGATGCAGTGAATATCGGCTTGGAACTCGAAATCTCTTTCGAGACATGATCGCCCAAGAGTGTATCACGTATGGCACTTTAACTGACTGATGAGGTGCAGTTGATATCGGCTCGGAACGAGAAATCGGGGAGCCGAGTTGGAATTCCAGTTGAATTCATGGCATTCACTTACGCGCATATACCCTTGGGAAAGGTAATCCATCTCTTCCTTCCAGTTATGGGTTAAATGACAAGACAGATTGGGTTCTATAGCCTTGGCTGGCAACCAGTCTACCGCAGAAAGCAATGGCAACCTACTGCCGGATAATCTTCTGCCCAGTCAGTCATGTCTCGAAAGAGACATGATCGCCCAAGCGTGTTTCCATATCTGGTTGGGTGCTCCTGCTATTCATTTCAGGGTTCTTGACCTAAATTCAAAAGAGAATCTGCAGTGTCATCAATCATGATATGGCAGCTTGATTTCACTCACTTTCGCACTGACTGTGATGGCTGTCTAGGAATACATAGTGGTGTGTTTAAAAGCACTGACAAAAGCCACATAATATGTAAAAACAACATTTATTTCACATAAAAATTAACAAGGAACAAATTAAAATACAAAAACAGCCAGTGTCTAGTAGCAGGGAGAAAAACTATTGTGTGACCATCCTAATTGCTGCCCGAGCTGAAAAGGTTGTTTTAGGCATTTGGCCTGAGAACAACAACTGTGTATTCCTATGCCAGAGGTATAAGAGAGCGGTCAACTATTTATAGCAGTATAGGTCAAGGAAGGGTACTAATTTGTCTGGAGATATTATCCTAAGGGGTGACAAAGCCACTGGTAATGGAATACAGGGCTGAGAAATGAACCTGCTGATTTTGCAAAATGGAATCTGGTAGCAACAAGAATTTAGGCCTATTTTCTATGGTAACTTGGTGGCAGCCACACTGATGGCTTCCCTCTTTCTCTTCTACAAATATTTTCAAGCCTTCTGCTCTGACAAGCTTATCTCCTTGGTGCCCCAACTACACAAATTTACTAATGCTAATAGATTGGCAAGTAGGTCCCACCCTTTTACTGTCAAAACAGTCAAATGTAACTGCCACTTCTAATCAGTTTCTTTTCTTGCACTTCCAGTCTGTGGAACTCTCATCTGTTTACTTGGTTTCCTGATAGCTACAGTCTTTGAAAATTTAAGTGCGACATCAGTTGTCACCTTTTATTTCTTTGATTCCTATTTTTCTCTTATCCTTTTTTTTGGCACCCACTGTACCATGTTCTCTTTTTTTATTTTTTATCTTTTTTAAAATTTTTTTTTATTTACCTTTTTTTATCTATTTTTTTAAAAATTTACATTCACTCTCCTTTCACTGTAAATTCCCTGCACACCAGTGACAGTATTGCCTTGCTTGAGGTGTAACGATTAGGGAAAAATAAATTTAGGCCAGTAGATGTAAATAAATAAATATACTATTTAATAATAACAGAGCATATATGCAAATAAGAGTATCTACTACAAATGGTTTGTTCCCTGAAGGCCTTTATCCCTTCAAATCTTTCCAAAACCTCCTTATTTCCGTGCAAATGTAAATGCTGAACTCAAATCGAGAGTTGTTTATTGACGAAACCTATCTTTTTTCAAGTTAACAGCCAGAAAAATATCGAACTTCTTTTCGCTGTTTATCTCACCCCATAGTTTGCTGATTTTTTGGCCTTTTTACTTCCTTTTTGCAATTACCACATGGAAATTGAGTTCCGAAGCTAAACAAATCACGGAGTAATTGCGCAAAGGAAATAAATAGGCCAAAATAAGTATCCTACGCCTCAAATCATTCAGCGGTGAATCAGATATGAGAACGGTGGTAAGGGGTGAGATGTAGTCCGATTTTTTTTTCTTTTTTTTTTTTTTTTTTCTGGTTGATAACATGAAAAAAAGGTAGGTTTCTTCAATAAACAATTATCGATTTGAGTTCAGCACATACATTGCACAGAATTAAGGATGTTTTGGAAAGATTTGACGAGGTAAATGCCTTTGGAGAACAAATCAAAAATTTACCCTACAAATAATATTTAAACAAATAAATTAAAAATGTTGAATTTAATCCATTTTCTAAAAACATACGTGTGTGTGTATATATAATGTGTATGTATATGCAATTTTTTTTCCTCTCACAATATTCACTCTGTACAAAGCTCGACAGCCACTCAAGGTAGATGGTTACAGAGTAAGAGGCACATTTTATGCAGATAAGTGAAGATAACAGTTGATGCTAAACTTGCAGAGGTTAAGAGTATAGTGATTTAGGAAGTCTCTTCGTGGGAGTTATTTCCACAAAGCAGTTGTTAGTGGGATGAAGCTGTTCAAATGGAACTTAGATCTCACAATGATAATGATGGTGGTTTGCTACAGTGGGTATAGAATAGTGGGTCTTAGCTATTAAGGTTATCTTGTGGAGTAAAACAACCTACCCCCTGGTGACTAAATGGACTAGTCTAGAGAGTTGAATAAAGAACTCCAGTGAGTTTGGAAAAAAACAGTTGGAGTCAGTCTTCAGGATATTTCTTACAGACCTAAGAATATTCACATGTTGAATGCCTAAGCAAGACTGGATGGTATAACTGCTAGAAAGCGATTAAAACTGGAACTATTTATATTCTTCAGATTGTTGTCCGCATTTTTGTTGTCATATGCACAACATTTTAATCATTGTATATTCCAGCGTAAGGGAACAGTTCAAAATTCCAAAAACCTGAAAAAGACCAGTGTGTACAATGGTTGAAATGTCGTTCATACGGCAACAAAAATGAGGACAACAGTCTGAACAATATAGTGTAAATACTTAGGAATGTAGTTCATCTGAGCACTTTCTATGAAAATAGACAGCGCAGTGAGAGTCTTGTGATGTTTTATCTGTGAGAAAAGGGTTGTCAGTTGGAAAATAATTTGTCGTCCACAAGGATGCAGAGATGCTTTTGGGCTCTGTCATGACTGGTAAAGGAAAACTGGGCAGCAGTCCTTCATTTTTGGCCTGATCTGGCTCTTATAAAGATAGAGGATAGCAGGATAAATCTGATACTTGCTGGAGGGGTACAGGGAACGAGCCATTTTTCTAGCATTTTTAGTGATGGATTGTATGTATGACTTCCACTTGAGGACTAGGTTGAGTTTAGGCAGTTTATCATAATTTTCTTGAAGTTTTTTTTACTTGTCTATCTGTGGTATATTACACTGCTGCTGGATCTAGGCAAACAATGAAGAACACACACACACAGTGTATCGAAGCAGTAGATAATTATCTAAACATATACTGTTAAATATTTAACAATATATGTTATATATATATATATATATTAGGGCATGTATAATGATAATATACATACTAAAAAGTCTGCCTTCTTCTACCGAGCACCCATAGCCCAGAGGGAGAATCGCCAACTGATGCCAAATTGGTCGGGTTTCAATCCTGGGTTAAAAGCAATTGGAGTCTAACCGTACTGATGAGCTGTGAAACAGATCTGTCTGCAGATGACTATATATATATATATATATATATAATTTCAGATATTTACATGCGCTCTATTTCTGATATTGAGCACTTTATTCTATAAATATGGCATACCTTAAAACTATATTCATAAAAATATAATCATATATTTTTCTTTATCAATGACACTTGTGTGGAGCAAGAGGGTAGCCCGAGAGAGATCATACACACAGAGGCCATCAAGAGTAGAAGCTAGGAAGGATCTCTGTGTCTTCAGCCAAAAATCCCAGACTTCATAAAGTCCCAAAACTCTCATGCATTTTTGTTTTGTTTTTTGGGTTGTTGCTCTTGACATAATCTACGGCTGAATATATCTTGTCAACTACCCTTGTCTCCAGTTGACTTTTATTTATGGTCGGATTTATTTGTCAATCTTATCCTTGCTGCTCATCGCCTTTCAAGCTGGTGTTCATGTGCATATATCTATCAACCACCCTTGTCTTTTGTTGACTTCACCCACAGCTGGATGTACTTCCTGCCATTCAAGGTAATATATTGCGGATATATCTTCATGAAGATAAATACAATAGAAGAAACTAACTTGAAGGTATGTAGTAATAAATATGGTTTTGATAGAGGTAATATTTTAATACTTGCAATAGAAACCCCCCCTACACTCACACAATGCTACAACATGCTTAGTTATGCAACAGAAAATAGAAACAGTTCCAAAGGGATGCTTCTTGTCTTCAGGGCTAGTGAGAAATCCCTAGGTTCTGGGTATGACAGTAAACTGCATCAGGCAGCAAGGCCTCTGATTGGGAGGTTGTGAGGAGCATGAAACCACCTCTAAATTGCTGTTGTTCCCAGGTCCACCCTGACCCGGAGTAGTAGCACATGTTAGGGTCTCAGCTATGGGCAAATAACCTCTAAACTTGGGTCAAAATACTATGAAAGTATAAAGATAGACTTTTATAGAAATATATACATTTTTAAAGGAAAAATTATTACCACAACACATTTTTGAAGGGAAAAAAATTAATCTCAGCAAAACATTTTTGAAGACAAAACTAGAAGACATTTTCAGTTTTCTAAAATAAATAAGAATAAAAACAAAAAAATCTTCATTAAAATATAACTAAATCAACTTTCTCAATATAAACGAACGTTAAAAAAATACTTTGAAACCCCACCTTTTTGGCATTTTTTAACCCACTGTGGTTGATATTCCGTTAAACAAAACTCACTCCGAAATCCGTATAATTCGATCTGTAAATTAAAAAAGAAAATTCCCAACAAAGATGACTGTTTGTTTTCCATTGCTAAGGAAGAAGTTCCATTCTTCTTCCCTAAAACTGTTACTTTGTGGAACCGACATCTTAGTGGATGCTTTCCCTAATCATTACAATTTTAACTTCTTAAAGTCTCTGGTCAACTGTTATTTATCCAACCTATTCTCTGACTTCATCTTTTCATGCCCTTAAAACAGCCTCATTCAGTAACTCTAGATTGAGCAACTCTTGGGCCATGAACAGTAATACAAAAATAAAAAGAACTAGTGGAAGTTAGAATAAATCTCTTAAATCTTTCTTTTTATGATGAATTCAAAATACTCAGCCGATTTATTTTGTTTGTTTTTCTCTATCATTACCAGAAACAGGCTGCTTCTCAAGCTGTTTATGTCTTGTAGTGTGAATGTATGATGTACTATTGCCACAGTAGTCTGAGCTTAATTGCCTTGTGGTAATTAATCATCTGGCTTCTGCACAATTATCAAAATTGTTAAATCTGAAATCTGTTATTACATGACTTGTAACCTAACCCTTTCTTTCTACTCACAACACGTCCATTCTTTGTCTCTCTCTTTCTCTCTCCACTCTTACCATCTTCGCTCTTTCATTATTTCTCTCTCTTTCTCTCTCTCACCATCTTGTCTCTTTTTTTATTATTTCCTTCTCCCTCTCTCACCATCTTGTCTCTTTTTTTATTATTTCCTTCTCTCTCTCTCACCATCTTGTCTCTTTTTTATTATTTCTTTCTCTCTCTCACCATCTTGTCTCTTTTTTATTATTTCTTTCTCTCTCTCACCATCTGTCTTTTTATTTCTTTCTCTCTCTCACCATCTTGTCTCTTTTTTATTATTTCTTTCTCTCTCTCTCTCGCCATCTTGTCTCTTTTTTATTATTTCTTTTCTCTCTCGCCATCTTGTCTCTTTTTTATTATTTCTTTCTCTCTCTCTGTCTTATCTTTGTCTCTTTCTCTCTCTCTCTCTCACACCATCTTGTCTCTTTCTCTCTCTCTCTCACAATCTTGTCTCTTTCTCTCTCTCTCACAATCTTGTCTCTTTCTCTGCCAATCTTGTCTCTTTCTCTCTCTCCCACAATCTTGTCTCTTTCTCTCTCTCTCACAATCTTGTCTCTTTCTCTCTCTCACAATCTTGTCTCTTTCTCTCTCTCTCTACAATCTTGTCTCTTTCTCTCTCTCTCTCACACCTTGTCTCTTTTTTTCTCTCACAATCTTGTCTCTTTTTTTCTCTCTCACAATCTTGTCTCTTTTTTTCTCTCTCACAATCTGTCTCTTTTTTTCTCTCTCAATCTTGTTCTTTCTCTCTCACAATCTTGTCTCTTTTTTCTCTCTCACAATCTTGTCTCTTTTTTTCTCTCTCACCTTCTTGTCTCTTTTTTCTCTCTCACCATCTTGGCTCTTTTTCTCTCACCATCTTGGCTCTTTTTTCTCTCTCACTATCTTGGCTCTTTTTCTCCTCTACCATCTTGGCTCTTTTTTCTCTCTCACCATCTTGGCTCTTTTTTTCTCTCTACCATCTTGGCTCTTTTTTTCTCTCTCACCATCTTGGCTCTTTTTTTCTCTCTCACTATCTTGGCTCTTTTTTTTTCTCACCATCTTGGCTCTTTCTCTCTCACCATCTTGGCTCTTTTTTTCTCTACCATTCTGGCTCTTTTTTTCTCTCTCACCATCTTGGCTCTTTTTTTCTCTCTCACCATCTGTCTTTTTTCTCTCTCTCACCATCTTGGCTCTTTTTTTCTCTCTCACCATCTTGGCTCTTTTTTCTCTCTCACCATCTTGGCTCTTTTTTTTCTCTCTCTCACCATCTTGGCTCTTTTTTTTTCTCTCTCATCATCTTGGCTCTTTTTCTCTCTCACCATCTTGGCTCTTTTTTTCTCTCTCACCATCTTGGCTCTTTTTTTTTCTCTCACCATCTTGGCTCTTTTTTTCTCTCTCTCACCATCTGCTTCTTTTTTTCTTCTTTCCTTTCCACCATCTTGTCTCTTTTTCCTCTCACCATCTTGGCTCTTTTTTTCTCTCTCACCATCTTGGCTCTTTTTCTCTCTCACCATCTTGGCTCTTTTTTTTCTCACCATCTTGGCTCTTTTTTCTCTCTCACCATCTTGGCTCTTTTTTTCTCTTCTTCACCATCTTGGCTCTTTTTTCTCTCTCACCATCTTGGCTCTTTTTTTCTCTCTCACCATCTTGGCTCTTTTTTCTCTCTCACCATCTTGGCTCTTTTTTTCTCTCTCACCATCTTGGCTCTTTTTTCTTCTCCTCACCATCTTGGCTCTTTTTTTCTCTCTCACCATCTTGGCTCTTTTTCTCTCACCACTTGGCTCTTTTTTTTCCTCACCATCTTGGCTCTTTTTTTTTCTCTACCATCTTGGCTCTTTTTTTCTCTCTCACCATCTTGGCTCTTTTTTCTCTCTCACCATCTTGGCTCTTTTTTTCTCACCATCTTGGCTCTTTTTTTCTCTCTCACCATCTTGGCTCTTTTATTTTTTCTCACCACATCTTGGCTCTTTTTTTTATTTTTCTCTCTCACCATCTTGGCTTCTTTTTTATTTTTTCTCTTCTACCATCTTGGCTCTTTTTTTATTTTTTCTCTCTACCATCTTGGCTCTTTTTTTTTATTTTTTCTCTCACCATCTTGGCTCTTTTTTTATTTTTTCTCTCTCTCTCTCACCATCTTGGCTCTTTTTTTATTTTTTCTCTCTCTCTCACCATCTTGGCTCTTTTTTACATTTTTCTCTCTCACCATCTTGGCTTCTTATTTTTTCTCTCTCACCATCTTGGCTCTTTTTTTATTTTTCTCTCTCTCTCACCATCTTGGCCTTTTATTTTTTCTCTCTCTCACCATCTTGGCTCTTTTTTTATTTTTTCTCTCTCACCATCTTATTTTATTTTTTCTCTCTCTCTCTCTCACCATCTTGGCTCTTTTTTAATTTTTTCTCTCTCTCTCTCTCACCACTTATTTTTTGACTTTTTCTCTCTCTCTCACCATCTTGGCTCTTTAATTTTTCTCACCATCTTGGCTCTTTTTTAATTTTTTCTCTCTCTCTCTCTCACCAATCTTGCTCTTTTTAATTTTTCTCTCTCTCTCTCTCTCTCACCATCTTGGCTCTCTTTTTATTTTTCTCTCTCTCCTCACTATCTGCCTCTTTTTTTTATTTTTTCTCTCTCTCTCTCTCTCTACCACTCACTCATATCTTTTTTCTCTTTTTCACCATCTTGTCTATTTTTTGTTATTTTTTCTCTCTCTCTCACACCTATCTTCTTTCTTTCTTTTTCTTTCTTTCTGTCTACCTCTCTCACCATTTTATTCTTTATTTCTATCTCTCTCACTATCTTGTCTCTTTTTTTTTTCTTCATTTCTGTCTCTCTCGCTCCACTCTTTATCTTTTTCATTTTCTCCTTTTCTTTCAATCTCTTTCTTTCTTCTGGTGTCTCACCCTGTTCTTCTTGGGAAATGTTAATAATCTAATTGCAACCTGACTTGTCCACTCCCAACCACTGTTGTCTGTAATCAACACAATCAAAAACTATCCAGAGAGAGTTCAAAAAATAAAACCATAACACTCTAAATATTATTTGCTTAAATTTGATCCTGGTTAAATGCACAAACAGCATAGATGATGATAGGTAATTCTTTGATTACTACTAGTATCAAGTAACCCAGTACTATCTACCACAGGGGTCAGCAACTCATTGGACCCCGCTGGCTGGATCGTGTTATAATGAAGGCCGCAGGACGAAGGCCATTAATGAAAAATTAAGGAAAACTACTTGCGCAGACCCCTGTCAACCTAAATATTTAAAACCATAATGAAAATAAACATTGAGAAATCAGAAAAACAAAAGAAAATTTAAAATTAAAAATCCCCTAACAAAAATTACTTTTCCTCAGTGAACATCAAAATACTTCAAAATGAAAAAAATCAACCAAAGTGAAATGGATGAAATTATGACATGTAGGTTTGAAACTGTTATTGAAAATTGTACCACAAATGAACCACACACACACACATCAAACAAAAACGAATCACACATACCTATACATATGAGTACAAATAGTTATAAACATATACACTTGACAAGATAAGAACAAGGCCCGTTGAAAGATTCCAGCAACTTATGTAGGGAAAGTGGCAGGGGTAAGCGATGGGGGGTTGCGCTGTTGGAGGAATGAAATAGAAAGCCGACTGAGACAACGCTGTCCCTTTGAAGGTGTCCCCGCCTAATGTCTGTTGCCGGTCAGTTGGTCGGTCTGTTAAATTGGCTCTCAGTCTTTGTTTTATGCTTATTTTTTATTTTTTATGCAGAAATGGAGGTGATTGGGTTTTGATCATGTTTTTGCAGTCATGGTATTCAAATTCAGTTGGGTGGATCAGAGGAAGATAACAGCAGGCCTTTTGTTGAATTCAAAAGTTTAGGTTGTCGACCCTTGATCTACCACTTGGTCAGGTCATCGTGACTAAACTGGATCTTCTGCCAAGCTTTTCTGATGAGGAGAGTGGCTCAATACCCAGTAGGATTAAAACTAAAACTTGTCAAAGGATGAATGAACATTCTTAGAGAGTCAATGGACATTGAACACAGTGGGGTAGACTGGGTTCCATAGCTCTGTATGCACTCAGTTCAGTGATGACACAGCATCGCTGGGCTAGGGACTTTCAACAGCTCTGGTAGAGGGTTCCATTGATGAAAGCAACATGTCTGTCACCAAGGTGAGCCTTCAAATTGGAGGACATCAGCTGTGGGTTAACCTGGGGAGAGATGGGCTCTGCCAGGTTTACCTGCCCAAGACGGATTATGCATGAATACCCACTGGCTTTCAACACAGATATGTGGAGGGAGCTGGCTAGCTACACAGCTGTGCAGGGATTCTATGATCACACCTGGTCACTTGTCAGATGATGTAATGATTGAATTACAGAAAAGGGATCATATATATAGATCAGTATATGTGCAGGAAGATGCGTATCAATGGTACTTAAGACTCTTCTCAATACATTGTATTAGGTTGTTTGGAAAATGTTTGATTTTAGAATAATCCTTTCAGTTACATTCTAATAAATTATGATAGTTGCCTAAAAAAATAAATTACTTGTTTCTAATGTTTGAAGTGTTCTGTTTGTTAATTTCTGATCAATCTTTTTCAGAATCTAACTTAAAACATTATATACCCGTCTTCTTCTTTTTTTTTTATCATTTCACTCTAAGCAAGGCAAGATGGCCACTAGCACATAGGAGCTTAAGGTAAAATAAAAGATCAGGAAGAGGAGGTATTGAAGAAAGGATAAAAGATGAAATGTCAGTGTTGTTTACATTTTTGTGTAATTTAAGAGACACTCTATCCTTCGAACTCTTTATGTATGTGTGTAGCAGTGTTTCTCTCTTTGCTACACCGCCTAGCCTCTGTTCTATCATCCCATCCCACAAGCCTGTCAGGCAGGTGGCTCTGCTGCTATTCTCTATTTCTTTTCAATATTCCCTGTGAGGGTTCAAACATCCAAGCTCTCATTCCTCATGTGTTCAAGAAATTACAGCTTTCGCTTTCTGCTTCTAAGTAACCATTTTGTTGGCCTTTTCTTTTACTTACCTGTTGCGTGCTTGCACTGTTCATGTTTTTTTTCTGTAGAACCCCATTTCTATTGCCTCCAGTTTCTTCTCATTAAGAAATATTTTCACAGTAATTGTTTTGATGAACCTTCCACGATGACATCTAGACATTATGAACTTAAGCACAGTACAAGATTGGCAGATAGGTCTCAACTGAAACTGCTAGATGTAACCATTAGTAACTATTTTGTCTTTTTCTTTGTTGCTTACTTGCTTGCACTGTCTATGTTTTTTTTTTCTGTAGCACCCCATTTCTGTTGCCTCTAGTTTTCTCAATTTCTTCTCATTAATACATATTTTCACGATAATTGTCCTGATGAACTTTCCATGATGGTATCTAGATTTTATGAACTTAAGCACAAATTTGATCTTTAAAAATTTAAACTCAATGCCAATCATTGTCTTTAACTTTTTTTCTTTCTCTCTCTCTCTCTCTCACCTTTATAGTGTTTTATTTATTTATTTATGAACACTCAGTAACCCCTGGTGTCCTAGTGGCTTTATTGCCTTTCTTGGGGTGAAATGTTTTTAAAAAAAATCTGTAGACATTACACAGCATTCACTGATCTATGGCATAGCAATCCAATACATTGTTTCAAACAAAATTTTTTGTATTTATTTTTTATAAGAAACTGATGTGAAATTACACTAGTACTAAGCATTTCTACAGGAAGTATTCGAAATGTCAAAACTGATTCCTAATTAGTTTTACTCTGAAACACTATTTCCAAAAACTGCAACTTCATGGAACAAACTTATATCTGGATGTTTTCCTAAACACTACAATCATAACCTGTTCATGTTTACGGTCAGTCGTTATCTATCCATTTGATCTTTATTATCTTCATTTCCTACTTGAGTTCATATCCCATACCTCATTCAGTAAACCACTACCTTGAGTGGCTCTTGTGCCTTCTAATGGGTAAATTATAGTTAAAGAAAAATGTTACTAAATTCTCAAAATGAACAGTATGTTATTGAAGGGATGTGAGTTTTAGTGCAGTAGATAGCGGCTCGGAATGAGAAATTGGAGAGCCGAGTTTGAATTTGAGTTGAATTTGTTGCGTTCACTTGTGTGCAAATACAATTAGGAAAAGTATGAATGCATCTCTTCTTCCTTCAGCTATGGGTTAAGTAGCAAGACAGATTGGGTTCAAAACCTTGGTTGGCAGCCAGTCTACCACAGAAAAATATGGCAACCTATCGTGGGAAAATATTTTTCTTAGTCATGGATTGAAAGAGACATGATCATTTAAGCATGTCTCACTTATGGCACTTAACTGATATTATTAAAGTTAAAAAAAAACCTTTTCAAAGTCAGTTCAATTTAATTTTGTTGCATTTAACTGTTGTACTTACCACTTGGCATCTTTTTTTTTTTTTTTTTTTTTTTTAATCATTTCATTATTTATGCAATAAAGTCACTAAGATGCAAGGGGTTACTGAGTGTGAAAGAATATGAGAAAAGAAAAACACTATGATGGAGAGAGAACAATAAAAAAAACAAGAATTAAGATTTAAGATAACAATTGACATTGCATTTAAATTTTTGAAGATCAAAGTTGTCTGGGAAGCAAGAAGCCAGGAGAGTCCCATAAGTGAGAAGGGCAATAGAAGAAACTGTAAGCATAAAACTTATCTCACCATTTCAATTGTAAAATGATGAGACCTTAATGCCAATCTAGTAATGCATTTAAAATCATAGTGTGTGGTACTATATCTTCACGATACCGGGTTGGCCGATGGTTTCGTGATTGCCACATGTTCCTGACTGGATGTTCTCTGATCCCTTCCACGCCCATGTTGTTTCTTAAGATCCACGAAAGAGGGATGGATACAATTCAGTCGATGGAGTGTTGAATTTGGCGTCAGAGTAGAAGAATAGTTGCCACACCATCAAAGAAATGAAGAAAAGCGTTTGTTATAAACAGTAACAAACATTTATTTACACTGGTATACAATAATTTCTTATCAAGTTAAAACAAACACCGTGAAGTGAGGGGTGAATGTAGTTGACTGGCAGAAAGTTTCTTTAACTCGAAGAAATCTTAACTGCAATTAGGCAGTGTCATTGATGGAGTATGCAGTGGCAACGGATTCGATTCTGGGCAGCGAAGAATGACCGACTCGATTTTTTTGCTCTGGGTGTTCTCTATTTATGGGCCCAAATCCCGAATAATTAGCTCCTGATTGGTCAGCCAATAGGGATCACCGGCCAATGGCTATCGTCGTAACAAGCCCCCTGGGTTGCATCTGATTGGTTTAGATAATCAGCCAATTAGTCGCAGTCATCGGGGTGGGCTAACAAGAAGCAGGCCCTGTGGTTGGTTGATCAATGATTTATTACCTTGTGCCAGACTTGCACTCAATCCCCGGGTGAAGCAACCCACCTGTTTGCTATGCTCAAAATATGTTTATATTTTGAAATTGAAGTAATTTTTGACATGCTATTACACCTGCAGTGTTTTGTTTTAGTGACAGTTTATAGGTCAGCTTTCTGCTTGGGTCTAGATATCTTTATGCTTAATGACCTAGGTTTACTACACCTGGTTCTTAAAAATGTTGAATATCCAGAATGAACTTATTTTCATAATGGTTTAATAAAATAATTATTATTTAATTAATTTTCATTTAATTAATTTCGCCAGTCAACTTTTTGACACTTGAATGGAAGTGTCATAAGTGTAGGTATTGCCGAGGAAAGTTCATCAGAACAATCACCATGAAAAGTATTTATAGAAAAAGCACTGTGATCCAGGATGTGCGTTGTGGTGCAGTGGATATTGGCTTGGAACAAGAAGCCGGGGAGCCAAGTTCGAATTCCAGTTGAATTCATTGCATTCACTTACGCGCAAATACCCTTGGGGGAAAGGTATTAATCCATCTCTTCCCTCCAGTTATGGGTTAAATAACAGGACAGATTGGGTTCTATAGCCTTGGCTGGCAACCAGTCTACCACAGAAAGCAATGGTAACTTAATGCGGGATAATCTTCTACCCAGTCAGTCATGTCTCGAAAGAGACATGGTCGACCAACGTGTTTCATGTATGGCACTTAACTGACTGTGAGCCAACTTCTTTTTTTTTTTCCTGACACGCACACATATATGCACGCACTGTCACTGCTTTTTGTGTATCAGTAAATTGCAATAAATTTGCTGCCTTCTGTAAAATTATTGTCCTTGTTTCTTATTCACTATTTATTTAGGGAGGGTGGGTTTATTTTTTGCATTTCTGCTATTGAAAAAGAAAAGAATTAAAATTCATTCTTCAACATGTGTGTTTTCTTCCTTATATGCGTTAAGCAAAAGAAACAGCCCAACAGGCAAATTACAGATTGGAGATACCAAAATTTCATTAGAAGCAATGGAAGAATACTGAACTGTTTTGTAGTATCAGTCCTTCTATAAGGCAGTGACTGTCAGACAGTTTCACAGAAAGAGACTTTTTTTTTTTTAATCATATCATCCCGAGCAAGGTGGTAATGCCACTGATGAGCAGGGGGCTATGTAAGAGTGAAAAGATTGGAAAAGAGAAAGCCGGAAATCACATCCTAAAGAGGGAACAAAGTATGAGCCTCTTCACCTGTTCAATAGACGTGGGTGGAGTGTGAACTGGGAGATAGTTTAGTCTATCTACTCCAATTGAAAAAAAAAAAAAA
This sequence comes from Ascarosepion bandense, assembly GCA_037127315.1. Taxonomy (NCBI): domain Eukaryota; kingdom Metazoa; phylum Mollusca; class Cephalopoda; order Sepiida; family Sepiidae; genus Ascarosepion; species Ascarosepion bandense. The sequence continues at coordinate 281,870 of JBBBDQ010001148.1, forward strand.
CATAGAATGGTGGATTGCTACGTTTTAAGTCCAATCAAAGAGATATTTGCTAAATTTTAAAAAAAATAAAGAAAACCAATTAAACATGAAAAGTTTAAAATTAACCAAAAAAAATGAGCATCATAATCAGGGTTGTACATAACAATGCTGAGAATACTATCGACCGAACACCTGAGCAACGACTAAGTTCTAGAGACACTGGCAACAAAAAAAAGGACCTGTATGCTTGACATCAGAAAAAAACAGTTGAAATTTCTCTGGCACATAATGAAAAAAAAGGACTTGAAAAATTGAATACTCACAGGACAGATGAAAGCAATGCGCAACCTACCTGGTGAGCTTTGGCAAATGGATGACAGAGCAGGTTTGGCGAAAGATGGCAAAAAAACAAAAGTTATTTAAATCTACAGAGGACAAGAAATTGTGAAGAGTCATCCTTAGTAGACACTAGCAGTATAGCCCGGCGTTGCTCGGGTGTAATGAAAGCTTTAAAACTAATCCATGGTCCTGGAGCTCAGACTCAGCCTAAAGAATATTTGTGTGAAGTTTGGTGAGAATCGGATAAAAATTGCAGATTTGTAGAAAGAACATACAGACAGATAAGCAGATACACACACAAACATCTTGCCTTTTTATGTATATATATATTATCGATTTTCTGCACTATTGTAAGAAATGCAACCTTGAAACTTCTGAATATCGTTTCTTATGTCTTTGTCTATGAGTGAATCAAATTTGATTAAAATTGGACCACTCTTCTATAACCTGATTTTTTTCGATTATCGATTTTTGATATTTATTGGGGGTACCTCGACACAAAACCTAGCTAAGAACACTCGCAGACGCTTATAGTACAACTATGTAAATTTTCAAGAAAATCTGTTCAGCCGTTTCGGAGTCTATAGGTAACGGATACACACACACACACACACACAGTTACATTAATAAATAAGTTTAGATAATGGACAGATAACTTTTACAAGATAATAAATTTATATATACGCTACCTTTTTGGAATATTTTTTGGGATAAAAAAAAAAAGCTAGCAGATATAGATTTGTTGAAGTGTCAATGAGAGAATTACATCCATTAAATAGGTAAATAAATTGAACTTTATCTAGATGGTCTCCTGTAGCCAAATTGTTAACGGCATATGTTTAAGTATGAAGAAATGACGCCAGAGTTGTGAAATCTTACATGCGTCAATTTTAACTCCTTTTGTTTATAACTTCATTGTTTCTTTCCAAATAAACTGACAACTGACTGTTCAAAGACTTCCAGAAAATTAGTAGTGACTTCTCTTTAAAATTGACAAAATTTGGCATTGTGATGTTATCAGGTACCTACAGAAAAAGGTTTAGCCCCCAAAGTCATTCATGCTGACAGTTGCTATATTAGATGATGCTCCAGGTTCATCTGGTGCTGGGCATGATGGTAAACTGCATCCGGAAGTGAGGCCTCTGATTCAAAGGTTATGAGGAGCATGGAACCACCTCTTAATTGCTGTTGTTCTCCCAGACCTGGAGTGGTAGCACCTTTTAGGGTCCCAGCTATGGGCAAATAGTTAACCCCAAATTGGGGTCAAAACTATGAAAGTATAAAAAATAGACTTTTACATAAATATATACATAAAAATAGACTTTTATAAAAAAAATATACATTTTTGAAACAAAAATATTACCACCAATACATTTTTGAAGAAAAAATTATAATCATAACACAGTTTTAAAGAAAAAAAATTCTTAGCAAAACATTTTTGAATACCAAACTAGAAAACATTTTCAGATTTCTAAAATAAAAACAAAAAAACTTTTTCTTAAAATCTGATTAAATCAACCTTCTGACTATAACTGAACATTAAAAAAAAAAGAAACCTTAAAACCCCATCTTTTTGGCATTAAATAATCCACAAAGGTTGATATGCCATTAAACAAAACTCAAACTCCAGCTTTGTCAATAGAGCAAAAAAAGGACAGTTAAATTTAGGGCTGAAAGAAGTTTTGATGATTTCCAAAGGTTTTGTTACTGCATCAGTAAGAAAAACATAAAATTGTGTTCAGCATGTGGGGATGGATGACAAGCAATTGACTATAAATCAAATAACCAATGCTATCAGCATATCCAGTGAGATAGTTGAGAATATTATGCACAATGAACTTGGTATGATGTAGGATTTGGCTTGTTGGGTGCTATGTTTTCTGATACCTGATCAGAAGTGCATCAGGTTGATTACATCACAAGAAAATTTGACTTTGTTTGAGATGGGTTTCCAGTTGGTTTCTTTGAATGTTTCCAAACTCAAGTGGAATGATTATATAGAATCCATAGCTAAATTCTCTGCTAAGAAGGTTGGTTCGCAGTGCAGGACCAGGAAGTTTTTCCTTGTTTGATACCATCCTGCACATATATAAATCTACCATCTGCCCGTGTATTGAATACTGCTGCCACATCTGGTCAGTTGCCCCTGCTATTCACCTCAGAGTTCTTGACAAAATCCAATGGAGAATCTGTAATGTGATAGATACTGACTTGGCAGCTCGTCTGCAGTCGCTCTCTCACCGGCGTGACATGGCTTCTCTGTGCCTCTTCTACAAATACTTCTGCTCCAATGAACTTAGCTCACTAGTGCCTCCTATATATGAATTTACATGAGCTACTTGACTAGCAACTAGGTCCCACCCTTTTACACTGAAAGCAATAAATGTAACCACACTTTCTACTCTAACAGTTTCTTTTCTCCCCTGTGGAATTCCCTTCTATATACTTGCTTTCCCAACAGCTACAATCTCCAGGAAATAAAATATAAGGTCAATAGACATCTCCTATCTTACTAACTCGCTGCCTTTCTCTAAAGCTCTTTTCTCCATCCACTCCACTCTCATCACACCAGTATTCTCATCAATCTATTACCCTCCTCCTGTCATTTCCTTATAACTAACCCCTCTTTCTGATCACTTTCCCTGTGTAACCCCCTGCACAACAGTGGCAGTGTAACTCCCTTGCTTGGGGTGAAATGATTAAAAAACAAAAAAAAATGCACCACCCTCAGCTGCTCCAAAGAAAATCATTTCATTTGCAGGGAAGGTGATGGCCTCATATTTTGCAGGAAGGGGGTGCAAAAGGCACTGTGTTTGTTTATTATCTTTAAAAGGGTCATGCCATCAATGGCGAGTACCATGCCAACTTGCTAAAACTGTTCTGAAAGTTTCTCAAGACCAAACACCCAGGAAAAATTGATGAAAGGGGTCTTGCATCATCAAGGACAATGCTCCAGTACACGAGTCCTTGATTTCAGTGGCTGCTGTGCATGACTGGTTTTGAACTGGTTGATCAACCTCCCTATTTTGATTTCGCTATCATCTGATTCCCCATCATGAAAAAACACTTGTCTAGGAACCAGTGTTGCAGTGATGCAGACATCATATTTGCTTTTGACAAATCTTTTGACCACCAGGATGATCAGTCTTCTTTGAACAGTCAAATGTCAGTTTACCTGCAAAGAAACAATCAAAGTTGAAATTAAGACTTCACAGCTCTAGCATCACTCCTTCATAGTCATCCTAGAAACATCTCAGCCTACCTTTATAACACTAATAATAAGAGCATCCCAGCTAAATTTAAATTAAGCTTAGTATGTAAAATGAGAAAAAAAGTAGTCAATTAATGAACACCTGAAGAGTGGACGGAACGATTACAAAAAGGTTTGTTTACAAAACTCTGGAGTTGAGCTGCTGAATATAATATATATATATATATATATATATATATATATATATATATATATGAAGCTAATAGATATTTTATAGTATGGTGACACTTAGTCATAATTTCTATTACTTTCATACAACCATGGATGAAAATGTTATAATTTCTTCTAATTTTAAAAATTGCACGTTCAAAAATTCCCTGTTATCTGAACATTAAAAAAAATCACCATTACGTGAGTGCTCTTAAAAAAACCAAAAAAAAACCCCAGTAAAATCAGTTATTGAAAATTGCCTGAACATACTACATAGTAGAAACCTAGATTGTGTAATAACTCATTTACAAATGAAGAATATTCAAAAGTTCTACAATATAATTGTATTGAACTCTTTTTAATACAACTGTGTACTGGTCTAATTTTATTATGATCAAAAACTAAGTAATTAAACAATCAATACATATATATATATATATATATATATATATATATATTTCCTTTTATCAACTTCCTCCCACCTCCAATGGTAGTGGAGATGGTTTTGAATTGGTTTGATGAGGTTAATCATATGAATTTACTTTTGGTGGACAACTCTGCATGATGGAGAAGCTCACAGGCTTGATCAGAAGCATGTCCATTTTGGCTCAAAAGGGAGTGAAACAAGCAAGATCTGGCAAACCTGGTTACTTTAGGCCCATGGTTCCTAACCCCGGGTAAATTACCCCAATGGGGTAATGAGCCCATATTTTGGGAGTAATGGATGTTTGGTTTGGGAAGAGGCAATCAGCTTATAATTTCAAACTGTGTCCTTGGAATGAAGACCAAGAAATATGACAGACTCAATGTGGCAAACGACCTCTGAATAGCCCCTTCAGTCACAAAGCCAAGAATAAATTAAATTGGCACTGGCACAGGCAATACAAGCTCAACATTCACATTAAGAATCACGGCTAGGTTATGGCTAGTATACCTCTGATTATTATAGATTGGTACTATTGTATTGAATAATTTCCATTAACTTTGTCTGCTTTTGATGTATGAAAATATAATTACTTTTCCTATAATACAGGTATTTGTTCATTTGGGTAATGGATAATAGCGAAATTGTATTTTGGGATAATTGCAGCAAAAAGGTTGGGAACCTATGCATTAGGCAGTCTGATGCTTGTTCTGTCAAGGTCCACCTTGATTATGCAAGTTTGACTGGTGCTACAAACCCTCTACTATGACAAGAAACAACCATATATATATATATACACACATATACATATATATATATATATATATATATATACATATATATATATATATACATATATATATATACATATATATACATATATATATATATATATATATATATATATATATATATATATATATATATATATATATATATATATATATATATACATATATATATATACATATATATATATATACATATATATATATATACATATATATAATATATATATATATATATATATATATATATATAATATATATATATATATATATATATATATATATATATATATAATATATATATATATATAACATATATATATATAAATATATATATATATACACATATATATATATACACATATATATATATACATATATATATATACATATATATATACACATATATATATATACACATATATATATATACATATATATACACACATATATATATATATACATATATATATACATATATATACACACACATATATATATATATACATATATATACACATATATATATATACATATATATATATATACATATATATATATATATATATATAAACAGCTCAGAAAAGGATTTTGATGGAGGAATCTTAGTAGTAATTTTTGTTATGTTAGTGGGAGTCATGGGGCGTTAGGTCACCAAAATATCAGGGGTGATGTGGTCACAAAAATTGAATGACATCCATGATTAGCTTCTCCTGCTTGTGTGGCATGGTGCAGAGTCCTCTTACTAGATATAGGTTCTTCGAGCAGCCACCCTCTTCACCAAGGACAGCACTACTTCCTCATAGCACTTCATGTTTAATCTGAGGCTCTGTGGGAAGATCAATGTTGCCATCACTAGTGATCACTCCAAATAGCTTTGTACTCTCTATTAGACTTCTCCAACTCTCTTAGAGTTTTCTGCACTGTCCTCAGATTGACGCCCAAACACTCTGAAATGTTTGTATTGGAGGTTCTGGCATGAATACCAAGCAGTATAGCATAACATTTCAAAATTTCTGGTAAAGTGAATTGCATCATGATACTCTTTGTCTCACAGATGATGCCCAACTGACCCTACTATACTGTGTAGCTGACGAAATCAGAAACGAACAACATGCATGCTCAAAATTAAAAATATAAAATAGCAACAATTTATCCATTGCACCCTGTATATAGATTGGAATTTAACAGAGGATAGGATTAAAAAAAATATAAAGAATGAGTTATGGAGAAAAGAATTCTGGTATTATTCCTTTGTGTTTGATTACCATTGGTTATTTTTGTGTCTGATTACCGTTGGTTATTTTTGTGTCTGATTACCGTTGGTTAAACAAGCTTCATGTGTATTTTACCATTGGTTAAACAAGCTTCATGTGTATTTTACTTATTAAGCGTCATTAGTTATGGCGTTTTGAAATCAAAGAGAGATGACATCTTTTTCGGAATTCAAAGTAAGTAGCAAGTTTAACTGAAAAAAAGATATTGCTTTATGTATGTAAGTGTATTATAATTCTAGTTTGTCTATATATGATTTGGATGGTAATCAGTGGCAAATGTGGAACTCTGAAAGTCAGGGGTGGGGCTACATAGGGGCTGAGAATTTTTGGAAAAGTTCAGTAAAGTCAAGAGTTGTTCTAAAAGTTTTCTTTTTTTTTTTTTTTTTAAACATTTCACCTCACCATCTACATAAGAGAAAAGTGAAAGTTTAAGCAGAAGGAGAGCGAAGAGAAAGACGAACCGGTTACAGGGGGTGTCAGAGAAAGGGCAAGAGAAAGATGGGAATACTGGAGTAAAGACTGTTGTGAGAGTATAGTGAGATAAGTAAAGAACACGATACAAGAGATGACGGCTTGCGGCCATATCATGTTGAATACACCGGTTCTTGCTCGATCACCAAAGTTAAGCAACGTTGAGCCTGGTCAGTACTTAGATGGGTGACCACTTGGGAATACCAGGTGTTGTAAGCGTACAGTGACGGATGTGCATCGTGGTGCAGTGGATATCGGCTCGGAAAGAGAAATCGGTGAGCCGAGTTCAAATTCCAGTTGAATACCCGGCATTCACTTAAGCACTGGTACCCTTGGGAAAGGTATTAATCCATCCCTTCCATCCAGTTATGGGTTAAATAACAGGGTAGAACTTGGGGACCATGCCCTTTAAAAACAAATCCCAATGAATCTTGATACTCGAAAAGAAAAAAGTATTACTAGACACAGAACTTATATAAAAAAACAACAATAAATTGTTGAAAGAAACAGGTATTATCAGCAATAAATAAATAAAAATTTAGTTGGCAATAAATGACCCGCCGAGGTTGATATGCCATAAAAACAAAACAACTAACCAACAAGAGATGACGGGGAGAGGAGGAGAGAAAGTCTGGAGTTAAGTTAAGAGACGGCAATTGACACTGCATTTAAATTCTTGGAGATTGTAGCCATCAGGGAAACAAGTATATGAAAGGGACTTCCACAGGTAGGAAGAGCAAGAAAAGAAACTGATGGAGTAGAAGTGGCAGCTGCATTTGTAAAAGAGTGGGACTGTTAACTGGGACAAGGAATGGATTGTTAATCTTAATGCTTCCAAAACAAAACTGCTTTCTATTAATTATCTGAAAGTTCATTTTCTGTCTTCGCTTAACATGACTGATGCTAACCTCCAGGAGAGTGATTTCATTTGATGGTGGACATTTGGTTTGCTTGCCATTTTCATTTTCTTCAGCAGGGGTGTAACCTTCTGAATAAGGGTTGCCTTCAATAAGCCTGTTTGTAGATACTCATTCATATGTTTCCTCATGTCAAACAAAAACAATTCTATTCTGAAAAAAAAAATTAATCTCAACCAAGCCATCTTATTTGTAGAAAACTTTATTCCCTGGTTGCTCTAATTTGGTGACACAATGCTTTGTGAATCTCTTCATCGGCTCCACACTGCAAAAAAGGTCCTCCTTTCAGAATAGAGAACATCTAAACAAGTTTCAAAATTTCACAAGATGTTACACCTTGCAGTGCCGGGATCTCTTTCGTCGTGATATTGGGTAAATTTAGGTTCTTATCAAGAACAAGTTGATAGCTGTTGAAACCATTCCATATCTGCAAGGAATTCCTTCCTAATTTTGCCCAAGCAATGAGTGCTTTCATATCCATATGAAGATTTTAACTCAACCTGTTGCTCCATGAGCTTTCCCCAGGAGTTGAGATCTTTATATCATACATACTTGCCATCTCATGCATTTCGTTGTCATTTAATTCTCCTCCATTGTCAAAAAGAATTTCTTCCATGACTCCTTAACCAGTGCCAACCCATTGCTGCAGTATACAGTATGTCTAATAATTTTCCTTCAGAAATGTCAGTCAGTTAAGTGCCATACATGAAACATGCTTGGGCGATCATGTCTCTTTAGAGACATGACTGACTTGGCAGAAGATTATCCCGCAGTAGGTTGCCATTGCTTTCTGCAGTAGACTGGTTGCCAACCAAGGCTATAGAACCCAATCTGTCCTGCTATTTAACCCATAACTGGAGGGAAGAGATGGAGTAATACCTTTCCCAAGGGTATTTGTGCATAAGTGAATACAATGGATTTAACTGGAATTCGAACTCAGCTCCCCGCTTTCTCGTTCCGAGCCGATATCCACTGCACCACAATGCACATTCTTCAAAAATTGTACATTTTTCAAGAAAAGTCTATTTTTATATATATATTTCTATAAAAATGTATTTGTATAATTTCATAGTGTTTTGACTCCAGTTTGTGGGTTAACTATTTGCCCATAGCTGGGACCCTAACAGGTGCTACCACTTCAGGTCAGGGTGAACCTGGGAACAACAGCAATTAAGAGGTGGTTTCATGCTCCTCACAACTTCCCAGTCAGAGGCCTTGCTGCCAGATACAGTTTACCATCATCGCCAGGACCTATATTACATTGAGAACAATCTATCTCTTCCGATTGAAGAAAGAATTTTATTCAAAATTCCCAAAAGCTTACTACAAAAAGGATAAATAGTACAATAATCAAAACATTGGGACAATCATGATGAAAAGATTAGTCAGAATGGAGCAATGTGCAGGGTGTCCATAAAGTCCGTGTGCACTTTAAAAAATTTATAACTTTATTTGTTATAAAAATAATCTCTAAAAAAAATGTTATGAAGTTTAATGTACCTAGTTTTAAGTATAGTTATTGAATAATTCTTTACTACAAAATTTGCAAGAATTTTTAGATAAGTACAAAAAATATTATTAAAATCGTATTACCCTTTGTATTGTTAATGATGGAGAACATGTGGAAACTTAAATAAAATTTCAATAAAACCTTAAAAAATATAGATTTCCTTTTTTCTAATCCTTTTTACAAATTATTTCTATCGCAAATACAAATAAAGTTATAAGTTTTTTAAAGTGCACGCACACACTTTATGGACACCCTGTATTTTCTATAACTTTTTAAAAGTTTTTCTTCTCATAAATGCTGAGACACTAAGTCTAGTGAACACATCCATCATATGAAGGATGTATTTTCCTCTTCAAATCAAGTGGTACTTTCTCGTTGGATCTACTGACCATGGGCATGCTTAACTACTAATGTGGTCGGTGTCTTCTCATAAAATTTGTAGATTTGGTAAGAATCATATAACTGAGCCAGTTCTTTGAAGTACTCTTATTTCCAAACTCCAGGGTCTTCTATCAGTGCCCTTAGTCTGGGCATTGATAAATGGTCAAATTGACTATGAAGTTTCAAAATAGTATTTTTTATTTCAACTGGTGCGAGTTTGAAAAAAAAAAAAAAAAACAATAGAAGCCCAAGCATGAAATGGAGTATACTTTTTTTTTTTAATCATTTCACCCCGAGCAAGGCAGAAATGCCACTGATGTGCAGGGGGCTACATAACTGTAAAAAGATTAATTGGAAAAGAGTGAGAAGTACAAACTAGTTAGAAAGGAGCAATAGAAAGCTGAGAAAGCAGGTGCGATGACAGATACATAGGTGTAGAGAAGAGAAGGTGGTGGGGAGAGAGCTAGAGTTAGTGGTTAGTAGATGAGTATTGACTGCATTTAAATTTCTGGAGGTTGTAGCCGTCAGGAAAGCAAGAATACAGAAGCGAGTTCCACAGGAAGGAAGTGCGAGAGAAGAAGCTGCAGGAGTAGAATTGTCATCTGCATTTGGCTAACCTGACTGTGAATGGGTGGGACCCAGTTGCCAGTCTGGTTGCACGAGTAAACACCTGTTGAGGAGGCACCAGTGATTTAAGTTCGTCCGAGCAGAAGCCATGAAAGTATTTATAGAACAGACAAAGGGAGGCCACATTTCGACGGTGGGGAAGTGGCTGCAGTCAAGCTGCCAGATCAGCACCTATCACATTACAAACTCTCCTTTGGAGCCTGTCAAGAACACTGAGGAGAACGGCAGGGGCGCCTGACCATAAATGGCAGCAGTACTCCATGCACGGACGGATGGTTGACTTGTATATATGCAGGATGGATTCAGGCGGAAAAAACATCCTGGATCGACATAGTGACCCAACCTTCTTAGCAGTGGATTTTGCTATGGATTCAGAGTCCAGCTATACAGTTTTGGTGATAGGGTTTGCGGGTTGCGCCAGGAGAAGAAACTGGTTATTGTTACATATCCAGACTAGAAAAATTTATTGCGTGAGAGGTCTGAAGTAATGGTGGAAATGCTAAAAAGTATGTCTTGGGCCTGTATGAGTCTGGTTGAGGGTGCTTGTGTGATTCCTTCCCCTTCACATCTCCTCCCCTTCAATGGGGGTTGTGGCAGTCGTGGACATAGAAGAGGTTCCCCCTCACTTTCGACAGGTATGTGCGTAAAGAAGTCCCTTCTCCCCTTCTATTAAAGTTCCCGCTTTTGTGTATATAAGAAAGCGCCTTTGCATATAGGTTACTTTATGTGCGTTATGGGGCAATGGATATTGGCTTGGAATGAGAAACCGGGGAGTTAAGTTCAAATTCCTGTTGAATTCCTTATATGCAAATACCCTTAGGAAAGGTATTAATCCATCTCTTCCCTCCAGTTATGGGTTAAATGACAGGACAGATTGGGTTCTATAGCCTTGATCGGCAACAAGTCTACTACAGAAAGTAATGGCAACCTACTGCAGGATAATCTTTTGTCCAGTCATTCATGTCTCTTTCAAGACATGATCGCCCAGAGCATGTATTACGTATGGCACTTAACTGACTGATTGACTTTACCTGAGGAGACCAGTGTGGTCAAAACCTAGGTATCAAGTGAGTGGTGTGTATTTCATTCAGTGACATATATGTATATATTTCGGCTGGAGAATTTAAACAACATTACTACTCCCACAAATACTCTTTTTGTAACCCCAATCTAAAATTCTAGACTTCCCTTTCCCAAAGATGAAATGGGGAAAAAGAAAGAGAAGGGACCCCAATAGTGAGTTGGAGACTAGTAGGTTTGACATTCACACCCAATAATCTTTGCAATAGATGCAATCTATGTTTAGTTGAAAAAATGAATTTATAAAACATCCTAAGCAAAATTTACTTTTAAATTTAAGAAAAGAATTTGTAAGCAAATGTCATCATAAATTCAAATTTTTAAAATTTACATTCAGATATAAACCCCCTAAATATTAATCCAAATTTAAATTTCCATTAAGTAGTTGTTTCCTTTTTCTTTATTCTTATTAACATACTAGCAGTATAGCCTGGCGTTGCTCGGGTGTAATGAAAGCTTTAAAACTAATCCATAGTCCTGGAGCTCAGACTATTTGGACGTTGGCATGAAAGACTAAAAAGCAATGTTTCCAGTTAAAGTGAAACCGTAGACTGAAAGAAAAATGAATGGATGTAAGTCAAATTTGATTTCCTGGTATTGATATCAAATAAGTTTTTTTTTTTTTTTTTGTTGTTGTAAACTGAATTTTGAAGGCTATGTAAGTCCTCTGAGTAAATGGTATCATGGCTGAGACTAAGAACTACAATTGTACCTACTTAGGGCAAAACCCGAAGTAAAAACTAAAATAAAAGGGCTGAAAAAAATACAGACATACAGGCAGATAAACACACACACACACACACAAACATCTTGCCTTTTATATTATCGATTTTCTGTACTATTGTAAGAACTGCAACCTTGAAACTTCTGAATATCGTTTCCTATGTCTTTGTCTATCAGTGTATCAAATTTGATTAAAATTGGACCACTCCTTCTATAACCTGATTTTTTTCGATATTTATCGGGGGGTACCTCGACACAAAACCTAGCTAAGAACACTCGCAGATGCTTATAGTACAACTGTGTAAATTTTCAAGAAAATCTGTTCAGCCGTTTCCTGAGTCTATATGTAACAGATACACACAGACAAAGTTCCTTTTTTAAATAAGTTTAGATTTAGATATTATTATTATTATTATTATATATGTTAACCTTTTTTAACTTTTACTTTTTCTAGTCCAGTCTTTTGATATTGGTTGGTGCCATAAATTTTAAATTTAATTAATCTAAAATTTATTTCTCTTAAAATAATTGGTTTATTTTCTCTTATTAGCTCTACACTACAGAATATCTATAATAATGCCTCCCATTCTTTGTATCCCTTTTCACTCTCGTTTCAGGTTTTTCATTCTAGCTCTATAATTTTTTTTTTTTTTTTTTTTTTTTGACCCAAGTAAGAATTAGCCTATTTGGTTTAGTATTAAATTAATTTCCTAATCATATCAAATATTCTAAATAACTTTACTTAGTAGTTTATCCCATCTTATCAGCAGTACAACTTGAAATTTATATATATATATATATATATATATATATATGCCTCCTTCTACCGAGCGTCCGTAGCTCAGAGGTAGCATCTCTGACTGGTGCCAATTTGGTTGGGTTTCAATCCTGGGTAAAAAGTAATCGGCCGTGCTGTGATACAGCGAAACATCTGTCTGCGGATGACTACGCTCTCACACCCTGATTGACTACTCTGGAAGAATGGTAGACTTTGAAAAACAGTAGCTACTCTGGCATCTATGCATCGTTCATTCAGCAATGAATTAGAACACTCTCAGCTATTGGGCATGTATAATTTGTTTAATTACTTAGTTTTTGCTCATAATAAAATTAGACCAGTGCACATTTGTATTAAAAAGTGTTCAATACAATTGTAGAACTTTTGAAAATGTGTGTATATATATATATATATATATATATAATATTTTTTTTTTTTTTTAATCATATCACCCCGAGCAAGATGGTAACACCACTGATGTGCAGGGGGCTACGTAAGAGTGAAAAGATTGGAAAAGAGAAAGCTGGAAACCACATCCTAAACAGGAAACAAGGGATGAGCCTCATCACCTGTTCAAAAGATGTGGGTGGAGTGTGAACCGGGCAATAGTTTAGTCTATCTACTCCAGTTGAAAAAAAAAAAAAAGAGGAAAAGAATGAAAAAGAGTAAAAGATTGGAAAAAAGAAAGCTGGAAACCACATCCTATATATATATATATATATATATATATATTCATAAATTATAACATGGATATGTTACAATATCACTATAAAAGTAGCCATTCTGTTTCAACACCTTTGTGTTTTTTCAAGTGATATGATGGTTCTTAAATGAATGGTTTTTATATATATATATATATATATATATATATATTTTCTTTTTATTTTGTTCGATTTTAATTCATTTATATGGAAAATTATTTAATTATTGATGCCATCTTAGATTTACTTCTAATTCAATTTCCTACAATTTAAATTTTAATAGTTGTTTTTCTTCTCTTTAGCCATATAATTTACATATATTAAAGATTTAATTTCTTATTCTTTTATTCCTTTTTGTTCCCAAGGTAAATTTTTAATGTAATTATTTTGATACTAAGTTTATTCAGGCTCTGTTTTGGATTGAAACAGAAAAGAATTAGAAAAAAAATTGTAAAGGCTGGATGAAGCTTGACACCTTTCTTTTTTTTATATGCATTTTTTAATATATTTTTTGTTTTTTTTTCTCTTTTTTTTTTTTAATGTATCTTTTTCTACTTCTCAGTCCAGTTTGCAGCTTTTCCATTCTGTCTACCAATCTGACACGCTTTTTCCTCCCTCTTCTCTACTTTTTTTTTCTTCCTTTTCTTTTCACTGCCCTTCCATTTTCTTTACACTTAGACACAAACTAACAAGTGATTTTATTTTATCATAATGATTATGACTGCTGATGATGCAGGTGTTGGTCACACTCATTGAAATGGCCGTACAATCTTGGAAAATTTGAATATTTTATATATAATAAATATATATATATGAGGCTAGTTCAGTGATTGGCCAATAATATTTTATATTTACTAGACCACCCATAAACCTGTTGGGTTTCTTTTAAAAGCAGTTCCTGATACAAAATGAAGTTAACAATATTATAAATTTGACTATTAATTACCCATATTTTAATTTATAATTGCAACTTTAATTGGAGTAGATAGAAAAAAACTATCACCCGGTTCACACTCCACCCACGTCTATTGAACAGGTGAAGAGGCTCATCCCTTGTTTCCTGTTTAGGATGTGGTTTCCGGTTTTTCTCTTTTCCAATCTTTTCACTCTTACGTGGCCCCCTGCACATCAGTGGCGTTTTCGCCTTGCTTGGGGTGATATGATTAAAAAAAAACAAAAAAAACTAAAGTTATTACAATAATTATTATTACTTGTACAATTGGACCCAGCTCCACCCTTTGTATGTTTGTTTTGAGGAAACACACCTATTCCTCAGATAATGGACTCTCCGTCCTATATTAATAAGAGTTAAAAGGAAGTTAATGGGAGAAGTTCATAGGAGTTCTTAGAAGTTCTTCAGAGTTCTATTGGAGTTCAGTAGAACTACTAGGCAGTTGATATTAGTCGGCAGTTAGCCGAATACTAAGGAGTCAGCTTTCAGTGGAAGATTAAGTTCCTAACATTTTGGGTGCGTTAAGTCGATTAGCAACCGACATAGCACATAGTGCAAAAAACTACTCCACAACAATGTTATACCCAACTTGGAAAAAAAAAATCAACCCCACACCCTCCATTAATGTCTGATTTTGATATTAGCATATTTTAAACATTGTTATTTGCACTATTTTCAGTCACTACTTATTTATTGGTGTATGTGTGTCTCTTGAAATGTCATCAGTTGTGAAAAACTGACTAAGATGGCAAAGGAGAAAGAAGAATGTGGGTGTGAGTGAATGTGATGTCGGCACAGGTTGACATTTCCTGATGGCGATCATCTTGGCTGACACTCAAGTGTCAAGGGACCTAACTCCACTAATTATCTCCTAGTTTCAGACAGATGGACTGACAGCTCTCTTATTATAGTAAAGATTCTAACTGCAAATAACCTAGCAGTGCCACCTGGTGTAGATCTACCTTTTCCAGATTGCCATTTTGCCAAGGACAATTAACTTAACAGTCTGTGCCTTTTCTATAAATACTTTCATGGGAATTGTTCTGATGAATTTGGTTCCTAGCCTTTATGAATTTAAGCACAGTGCTAGATTTAAGGTACAATGGATATCAGCTTGGAATAATAAATCACAGAGCCAAGTTCCAGCTGAATTCATTTCATTCACTTATGCACAAACTAGCAGTATAGCCCGGCGTTGCTTTGGTGTAATGAAAGCTTTAAAACTAATCCATGGTTCTGGAGCTCAGACTATTTGGATGTTGGCATGAAAGACTAAAAAGCAATAGTTGTTTCCAGTTAAAGCGAAACTGTAGACTGAAAGAAAAATGAATGGATGTAAGTCAAATTTTGATTTCCTGGTATCGATATCCAATTAATTTTTTTTCGTCGTAAACTGAATTTTGAAGGCTAAATAAGTCCTCTGAGTAAATGGTATCATGGCTGAAACTAAGAACTACAATTATACCTACTTAGAGCAAAACCCGAAGCAAAAACTAAAATAAAAGGGCTGAAAAAATACAGATATACAGGCAGATAAACAGACACACACACAAACATCTTGCTTTATATATATATATATATATATATATATCTCATAGATTTCCTTCACAATTGTAAGAACTGCAATCTTGAAACTTCTGAATATAGTTTTTAATGTCTTCGTCTATGAGTGTATCAAATTTGATTAAAATCGGACCACTCCTTTTATAACCCGATTTTCTCGATTATCGATTTTCGATATTTATCGGGGGCACCTCAACACAAAACCTAGTTAAGAACACTCACAGATACTTATAGTACAACTGTGTAAATTTTCAAGAAAATTGGCTCAGCTGTTTCAGAGTTTATAGGTAACAGACACACACAAAGACACACACAGAGAAAGTTCCATTTATAAATAAGTTTAGTTACTCTTGGGAAAGGTATTAATCCATCTCTTCTCCCTTCAGCTATGGGTTAAAAAGCAGGGTATATTGGGTTTTATAGCCTTGGTTGGCAACCAGTCTACTGCCAAAAGAAATGGCAACCTATTGTGGGAAAATCTTCTGCCTAGTCAGTAATGGATCGAAAGATACATAATCGTCCAAGTGTGTATTATGTATGGTACTTAACTGACTGACTGAATAGATTAGCAGGTAGGTTTCATTATTTTATGGCTGAATTGTGTAGATGCAATCCTAAGTTATTTGCTGACAGTTTCTTCTTACTTTTCAGAAAACTTTGATCTTCAGAAATTTAAATATAATGTCAATCATTATCTACTGTCTTCTTCATTCTTTTATTGTTCTCCTTCCTTAATAATGTTTCTCTTTATCTTATTCTTTCATGCTTAATAGCCCTTGTGCCCTGGTGGCTTTATTGCCTTGCTTAGGGTGAAATGATTTTTTTTAAAAATAAAAAGAATTGTTTTTATACAATTCAAATATGTTTCTGTTTTATATAACCCACAAAGAGTTGATAAGCAGTAAAACAAAATCAATCAAATGATCATTAAGTAACTTTATCTATTAGTAATATTTACTAATTACTGTATATTTTCACATATGCAGGAACTATTGGATAAGATGAGGTCAAAAAATATAGCAAATTTTCCTGAATTATTCTATTTCTGTAGTATAAGATGACAGCGTATTGATTATATAAAGATGACGTTATTGAAAATGTTGTTACTGTAACCTTAAAAATTCAAACAAAATAGCACAACTGATTCTATATCATTTTTTTTTCTACACACATCACCTAAAAAAGAAACCCTTATTTTATTTACATTTTATCATGTGATCTCTTGCAAATACTAATTTTTCTTCTTTCTCTAGGAAGAAGAAAAGTTAGTATTTGCAAAGTCAGTCATTTAGTATCTAAGCAGTTACAAACCGCCTGACCATTTACTTATACTTCATCAACAATTACAAAATATTGCTAATAACAGTATGATAATGTATCATAGTAGTACATGCCATTGCTATAATTGCCATCTTGATATTTGCATTTTTTTCAGCTGAGCTTGCCTGGATACAAGTTGATTTCATTAATATGGAATTCTTTTTTGAATAGATAATTTATTATGAAGTTATGCCAGTAAAATATAAGGTAGAAATGGTTTTCTTATACTTTTATTATCAGGTTATTTGATAATGTGAATCGTTTCATGTGCATTACGTTATTTGTTATGGCACTGTGGCCGAGGTTAGCATATCACTCAGAATTGAAGGTTTCTTTTTTTTTTTTTTTTTAGAATTGTAAATTGAAACAACTCCCAATTTGTAAGGGTGATTTTGGGGATTTGAAAGTTGTCTTATCTCGAATTCGAACTCTGGCGACAAATCGGAGAGCTGAGTTTGAATTCCAGTTGAATTCCTTGCATTCACCTACGCACAAATATCCTTGGGAAAGGTATTAATCCATCTCTTCCCTCCAGTTATGGGTTAAATAATAAGACATATCTTTGGTTGGCAACCTACTGTAGGATAATCTTCTGCCCAGTCAGTCATGTCTCTTTTGAGACATAATTGCCCAAAGTGTGTATCATGTATGGCACTTAACTGATTGACTTATATGTGGAATTATACAGTATATGAATTGAAAACATTACAGAAAATTTATCAGCAAAATTTTCTAAATGCCTTTTTTCTTTCATTTTTTTTTTTTTTTTTTCAAAGATTTTCTACCTCAAGACAAACTTTGACATGGATACCAGATTCATTTTTTACAAGGTAAGTGATGTTTCATATCTTTATTTTATTGTGGATTGCTAGCCTTCCGTGTCTCAGTATACCATTTTAAATTTAGGTTCAGCTTTGCTTTTTTCATTGAAACAGTCTTGAAGCTTAATTGAAAGCCTATTTTCTTTGCATTATGGGAAAGTTAAAGAAATATTTGATGCTTGTTTAGATTGCTATCTGTCAGGACTATATCATCTGAATACAATTTTATTTACCTGATAAAATGCAACATTGTTCTTTTCTCATGCCTACTGTCGCACTGACATTGCTATTTTCTCAGCCTTACTTCTTTTAGTACAATAAGGGAGGTACTGTTGCAGGGTTGGAATCCTCAGAACCAGACAACTTCTCTCTTATAAAAGCATTGACCCCTACCCAAAAGTCAAGAAATGATGTTAGATGTGATATTATTTTAGCTTAAATAGAGAAACTGATCTCACTACATGTCTGTCCATTTTTGTGGTAGTTTCATGCAATACCACAAGTTGCTATAAAACCAAATCATTAACCTAAAAACTCTAGTCATGTTTTGAAATAGCCTTGTTGGATCGAGGCTTTTGTATGGATGCCATGCATGGTGTGAAAACAGTTTAGATATTTCTTAATGATCCACTGTATACTACTGATTTCTAAGATCAATGCTTAGAAATGGCTTTGACCAAGTGGAGTGTTTACCGATTGGCTGCCAGCCAGTATTTGCCTATAGGCTCAGGCCTGAACTAAATCAGCCTCTAAGTTTCAGTGGAATAAAAAAAAAAAACAAAACAGATTATAACGTTAAACTATCAATGGTTTTTATATCATAAAATCCACCAACCCAATTCAACCCAATGTTGGCAATTGCTCATGTTGTTCTTGTCTATTTTTGTTATACGACTCTGTTGGGGCACTTTCCACCTTTGTCTACAATAATGGACTGTGCTAAGCACTACATAAAGGAGTGGTGATGATACCTCGAAGACCTCTTAAGTTAGTTGGGTATTTTCGGGTTTTGGAATGGAAGTGTTCTATTGGTCAGACTCTTACGTCTCACGACAATACGTTCTACTAAACCCTTGCTCTGTATTTTACTAACTTCTTTTGTAAATACTTCTCTTCCTGGTAATACACCTACTTATTACAATTACATTGTTTGTATTTATTTCACAATAATTCTTACATGCAACATAACAGACTCTCTTTATTTTTTATCTCTTACATTTTCTTAACATCAGTCTTGCTTTCTTTTTTACTTATTTCTAGTTTACTAAGTGGACGGATTGCTTCCCAAAAGGATGAAACTGGAGCAGTAAGTTAACGGATTTTAAATACACAATTTTATGACATTTAAATGTTGAAGAAATAAGTTAATTTAAAGAATAAATTTAAATTACCATCTTCCTTATTACCAGTACTATCTGAATGAAATTCTTGAATGTCATTATGGCTCTCTGGTTAAACTAAGTAGCACAGAACTAAAGTGATGTTTATGTTAATGTAACTACTATTTCCTAGATATCATGTTACACCATACTAACAATGATCTAAAACTAAGTGTTCAACACAAATCAATATATTCGAGGGTCATTCAAAAAATGTGAATTTTTCGGTATAAGGACTTCTAATACAGATAGAAGCTTACTTTTTTTTTTTCTTTTTTTCAACATAGTCTCTCAGCATTGTCACACACTTTTCTCATCTGTGCACAAGCTTCCGTATTGCCTCAGCGTAAAAATCTTTGGACTGATGTCTCAGCCAATCGCTCACAGCACTTTTGACTTTATCGTCACTTTCAAACTTTGTGCCTCTCGTGAACACTTTCAAGGGACCAACCAGGTGAAAGTCTGAAGGGGGCAAGATCTGGGCTCTAATTGGGATGAGGGAGCAATTCTCAGCCCAACTCGTTGATAGACTGCACCGTTTGGGCTGCTGTGTGAGGCCTTGAAACTGACCTTCGAGTAGGCAAGGTCATCATGGACAATTTTGTGTGCTGTCTCAACAGATAGGCTCAAAGTCCTTGCAATGTCATCCACTGTCACCCTTCTGTCAGACTGAATGAGGTCATTGACTGATTCAATCACCTCAGGAGACCTCACTTCTGTAGGCCTCCTAGGCCTATCTTCATCTTCAACACTGCTCTGTCCTTCTTTAAACAATTTAGCCCACTTCTAGACATGTGGCACCATACACAGTTGACATTCTTCTATGAATTTCAACTGGTTTACACTCTTCAGCAACCAAAAACTTGATAACTGACCTCTGTTCAATCCTGGAGCATGCTTCTTGGTCGGCCATCTTTGTTAATCTCCAAAACTCTCAAAGTTTTTTTTTCAATCTGCAAAAAAATTAAATTCTTTTGAAAAAGAAGTAAAGGAAAAAAATTAAAAAAAAAAAAGTAAGCTTCTATCTGTACTAGAAGTCTTTATACCAAAATATTCACCTTATTTATTGAATGACCCTTGTAGAATGAAGGGAAAGCAACTGCTTCCAAATTGTCAGGAAGTGGGGCATAAAACAAGTGTCTTCTTACCAGTGTGGTAATGGAATTTTACATATCACTGCATCAGCTGTGATGACATCAAAGGTTGGCTGTTTGCAATTGCATCAACGCTCTCTATGTTCTACAGATTTGTCTCAATAATCAGTTTTAGGGCCATGATCACCATCAACAAAATAATAGCAACACATGCTTTTCAGAACACTTGTTGGGTTAGGAAGTAGCAAAAGACATGATTTCTCACTTAGTCAACAAAGTCTTGCTTCTGCTATGTGAAAGCAAATGTTTTTAACTGAATTCTCATTCAGTTCTAGCTACAAAGAACAAACCTCTTTGCA
This sequence comes from Ascarosepion bandense, assembly GCA_037127315.1. Classification (NCBI taxonomy): domain Eukaryota; kingdom Metazoa; phylum Mollusca; class Cephalopoda; order Sepiida; family Sepiidae; genus Ascarosepion; species Ascarosepion bandense. Next base: position 302,774 of record JBBBDQ010001148.1, read on the forward strand.
TTCATTGCCTGCCCATTTCACTGACTACCTCTTCAGTCATTGTTCCTGGTCCTGGGCATGACAGTAAACTGCATCCAGCAGCAAGGCCACTGATTGGGAAGTTGTGAGGAGCCTAGAACCACCTCTTAATTGCTGTTATTCCCAGGTCCACCCTGACCCAGAGTGGTAGCATCTGCCAGGGATCCAGCTATGGGCAAATAATTTACCCCCAAACTGGAGTCAAAACACTGTGAAAGTATAAAAATGCTTTTATAGAAATATATACATGAAAATAAACTTTAATAGAAAAATATACATTTTTGAAGAAAAAAATATTCTCAGCAAAACATTTTTGAATACAAAACTAGAAGACATTTTCAGTTTTCTAAAATAAAAAAGAATAAAAACAAAAACTTTCACGAAAATCTAACTATATCACCCTTCTCACGATAACCAAACATTGAAAAAAAACAACTTAAAACCCCACCTTTTTTGCATTAAATAACCCACAGGGGTTGATATGCTGTTAAACAAAACTCAAAAGGTTAGAAAGTAAGAACCCCTAAATAAACCTTCTCACCATAACTAGACATTAAAAAATTACCTTAAAATCCCACCTTTTTGGCATAAAATAATCTACAGAGGTTGATATGCCATTCAACAAAACTCAAACACAGATCCATTTAAAAAAATAAACTTTTGTAGAAATATATACATAAAAATAGACTTTTATCAAAAAAATACAATTTTGAAGGAAAAATTTTACCAACAATACATTTTTGAAGAAATAATTATTACCATAACACATTTTGAAGGAAAACATTATTCTCAGCAAAACATTTTTGAATACAAAACTAGAAGACATTTTCAGTTTTTTAAAATATAAAAGAATAAAAACAAAAAGTTTTCATTAAAATCTGACTAAATAAACCTTCTCATTGAAAGCGAACATTAAAAGAAATACCTCAAAACCCCACCTTTTTGGCATTAAATAACCCACAGAGGTGTTGATATGCTGTTAAACAAAACTCAAACTCAGTCATTGTCTGATGCATTATATGGATACTAGCTGGGAGACCCACCACCTGTTTCTGTCCACTCATTCCCACCAACCAGAAAGGGGCACCACCCAGACAAGTTTTGAGTGGTCACTCTTTCAAAGGATCCTACTTATAAAATGTTTACAGCTTTATAAAAACACTAACAAAATTTTATGTTCAACACTTCAAAGGTGGGCTGGAGGTAAGATTCCTGAAAAACCCTAGTCATTAAATTAAGTTAAAAGCAAAAAAAAACTCTGTCTATTCATCTTCTAAGGATGTGTGAGAAATTCTATTGCCAAACTGGAAATATTCAAACTTTACAGTGAAGGAATCCTGGTAGAATTTGAAGTCCTACCAGAATTCCTTATTGGCAGCCACAAGCTTAAAAACATAAGATATGTAGATAACACAGTATTAATAGCCAACACAGAAAGGAAATTACAGAACCTCTTACTGAAAGTTGTAAAAGAAAGTGAAAAGAATGGATTAAGCATCAGTTGTAAGAAGACAGAATGTATTGTGTTTGTTATGAGGATGCATTTATATATAAAAATAGTATTAATAATGTCTAAAAAGTTGTAATAAGAGATTCTATTGAGTCCTACTTGTTATTACAGAAAAGTTTTAATTCATATAAAAATAGAGAAATTAAGAATAGAACATTTTGGAAAATGCCAGAATATTCCAGTAAAATTGGAAGAATTCTAAATGTTCTAGAAATGTGCAAATTAGGTGTTAGCCCCTATAAAAATAGGTTTTGGCCAGAGAGTAGTTAGTTGTTAACAAGATTTGCCAACATTATCAACTCTGGCCCGATTCGTGGATCTGTGCATTCAGCCGAAAGAATTTTTTTTTTTTAGTCATTTCACCCCAAGCAAGGCATTCCACTGCCACTATTGCACTTGGGGCTACACAGGGGGAGGTAAATACGAAGAGTGGTTAGATATAGGAAATGTCAGAAGGGGGTGATAGATAGTTGGGTGGGTGGGAAGAGTGTTTGAAAGAATGGAAGTTAGTGTGTTAGGAGGTGTCTATTGACCTTACATTTAAACTCCTGGAGATTGTAGCCATTGGGGAAGCAGTCATGTGGAAGAGAATTCCACAGTCAGGAAGTGGGAGAAAAGAAACTGTTGGAGTAGGAGTTGTGGTTGCATTTTATCGGTTTCACTGTAAAAGGGTAGGATCTAGTTGCTAATCTAGTATCTCATGCAAATTCAAACCTAGGGGGCACCAGTGATCTAAGTTCATCAGAGCAGAAGCCGTGAAAGTATTTATAGAAGAGACACAGGGAAGCCACGTCGCGCCGGTGAGAGAGAGAGACTGCAGGCAGTCTGCTAAGTCGGTATCGATCACATTACAGACCCTCTGCTGTTCCTTGTCTAGAAGCCCAAGGAGAACAGCAAGGGCACCCAACCAGATATGGCAACAGTATTCAATGCACGGGCGGATGGTAGATTTATAAATGTGCAGGATAGGTTCAGACAGAAAAAACCTCCGGGCCCTGCACAGAGAACCGACTTTCATAGCAGCGGATTTAGCAATGGATTTGATATATTCATTCCACTTGAGGTCTGCTGAGAGTGTGAGAATCTCTAAGTAAAGTTGCCTACCATCTAAAATCTGAAAGAGAACCTCATGGAACTAAAAGGGTAAAACTAATAATTCTTCTTTATATACACATCTGAGGATTTCCTAGAAGTATCGCACTTAAACTTCTTTGCTATCTTAACTGGGTAAAGATATTTGACACCTTCCTTCCTCTTAGTAACACTTACCCGTCACTCTGCTAGTAGTAATCTGTTTTCTGTTTTGAATGCAAAAAATTGTAAATTTTGTATATATATATCATTCTGTGTTTATCATAAATTAAATATTTGTATGTGATTTTAACCCTGAGTTTTGGTCAATCATTTTTTTTCTTTTGTTACTGTAACACCCCAGTGGAGGTCCGAGCAATTTCTCTGACAGCCGTTTTCCATGCTGTGATGTTGTCGGGGGTTGGTTAAAAAAAGTCAAAGTCTCAAGCTGGGGGTACAAGATAAACTATTGAAGGAACAAACTTCCATAACTTGGATGAGTTTAATCGATGCTTTATTTTATTCAGAGCTAGTCTTGCAGTTGGGGCAGGCGATATGACACTCAGCTCTAACTCTAAGAGATCAAATGACGAACCGACTCAGACAAACGAAGTTTCCCTTCTTCAGGGTGCCTGACACACGTAGCTACTTCAAGCACATGCCCGGCTGAAATGAACTGAACTGATCAGCTCAGAAAAATCACTTGTATTTATATTGAAATAATCAGAAGTCCACTAGACCACAGGTTAAAACAAAAGATAAGCATTGGTGACTGTAAGTCCAAAATTTCAAGGTACTTAAATTTTGCTTCCTTTGATGTGTAAACATCCCACAGACATCCCGTCTGCCCTCAGCCTCCAACTACGTATTTTCCAGGATTTTTTTATTTTTCTATCTTTTTATCTTAATAAAGCTTCATGTGAAGGCTGTTGGATGTTTTTATAGCCCTGACACTTTACCCTTAACCAGATGTTTTTTTATTGCCTGGAGAAAGGGAAAATTCTATTAACTTTTCTTTATTTTCTTAATGTGTGGTCAAGATACAGTAAAGACAGTTTTTGACTTGGTCATCTAAAATCTATTTCCTAAACGTTTATCTTTTACCACATCAAATCACTTAGTCAAATATTTTATTGGAAGACTGGTAGGATTTAACAGTAATCTGATGCCCTTTTCTCTTCTGCAAATTTACTTATAAATGAAAAAGCGTTTTATTTATTTTTTTCCTTTTCTTTTTCACTTAGTACTTCTGTTTAACGAAACACGTTTTTAAACTATTTCTCTATTCTTAATCTATTATAATAAAATACATATTTTACAAAGACACCTTAATATACGCCTAGTTATCGTGTCACATCACACTTAACACATAACAGTGGTCAGCAAATAGAGCAGTCCAATATGTGAATTTCAAATTGGAAATACCAAAATCAAGCTAGTACAATAGTTGAAATATCTATGAAATGTTTCAATTGAGAATGGAAAATGCAACACCAAAATTCAAATGTACATTGCTTAGCTTTTGGAAGTTACCTTTTGCAATGCCAAAGTATTAAGAAACCAGAAAACTTAATTGGGAACAAAGAAATGAATATTGAACTGTTACATAATATTGCTACTTCTGTATGGCAGCAAATACTGGATCATCTCTTCACAGGTGGAGAAGAGACTTGAGGTAGCAGAAATTTTGTTCTACAGAAAGATGCTGAGAATACCATGGATTGAATATATGAGTAATAGTAAAGTTTTATGGAAAATGGAAACAGAAAAGACATTTATGCATGGAATCAGAAAGAAGCAGTTTAAATTTTTAAGGCACATAATGAGAATAGTGGGCCGAGATAATTTGGCACTCACTGGACATATTGAAGACAAGAGGAATAGGGGAAAGAAGCACATAAGTCACTGTTGTGGACGTGTACCCACTGACACTTAGGGACTCTTCCAGTCATTATTTAAACCATAAGGTTTATAGTCTCAGGGCAAAAGTTCCGGGAGCTGCCTGCTAAGTAGGCATAGTTTACTGCCACTCTTGTAGTTATATTTTTCCTTGTTAAATATAATACACTCCCGATCAAAAATTTAAGACCACTTAAAAATCTTTAAAAAGAAATTTTTTTACAGATAGATTTTAAAAATGTAAATTTCTAAATAAAATGTTTGGAATGTAGCTTTTTGTTTCCATAACCTTTTAGATTGTAGTATTGGTAACCTTAAGTGGGAGGAGTTTAAAATCTATCCATAAAAAAAAATTTTTTTAAAAGATTTTTAAGTGGTCTTAAATTTTTGATCTGGAGTGTATGTTAAACCTATTACCCGTTGTCCAAGTTATTCTCTCGTGGCCCCACTATTGGATCCAGATCAATTATCTAATGTGTTTGTGTAAATGGTTAACAGATGAGGGTTTAGAATATATAGTAAAAAAAATTTTACTAGGGATAGGAAGTTTGAAGAACCATGATCGCTCATGTGGTGAAGGTACATTTTTTTTTTTTATCATTTCACCCCAAGCAAGGTGGTACTGTCACTGATATACTACATAAGAGAGTAAACGTTTAGGCAGGAGGAGAGTGAAGAGAAAGACAAACCACTTACAGGCTGTGTCAAAGAAAGGGCAAGAGAAGGATGGGAACACAGGTGTGAAGAACAAGATACACAGAATGATGTAGAAAGGACAAAAGAAGGACTAGAGTTAAGTGGACAAGAGATGGGAATTGACATTGCATTTAAATTCCTGGTGGTTGTAGCCATCAGGAAAGCAAGTATACGGAAAGAAACTCCACAAGCAGGAAGTGTGAGAAAAGAAGCTGATGGAGAAGAATTATTGGCTGCATTTGGTAGGTTTAACTGTAAAAGGATGGGACCTTGTTGCCAGTTTGGTTGCTCGAGTAAATTCTTGTGGAGGGGCACCAGTGAGCTAAGTTTGTCAAAGTAGAATCTATGAAAATATTTGTATTTAGATTAAATTAAACAAATGTCCAGTTATACCATATCCGTGTAGTTGGTAGTTGTAGAAGGCCAGCATGACAAACTCTGTCAAATACTTTGGAGATATCCAGGACAACAGCTCAAGCCTTATTGAGAGTCTAGTGTATGTATTTGGTAATGGTCATTAGCATATCAGTAGTAGACCTGGCAAAGCAGAAGCCATGCTGTTTGTCAGAGTATAGGCTGTAAGATGTGAGATGATGAACCACCTCAACATTGATAATATCCTCAAAGACTTTGCCAAAAATCATTAGGAGGCTGATAGGGTGATAATTAGGAATCTGAGGGTTCTCCAGGGTTTATAAAGACAAAATCGACAGAGAAAGACTTCCAGCAAGCAGGAAAGCAAGAAACAGAGAAGCAGTAATTGTAGAATTTGGAGAGGACAGGAGAGTTCAAGGGCACATTTCTTTAGGATGACACCTGGGATTCCATCACTTCCACTTGCCTTATGGGGGTCAAGCTTAAAAATGAAGTTAGAGAGCAGAGAGGGGGTTATGTATACATCATTCAGTTAAGCTTCAGTTCTAGGTAGGTATGTGGGTACTCCAGATGAGTCAAATGTGGAACTGGAGAATTTGCAAGCAAATATATATATATATATATAGTCATCCACAGACAGATCTGTTTGGCTGTATCGCAGCTCCTCGGTATGGTTAGACTCTGATTGCTTTTTAACCCAGGATTGAAACCCGACCGAATTGGCGTCAGTCGGTGATTCTACCTCTGTGCTCTGGGTGCTCGGTAGAAGAAAGCAGACTTTTTAGCCTGTATATTATCATTATACACGCCCAATATCCAGAGTGCTCTAATTCATTATTGAATGAGCAATGATATATATATATATATATATATATATATAAATAAATAATATATTACGTCGAGTAACAGAATTATGTGAAATAATACAAAACAACGTAATAGTATAAAAGTAGGTGTATTGACAGGAAAGAGAAGTATTTACAAGAGGTGAGGATTAGTAGAATACGAGAACTAGGTAATTAGTATACAGTATCATCGTAGAGACGTGGTAGATTGACTAGTAGAACACTTCCGGTGCAATACCGGAAATACCTGACTGACTCGCTCACTCGACTTCCTTACTCGAGGTATAATCACTACTACTTTATATAGTGATTCGAATAGTCCATTTCCGTGGAAAGGTTGAGAGCGCCCCAACAATATCTCTGTGTGTGTGTGTGTGTGTGTGTGTGTAAATTAAATAAAATAAAATACAAGTTTACTTCGGTGAATAACTAGAGATGATTTATGAGTGTTGTGCAACATGTGGAATTGTTTATATTTTGCATTTTGCTCTCACTTAAGTTTTTTTTTTTCTTTCTTATTTTTTTATCATGACCCATTTTATTTATCTCATGATCCACTGAAGGGTCAGAGGGCCCACAGTTCGTAAAATCCTGGTTTTGGTCATGATTTTCTGATAGACTCAAGGAATTTTATGTCAAAAACTGAAATTCAGTGCCTAGCCTACGGTCCCAAAAAAGAGTAATAATCAATTTAATGCCCGAAAGGAACTGAATATTTTTTTAAGTCTCATCTCAGGCAGAATTTTCTGAGATTTTGCATCGTTAGATTGTTTTAATTTTTTGGGAACTTACAAAAAAAGGGAGACCAAAATTTCTCTGGCATGTTAGTCTTATTTGAATTTGGGGTCTGAGTGAAAAAGTTGAAAAAAACGTGCCAAAAAGTTATTAACTTGACACAATTTTATGTTGTAGTACTTCAAAATCCACTTGATAAAAATTGTTTTCTTAAAAAGTGCCAAGTTTGTCACTGATGACATTCATTTCAACAAGATTCCAATGTCGTCTTCTATGTGTCTTGTCCTTTCAGGACGTAGGCAATCATGGCCTTTCACGTCTCTCTTTCCCTGGTGACTCTTAGCACGCTTTCTCCTGTAACATCTCGCAACCCCCGTTCTGTCATCCACTTGCTCACGCCCTTCAAATATGTTATTTGTGGCTTTCCTTTGTCTTTTTCCCCCCTCTATCTGGCATGTCAGTATCAGGTTCTCCAAGCCCTCCTTCCTCATTGCATGTCCCAAGAACTTCAGTCGTCTCTTCCTGATGCTCAATATTAATTCCCTTTTCATTTCTATTCTTTCTATCACCTCATCATTGCTCGCATACTCGGTTCATGATATCCGCAGCATCCTTCTGTAAACCACATTTCAGTTGCTTCAAGTTTTTCCTTCATCTTTGTTGATATTGTCCAACATTCACTGCCATATTGAAGAACTGACATCACATAGCAATCTAGTACTCTCTTTGTTTCTAGTGAAAATTTCCTGTGTCTTAATACTTTACTCAGCTTCTGGAATGCGTTATTTTCCTAAAAAGAAAATAGGCAGAAAAGCAATTATCCAGAACTGATGATCTAAAAGTGATTAAATATGTGTCAAGTTTTGATTACCTTTAAACAATTGTAACTTGACAAATACTTGGAGTTAGATGATCTCAGGATTTCAAAACCAGTTTAAATTTGTTCTATTTTCAAGCTAAATATATTATGTATCACTTGTGAAATGCTCCTAACAAATGCCAAGTATCAGCTTGTTGTAGGCCCATCATGTATTGAAACAAAAAATACTCACTTTTGACTTCATTTAACTTAAATTTAATTTTGACAACTACTTGAAGTTGAGACGAAGTTAAATCATTTCTAAAATTCTGAAGCTGTCTACTTTCAGACTAGATACAGCATACACGACTTTAATTTAAGTTAATCTGTCAGTCACTTCATTCATTCATTTCAACAAGATTCCAATAATTTGCTTCACAAAAAAGGCAGGAAAAAGCAATTATCCGGAACAGACCATTTAAAAGTAAATGCTTAAATATGTGCAAGTTTTGATTAACTTCAAACAATCATAACTTGACAAAGACTTGGAGTTAGGGAGAAAGTTAGCCAATATTTGTCTATACTTCTTATATGAAGGAGTATTTACACTATTTACATTATTAGAACTATTGTCCTCATCTTTGTTGTCATTTGTGCAATGTTTCAGCTGTTGCATGCTCTGGCCTTTATCAGGTGCTAGGAATTTTGAACCAAACACTGTATTACGATCACTGGGGTATATCATTCTCATACCTTGTGCAAACTCACTTCTGGACAAGGAATGAGAATGATATACTCCAGTGATCACAATAAAGGGTTCGGTTCAAAATTCTTAGCACCTGAACAAGGTGGGAGCATACAATGGCTAAAACATTGTAAAAATGACAACAAAGATGAGGACAATAGTCAGAATAGTGTAAATAGTGTAAAGTTAGCCAAGTTGTGAAATCTTGAGACTGTCTATTTCCAGATTAGACATAACACATATCTCTTGGGAAGTATTCTAAAATAGATGAATGGCTAAAAAGCCCATTTTGTTATGTGTTAAGTGTAACAAAAGAAAAAAAATGATTGACCAAAACTCAGAGATGAATCACAGATAAATATTTAGTTTACAAAACACACCAAATAAAATATTTACAAATATACAATTTCTGTTGCATTCAAAACAAAAAAACTGTTTACTACTGGCAAGTGTTATGAGGAGAGAAGGGGAAGATAAGGCTAGTATCTTTACCCTGTTAAGTTGGCGAGGAAGTTAAGTGCTATACTTTTTGGAAATCCTCAAATCAGTATATAAAGAATAATTTTAAGTATGGTCAATAAAAGAGTCAAAAATATGTATTTACCTATATAGTTCCATGAGGTTCTCTTTCAGGTTTTAGTTGGTCGGCAACTTCTTATAGATTCTTTCGGCTGGATATAAATCCTTGAATCTTAACCAGAGTTGATAACATCAGCAAACCCTGGTAACAACTGACTACGCACTGCCCAAAACCTATTTTTATAGGGGCTAACACCTAATTTGCATATTTCTAGAACCTTTCGAATTCTCTAGATTTTACTGGAACATTCTGGCATCTTCCAAACGTTCTATTTCTAATTTCTCTATTTTTACGACTACTTCATGAATTAAAACTTTTTGGAATAACACTTAGGACTCAATAGAATCAATTACTATAACTTTTTATACATTATTAATATTATTTTTATATATAAATGCATCCTCGTAACAATTGTGATTTGTGACCTTGCCTATAAAGAACTTTTCATGATAATGTATAAAATTATTGTCTGCAATATGAAACATTGGTTTCTGACTTGAATTCTGACATTTCTACCAATTTTTGCCTCCTTGTTCTTAAAGTCTTTCTGTTTATTCTGGCAGATTTTTATTGACCGGGACCCTAAACTCTTTTCTATCATTCTCAATTTTTTACGGACCAAACAAGTGGACCTTAAGTAAGTACCACAAAACTTTTTACCCATTACTTGACCCTCTGGTTGTAGATGTGAGGGTGGTGTAAAGGATAGCATCTCAGAATGAGATTGGAGAGCAGATTTTGAATTCCAGTTGTGTTCACTTAAATGTAAGTAGCCTTGCTAAAAAATACAAATCCACCCCCCAGCTTTTCCCTTAATAGTAGGACTTATATCTGAAAACAAAAAATCATATTTATTCTGAAAAAATTGTTAATGTAATATTCACTCATGAAAAGAAAAGAAGGTGGACCTAAAGCAGACTACCACCATGTTTAATTTCGTTGTTTTCTTTTTTTTTTTTTTTTTTTTTTTTTTTAATCTTTTCAGTGCAGTCCTATCGATTACTTCCTTAGCTTTACGATTGACAAAAAAAGTTTTGAAAAATTTCAATATTTAAACATTTTCTGGGGGGTGATCAGTTTCTCATACAACGTTATAGTAAATCGAGCCTCCATTTTGAAACCAGTCACCGATACGACATTACCATCACCTGTAAATGTGTTCATTATCAAATTTTTTGAACTTTTTTCAATGCAATGTTATCTTTTACAACTTAAACTTTACGAATGACAAAAAAATTTGCAAAAATTTAAATATTTAAATGATTTTAGGGTGGGGGACCAGTTTCTCATACAACCTTATAGTGGATTGAAAATGGAGGATTAATTTATTATAACGTTGTATGAGAAACTGAGCCCCCTGCCTCAAATTTGTTTAAGTATTGTAATTTTTCAAAATTTTCTTTTGATAATCAGAAAGTTTAAGTAAAAATTGATAGGACTGCGCTGAAAAAAGTAAAAAAAACCTGAAAAACAATGAAAATAAACGTAGTGGTAGTCTGCTTCAGGTCCGCCAAAAGGAATTATTCATACTACCCAAAAATATGCTTTAATAAGCTATAAAAGGTTAAGTCTTAAAAAAATCAGTGAATCAATTGCTCTTGGAAGAAAATAGCAATCAGCTCAAATAAGGTATCCTCTCTATTATAATAAAGACTGTTGTCTATTTGTGTGTGTGTGTGTGTATGTGTGTGTGTGTGTATATATATATATATATATTCCTCCTGTCATGTTTATATAGAGAGAGAGACAACAGTGAGGCAGCATCAGCTCAGGTCATTTTTTTCATTACCAGTTATTAAACTTTTTTTACCAGTTATGAAAGTTCTTGCCGCGTGTTTGCTCTCAAACAGTGCCTTGTTATTTTTTTTGTTTTTACAATAATTATGTCCTCAAGTGGGGAAGAATATATATATATATAGTATCCTCACTGGTGAAGAACATTATAAATATATATATATCCTCACTATTATAATATGGACCATTGCACATTTGTGTGTGTGTATATATATCTATATATATATATATATATATATATATACACATTTCTCTCCTGCTACACTCAGGAGTTTGTATTATTTTGTTTTATTTTTTTCCTTACGTCTTAATGTAAGATCCTTAATAGTAGGTACATCAATATATATAATGCTGTCATTTTAGATGGCATATTGATATTAATATTTTGCTCTCATTTTTTATGGCACAGGCCAATTCCTATGTAGTATATGTCGATTATTTTTAGACCCACCCAAACTTAATTGTTGGGTAACCAATTCATACTGCTATGGTTGTGAGCAAAAGAAACAGCTCAAGAGGCAAATTACAAATTGGGGATATGTTGTAGAGTGGCTGACACCCCTGCAGTACTCTCAATGACGGAATAGCCCATGGCCTGAAATGGTTTATTTAAGTAAAGAATAGTAGCATTTGAGGTGTAATATTTGAGTGTCATTCGAGTAATATTCAGATTATTTCAACTGCTATTGCAATCTAAACCCCTCCTCTATGTGTTGTAAGCTCTGTCTTGTCTGTTATTATAACTATTGTACTGTTCTGTGTATATTCATTTAGCACTGAATACTGTGCTGAATAATACCGTAGCATATTTTCTGTGTATTGTATCCACCTCGATGATACAACAGGATCTTAAAATCAAGCAAGTACAGACATATGACTGTCTGGAAAGTGTTTTAACGGATGACAACAAATCTGACGGAGAAATCTAAGGCTGCATGGGCAAAGTGGAAGATGCCTTACAGAAACTAAAAACAATAATAGCAAAAAGATTTAATTAGAAACAGATAAGAGTGCTGAACTCTTGTAATAATACCAGTCCTGTATGGCAGTAAATGCTAAAGAATTTTCTTACAGTTGAAACAGACTTAAAGCAGTAAAGAAATGGTTCTTCAGAAGGATGCTGAGAATACCATTAATGGGGCATGTGAACAGTGAAGAAATTTTAAAGGAAAATGGAAACCAAAATGACAATTAGAATAAAAAATAAACAGTTAAAATTTCACATAATAAAAAAAGAGGGTTTAGTAAATTTGACACACACAAGACATATTGAAAGAAAGAGGAACAGTGGTAATCGATGAGTAATATATTTAAGATTCAAACGACTAAAAGTATTTGGGAAAAAACCAACTATAGAAGACAGAGGGAAGCCACATTACATCAGTGGGAAAGTGACTGGAGTTGAGCTACCAGGTCAAGATCAGTTACATTGCACATTCTCTGTTGGATTTTGTCAAGAACCCCGAGATAAATAGCAGGGGCACCCGACCAGATGTGACAGCAGTATTCAATGCACCGGAAATGGTAAATTTATAAACGTTCAAGATGGATTCAGATGAGAAGACCTTCCTAGCTCTACATAGTGAACTGACCTTCCTCGCAGTAAATTTAGCTATGGATTCAATGTTGTCATTCCACTTGAGATTGGCTGAGAGAGTTAGGCTGAGGTGGCGCAGTATTTTGCTTCCTGGGAGACTAGCCTGATCCATGCTGATGGGGGTAGGAATGATTGTTTATGGTGGTTAAACAGCTTTGTTTTAGAACTGGATATGTTTTTCTTTTCTCTTATGTTTTACGGTACCTCTTTTGCAAATTTCATTTCAAATTCTAAATAAAACAATAGAAATTACCCCTTACTCATTCATTTTATTCCCACTTTCTACAAAAACAAGTAAAAATTCCTTGTTCATATTTACAAAAACTTCATTTGACGCTGTTCACAAAACCAGTTTTACTGGGTCGAATACAGATGTTTTCAGCTGTTGTTTTTTTTAGTCACGTACACTCATTAGAACCAGCCCTTCATAGACAGACAGATAAACAGACAGACAAGCAGATACTCATCTTGGTTTTTTAACAACACTTGTTCATGTATTTCTACTTTATTGCACCCTCGTGCACACTGTGTCTGCATCACTTTTCAATCAGCCCCTCTTGAAAGAAAGCGTGGTCAGTTTGTGGTGATACTGTGCAAAGCGATGGAATAGATGTTTGCCCTCTGAGGACCAGAAAGCAAATGACCAAAACTGGTCTTTGCACACCCAGCTCCACGCATATGTTTTGGCAGAAAACCAAAAATTAAATATCAAATTCCTGTTCGCGAGCCTACACAACTTTTATTTATCATCCAATGGGAAGTCCAGAATTAAATACAGGTGTATTCCCAAATGACCTGCTGGGACCCACAAAGACGAAATAAAAAGCTGACACAAAAAGCATCGCCAGTTGAGAAAGTACGAGTGTAATTAGCACATCCCTTGACCTCATCAAGCGATCTACTATGCTCGCCTCCTTCTCTTCTCATCTTCTTCTTCGCTGTCCCTGAACTACTTACCTGAGCAAAGGAGCGGAGACATCAAAGACATTCCTAACTGACAAACTCTCTTTTCAGCATTTACTGCTATAAACATTTTAATGTCCTTTGAACTCATTCAAATGACATTACTTTATTTGTAAAAAAACTTTGATATCTGTGTACATATAAATGTAGTTTCTATACTCTTTGATTTTCTTGTTTTATAACCCCTTTTATAATTTATAGTGGGCTATCTACTAACGAGGTCAAATTCAGTTAATCTGTTTCAACACACAACTACGTTTCATTAGAACGGATAACCCACTATAAGTTAATTCTCACTCGTATATGAGAAAATAATCTAGCCATGATAAATCATGGAAAATTATCAATTGCTCTCATGGAGTGGCAAAAAATGATCGTGCAGAAAATGATGATATATGTTTAAATGGTAAACATGGATCTATCATCAAGTCAAGAAATCCCTAGTACTGTAAGTAGTGGTTGGGTTCTTTTTTCTTTTGCAAGCAGTGGCAGCAGCCTTTGAGATTTGAAAAAGAAATCACTCAACCGGCGTTTGAGAGCGAGGGAAAATTTATTCGCCCTCAAAATCATTTTACTCGACCGACTCCATTTTCTTAAAAGTTGCCTTATGTAAACATAGCATGAATCACTGACAGAAAACAAAAAATTAAATTTTAATTAAATTTTTGAACGTGTTAGAAAGGATTTAAAAAATTTAAAAACATAACAACAAAATTTGATCTTTCCTCTTAATAATAGCATAAACATTTTGATGATCAAACTTTGTTTTTATTAAGTTTGAGCTATTTTAACATCATGATATGCTGTTTTTTTGTTTCTTTTTTGTTTTTTTTTTGTTTTTTTTTGATAATTGAGTGAAGGTATCTAAATTTGTAGTTTCTTTCTTCTGTTTGACTACAACCTTCATCTCATAGATGATAAAAAATAACAAATCTGATTTTCTCAACGATTTTCTATAAAAAAAATTACTTATTTGTATAATTTTTCGGTGCGTGGTTGAAAGACGTATGCATTTTTTCTTTTTCTTTCTTTCAAATGTTCATTTTTACTTTTTGTAAGCGGGGAGGAAATATAGATGTTGAGTGATGCATAATATTTTTCAAATGAGTTTCTAAAAATCTGTGAGCATCTCTAATTTGGGCGACATTTTGGCTTCACACTGGAAGCATTAATTAAACCAATGTTTACACTGATCGGGATGATAAAAACAAGACAAAAATTTGTCAATCTAAATTCCATTTGTCAGATCTTGCTTTGATGATTGCAGGATGTCACTGTCTTTTGTTTAACCACACATTTTAACGTAAATCAAGCACCATGCACAAGACTAAAGAGTTCAATAATGTCATTGTAGGTCATTCTAAGTAACTTGTGAATCTTCAATGGCATACTTTAGGGTTGTAAAAGGAATCAGATTCCCTTTTTCTATATTTGAAGGGACATGTTTCATTGCAAGATTTTTAATTGACTGCAGGCGAGTAAAGCAATAAACTTTAATCACCCAATTAAGTTTTTAATCGACTGAGTCAATTGGGCAAGTGAAATCTCAAAGGCTGAGTGGTATAATGCATTTTTTTTTTTTTTTAGTTCTTTCAATCAGAAACTGTTGATTGGGACAAAGGCTATTGAGTGAATATAAATGTTAATTTTCATCTAATCCTCATGGACCCCTGCTTATGAAGCCCTGGTCTGATTTCTTTTCAAAGATTCACTACATTTTCTGAAATTTTAGTGAATGCTTCTCGGTTATTGGTTTGGGATTAAAATCTACTATTCTATTATACCAATTGTCAGCGTGTATGCTTGTTGTAAGAATCTGTCATAATTATTTAAAAATCCTAATATATTTTTGGGATGTGCGTTGTGGTACAGTGGATATCGGCTCAGAACGAGAAACCAGGGAGCCGAGTTCGAATTCCAGCTGAATCCATTGTATTCACTTATGCGCAAATACCCTTGGGAAAGGTACTAATCCGTCTATTCCTTATTCGTATAAGTTTTCTTCTTGTTTGCATCCTCTCTAACACTTTATTGTTGCTCACATGCTTAGTCCATTGTATCCTCAGCATCCTTCTGTAGAACCACATTTCTGTTGCTTCAAGCTCCTCCTTCACCCTTGAAGAGATTGTCCAACATTCACTGTCACATAGGACAGATATCACATAGCAGTCTAGCACATTTTTCCTATCTCTCAGTACTCTGGTTAGCTTTTGAAATGTGTCCTTAGCCACGCCAATGTGTGTTTTGATCTCAGTGTTGCACTTTTCATCCTCTGTCAGAACACTTCCCAGGAATTTAAATTTGTGTTTTACACATGTAGTACACTGAAAAGCATATTGGCTGAAATTTACTAATAGAAAATACAAAGATGAGGATTCTCATTCAGACTACGTGTAGAAAAAAATTATTATTTTATGCTTTTATTTTGAAATACCATATTGAAAATTTTGAACCAAAATATCCCTAGTGGATATCGTCTTTGTTGTGGTGCAGTGGATATTGGCTCGGAACAAGAAATTGGGGAGCTAAGTTCAAATTCCAGTTGAATTCATTGCATTCACTTACACGCAAACACCCTTGGGAAAGGTATTAATCTCTCTTCCTTACAGTTATGGGTTAAATAACAGGACAGATTGGGTTCTGTAGCCTTGGTTGGCAACCAGTCTACTGCAGAAAGCAATGGCAACCTACTGCGGGATAATCTTCTGCCCAGTCAGTCATGTCTCTTTCAAGACATGATTGCCCAAGCGTGTATCATGTATGGCACTTAACTGACTGAATATATTTTTGAAGAGCTTATATGCTTTGGCGTAAAATGTTTTGTCTCTCTTGTTTGAAAATATATTGTTTTGATTTGAAGTGAATAAGCAGAATCTTTACGATTTATGAAAGGTAAGTATCCCAGTTACTTAATGTGAATTATTATTTTTTTTTTAATAAGCTTTCCGACTCCTAAAAGATTCAATTTCTGTTTTTAACAGGGAAGTCAGCCTACCCACCCTTCGACATGAAGCAGAATTTTATGGTATCACTTCCCTCGGTAGGTTTAATTATTAATATTAATGTTTTTTCTTTTAATCATTTCACTTCAAGTAAGACAATAAAGCCACTAAGATGCAAGGGGTTACTGATTGTGAAAGAATCTGAGAAAAAAAAACATTATTAAGCAGAGTGGCAAAAAAAGAACCAGGATTAAGAAGACAGAAGATTACAACTGATATTGCATTTAAATTATTGAAGATCAAAGTTGATTGGAAAGCAAAAAGTGAGAAGAATTCAGAAATACCTCATATTTTTCTTTGAATTTCACTTAAGAAAAATTCTGTGAACTATTGTTCTGGCCCAATATATACAAATAAAAAACAGAAATCGTTTTTTTTTTTTTTGTTTGCTGTACGTGAATGAAACATTTACAGGAACAATTCACACATTTGGTGCACATTATTACACTGGTCAACAAAAAAGAAAAAAATGTCAGGCTACCAAATATTCTTTTTAGCTAATTTGAGGGTGCTGAATCTTACTTTTTCTTGGTTAGCTACTGTTTTTGCTGTACAGAAATACCTCATTTTTGGAAAAATAGCTTTTTTTTCATTTGTTTTCTGAAAATATATTGATTGATGGGAATATTTCTCAAAGTAAAATTATAGAAACCTCTTGATTTGTATTTAAACCAACAAATATTGATCTGCTTATTGAGAAATCCTTTTTCAATAACAATCATATCCTAAGTCTTTAAAAATAACACAATTGAACATTATTTTTATCAAATCATTTAATAAACTAACAGCTGAAATAAAATCTTTGTGAACACAGGAACTATGGTAAAAATTTTCTCTTTTTTGATTGTCATGTTCAATATTATTTAAGTCCCTTTCGATACACCAACAGTAATCAGCCGTCATTTGTTTGTCTCACCATCGTTGGTAGTGCTCTTCCATTGTTTTGATATCCTGATGGAATCATTCTCCTTGCTCATCACTCATATCACTGCAATTATTTGGAAATTTATCTAAATGGGTATGTTGAAAAAAAAAGAATGGACCTTAATACTCATATAAGCATATTACTGATAAACTTTATCAGTTAATTTGGATTTTGGCAATAAATTGGAAAAATTCAGTACTTCTATTTTAAAATTTTTGACTCAAAAACTTTTTTCTTATAAAAATAGTTTATTTCAGGTAGGCTGAGCAACTTATGTCAGCCACCTGAAAATTGATGGGTTTCTATGACTTCTATTAACTTAATGTTGTGATCAGTCAAGATCGTAAATTGATCTTTTTTCCGAAAATGAGCAATTTTAGTAAAGTAAAAATGGTAGCTAAACCATGAAAATCTGATATCATTTTTGGAAACTGTCTTCATCAAATTAGCTAAAAAAATGTTTTGTTTCTTGGCACCAAAATTCGTGTTGACCAGTGTTATTGGAGACTGAAGTTATCATCAGGAAAGAGTTGTTCTATGACTTCTGTTGTTTGATTTGACAAAGATTCCCTTTTATATCTCATTTTATCTTTCTTTTATGTCAGACTTCAGATGTGGTACTTACTTTGCACACACACACACACACACACACACACACACACACACAAACATTTTGTCTTTACAAATATATTTTATTTACAGTATTTACATTATTACAGTATTACATTATTCAGACTATTGTCCTCATCTTTGTTGTTATTAGTATGATGTTTCGGCCGTTGTACGCTCTGGCCTTTTTCAGGTGCTAGGAATTCCAAACCGAACCCTTTATCAGAAAATTCCTAGCACCTGAAGAAGGCCGGAGCATACAACAACTGAAACGTCATACAGATGGCAACGAAGATGAGGACAATAGTCCGAATAATGTAAATGCTGTAAATACTACTTCATCTCAGAAATATAGACAAATATATTTTATTTGCATTGTTTTTTTTTTTGCACATGTGTGGTCGTGATAGAGTAGTTATTAGCACAGAAAGTGGAATTGTTGATATGAGATAAACTTTTGCCCAGATGCCTGAGGAAAAGTCACAGTAGAGACTGTGTTCTTTAGCTTTGGGTGGCAGCCAGTCTTGGAAAATGACTACTCTGAATGCAAAGCTGTAAAAAAAAAAATGTCAACAGGAAACATTCCATTATCTTTCCCCTGAAAGTGCCTGGCAATTAACTAAAGAAAAATGTAATCAATCTCAATAAAGAGTGATGAAAAAGCATTAAATGATCCTAACACTAAATTAAAGCAAAAATACGATGTTTAGAACGGCTCATGATTAAACATAATAGACATTCATTGTCTCTTATATTTATTAGCATATGTTTAGAAAATATATATATATATGTATATATATATATATATATATATATATATATTTATTTCTGCTATCCACTTAGGTATCATAGACAAAATCCAACAGAGAATCTGTAATGTAATAGATCCTGACTTGGCAGCTCAGATACAGTCACTTTCTCACCGGTCCAATGTGACTTCCTTGTGTCTCTTCTACAAATTCTTTCACGGCTTCTGCTCCAATGAACTTAACTCACTGGTGCCTCCTATATATAAATTTACTCGAATCACAAGATTAGCAAACAGGTCCCATCCTTTTACTGTGACACCAATAAATTGTAAACGCAAATTCTACTCCATCAGCTTCTTTTCTTGCACTTCCCGCCTGTGGAATTCCCTTCCGTTTACTTGCTTCCTCGACAGCTACAATCTCCAAGAATTTAAATGTAAAGTCAATAGACATCTCCTATCTCACTAACCTGCATCCTCTCTCTCATGCTCCCTTCTCCGTCCACTCCACTTTCATCAGTATTCTCATCCTTCTCTTACCCACTTACTGACACCCACTAAAACCTGTCACTCTTTCTCATCATTCCTCCTATGTAACCCCCCCTGAAAAACAGTGGCAGTAAAATTCCTTGCTTGGGGCAATATGATTATAAAATATATATATATATATATATGGAATTTGTCACCTGATGATTGGTGTTATATTCAGTACCTCAACTCCAGAGTTTCCTAGACAAACCTTTGTATAATTGTTAAGTCCACTCATCAAGCGGTATCTGCAAATGTCTATGTATTTTCTTATTTCTGTTATTTTTATATTATATAAGCCACATTTGTGTGCATGTACATGAGTATCTTTTAAACAATCTTTGAAAACTTATTGCTATTTTTTCTTGTTATTGCAGTACGACTCCTAATGTTATGTGAAGACCTTGACCACCCAACATGTGGTGGGCTGCTTTTCCACTCATATCTCACCCCTCCAAGTAAGTATAGATCTTGATACACTGTCTGTTTGTTGTTACACCATAAGTATGTCACTCTTCATAGTCCTGTAGGACCATGTATATGAATGATTGACCCTCACTTTCAGATTATTGATTTTTTTTAAAAATTTAATGTTCCCCTTGTTTGACATCCAAGTGCCTTTTGAGGTAAAAAGCACAGTTTGAGAATACATGGAGGAGATAATGGTTAACTCTAGACTTGAGCAGGTTAAGATTGTAGTGATCAGGGAAGCATCCTCTTGGGATTGGTTCTGCAAAGTAGGAGTTCATGGGAAGAAGCTGTTTTAAATGGAATCTCACTAACGGAATACAAAGGGAATGTTAGGGCGAAAAGGTTCCTTAGATGAACCATAACGGACATGTATTTGTGACCATTACAAACCACCACTACTACCACTACTAATAGGTATTAAAAGTTAACAACTAATGTTAGTAACAGGAGACTGGGCTACCTAGCTTTGGCTGGCAGCCAGTCTAGAAGAAGGATTACTTTGAATTCAAAATTTTTTAGAAGATAACAGGAAAGCACTCCACTATTTTTTCCAAGAATTTACAGATAAAGAAAAAAGAGTTTGTGAGGATCCATGATTGGATTGTGTATGTTTTGAAGGGACAGGCATTTAAAAAAAAAAGAAAAATATGAGTATGCAGAAAAGTTTTCAGTCTGACCAGTTTTTCAAAATCTGACCAAATATCATATATATTTATTTTCAAAACGTTCTTCATCGATCTCTCATATTCTTACTTTGAGAAATTTTTTATCTCTGAATGTGCCTTGCAGTTTCAAATATGTTGTGAAACATAAGGATCTTCATTTACATTATTGTCCTCATCTTTATTGTTATTATCTTTGTCAGGTGCTTGTCCGTGTAGGCTGCCATCAGGTAATTTCACACTAAACCCTTTATTTAATCTACAGGCTTATATCTTACTCATTCTGCTGGCCTTGTGTAAATATTTCTTGTCTCATTCCTATTTTAGTATGGTTTGTTTATTACTCACAATGCTTCCTTTGAATTTTGAGATATAACAACGGCAAAGATGGGGATAATAGTCCACATATAAAAATGTTCAGGTCAAAGGTTACATCAAAGAAGTTGATTACTTTGGTGTTAGTGATGCTAGTAATATTTAGTTTGTGATTTTTTTTACAAATTTTATCAGGTCCTTTCTTAGTTGATCTGTTTGTTGTGAGCCTGTTTTGTGGATGAGAATTGTTGTGTTGTCTCTAGTAGTCCAGTCTCAGAAATTCAAACCAACAGCATAACGGTCTATACAGCATCTTTTCTTCCTCATTCACTTACAAATCAAAATTTTTTATTTACTTATTTTTTTTAATCGTGTTGCCCCAAGCAAGGCATTTTACTGCCACTGTTGTGCAGGGGGTTAAATTTGAGGAATGTTATGAGGAGTGAGAAGTTGCAGGGTGTGTCAGGAAGAGAGTAGGAGAGGGAAGAGATTACTGATGAGAGTGGTGTGGACGAGGAGGAATGTTATGAGGAGTGAGAGGTTGCAGGGAGTGTCAGGAAGAGAGTAGGAGAGGAAGATGAGAGTGGTGTGGACGTGGAGGAATGTTATGAGGAGTGAGAGGTTGCAGGGGGTGTCAGGAAGAGAGTAGGAGAGGGAAGAGATTACTGATGAGAGTGGTGTGGACGAGGAGGAATGTTACAGAGGAGTGAGAGGTTGCAGGGGGTGTCAGGAAGAGAGTAGGAGAGGGAAGATGAGAGTGGTGTGGACGTGGAGGAATGTTATCAGGAGTGAGAGGTTGCAGGGGGTATCAGGAAGAGAGTAGGAGGAGAGGGAAGATGAGAGTGGTGTGAACGTGGAGGAATGTTATCAGGAGTGAGGAGAGGTTGCAGGGGGTGTCAGGAAGAGAGTAGGAGAGAGAAGAGAGTACTGATGAGAGTGGGATAGATGTAGAAAAGCATGAGAGAGAGGATGTAAGTTAGTGAGATAGGAGATGGCTATTGACTTTACATTTAAATTCCTGGAGATTGTAACTGTCAGGAGAACAAGTATGCGAAAGAGAATTCCACAGGCGGGAAGTACGAGAAAAGAATCTGCTGGAGTAGAATTTGCATTTACAATTTATTGGTTTCACAGTAAAAGGGTGGGACCTAGTTGCTAATTATGTGGCTCAAGGAAATTCGTATGTAGGGGGTACCAGTGAGCTAAATCGGAGCTGTGAAAGTATTTGTAGAAGAGACACAGAGAAGCCACACTGTGTCGGTGAGAATGCGACTGTATCCTAGCTGCCAAATCGGGATACCAAAATGTTGAAACCAAGTTACCTTAATTGGCTGATCTTCTTAATTACAATATTTAAAAGCTCTACATGTTAAATTTTTTTTTTTTTTCAAAATATTGAGCACTTTTTGATACAACTATTTATTGGTCTAATTTGAATCTGACTAATAAGTGCTTAATAATTACATACATGTCGGTACCTCCACTCATTTTTCTATACCTAAATTTAAAATGAAATTTTAAAAATAAATAAGTTATCTTCAAGCTTTAAAATTAGCTTTAACTGAATGCCAACGGATTTAATTTAGTAATTACAGTCAACAAAATACACTGGTGTATTTTAAACCAAAATTATGTTGATTGGAATCTAAAATTTTTCAGATTAAAAAAAAAATTTAAACGTACCGCCATTTTTTTTATTGATCGACACATGCGTAAAACAGTAGCCACATTTCTGTTTTAAAAATCTTGCAAAAAAAAATATATGTAGCTGACACGTTATTGAAGTCAATTTTTTAAATTAAAACTTACCTTCATCTGATTTCAAACAAATGTACTTGCTTACTCTCTGAAATATTCAGTAAAACCCTTTATCAGTTACGGTAGCTGTTGTTATCAGTGTACGTATCAGGTGTTGACAGCTGAAATGACAGCCAGAAGCTGTCAAGAAGGCTAAGTAGGGAGGCTATAGGCGACAAAAATATACGAATTTAATTTTTTATGTAAGGGAAGACAACCCTGGAATCACATAACCTTTTAATGATAAATATCACGTACGGCCACCCATACAAATAAAGATATGGGCAATCAAAATGCACACAATTAAAATGTTTTAATTATTTTAAAAATTGATGGGGTCAATCATTTGTAATAAGCTTTTAAATTTTCGATTAGTAATTGTAGTATTCATGCATTAATTACATACCCTAGCCAGCCCAATAGAGGAAGAAATTTAACAATAATTTTGAAACTTTTTATATATAATTTTTATATATAATTAAAAAAAATTAAAATAAATCTTTAAAACTTAATTATTCATTGAAATTTTTTTTCTTTTCAGACTATGATATGCTTAATTTATATTGTTCATAAAAGCAATCAGAAGTTTATCCACATAAAAATTGGCATAGTTATTGCATTTTTTGCAATTCGGACATATTTTTTAGAAACTCGAGGACTATTGGAGAAAAAAAACTGTTGATTAGCATTCCCCACTGACTCCTGAATTTAATTATATTAGGCTTATTGCTGCCCACTGTCAAATTTTTTTACATTTCTGGAATTAATTGGTGGGGGGGGGGGGGACATATGTAAAGAAAAAATATTTTTACCAATATTTTATACAAAATAATTGAGTTCAGTCAATTATGAATAAGTCCTGAAATTTTCATCAAAATCCAACCATTATTTGATTTTTGCAAGAATTTCCAAATTAATGTGTCTTTCACGGTCAAAAAAGTGCATTGTGCAATATTACATTTGTTTTTTTACTTAATAAACATTGCGGCAATTTAGGTCTCACACTCACATAAGAAAATAAAGACTTTCTAAAAAAATTTCGAACGTGTTAGAAATAATTAAAAAATTTGAAATATAATTTAACAATTCTTTGATCTATCCTCTTAATGATAATATAAACATTTTCCCAAAAAAACTTTGTTTTTATTTAGTTTGGGGCTTTTTTCCTTCATACTATGCTGTTTTTTCAGTGATTTTGTGGAGGTACCTACATACATGTATGCCAAATACAGGTCAGGGATACCAGAATCAAGCAGGTATAAAAATTTAAATACCTGGGTAGTGTTATAGCAGAAGACGAAAAGTGCGACACAGAGATCCGAAGGCGAATTGGCATCGCAAAAGAAACATTCCAGAAGTTGAGTAAAGTATTAAGAAACAGGACAATTTTGCTAGAAACAAAGAAGAGAGTACTGTATTGTTGTGTTGTCAGTTCTTCAATATGTCTGTGAATGCTGGACAATATCAACAAAGATGAAGGAAAAACTTGAAGCAACTGAAATGTGGTTCTACAGAAGGATCCTGCGAATATCATGGATCGAGCATGTGAGCAATGATGAGGTCTTAGAAATGATGGAAACGAAAAGGAAATTAATACATCAGTAAGAGACAGCTGAATTTCCTGGGACATGCAATGAGGAAGGAGTGCTTGGAGAATTTGATACTAACAGGCCAGATAGAGGGGAAAAGAGACAGGGGAAAGCAACGGATAACATATTTGAAGGACCTAATCAGGTAGATGATGGAACGAGGGTTGCATGGTGTAACAGGAGAGAACATGCTAAGAGCCACCAGGGATAGGGAGACGTGGAAAGCCATGATCGCCTACGGCCTGAAGGGACAGGGCACATAGAAGGAAATAGCACGACTCAGTTTCATGCCCTATGCAATCATCGATTGCATATTATGAACTGACTGTTCTGGGATTTTAATTTTTGGTTCTTGTGTTGTTCCTGGTAGTTGTATCTTATAGTGCTGGGATGGTATTTTCTAATTTTTAAATTGTATAATTTAATTTGGTTTGGATGAAAATTTAAACATGAAATTGAAAAATAAAATCTTAAAAGTTAAATTAATTCAAATTTAAATTAATAGGTATAATATTTTTATAGCAGAGTTGATACATTTTGTGCCTATTGGTCAAGGGAGATCACTTGTTTTTAGTTTAGAGGGGAAACTAAAGAAATTATTATTATTAATAAGAAAGTAAAAAAGTCAACATAAAAGAAACTTTTGTTAGTGTTGGGGAATGGTTGAAATTCTTGTGATATTAAATTTATGAAAATTCTTCTGATGTTTGTTTGGACATTACTGCTAAAAGGTGGGTTAAACCATATGACATGTTTTTATATTGTTTCAGCTTATTTAATCTTGGTGAACGTATTTGAGCAGATATTTGTTTCTATGCTTGCATGTGGTCATTAATTCATTTCTTTTGTTTAGTAAATTGGGGTTATTTAAGAGTTTTAAGATAACAAATTTTTTTAAAAGGTATAAATTATATCAATTTTCCTTTCCATTACAAGATTTAGTTTTTGTGATGGTAATGGTATTTTCATTGGTTTTCAGTTGAGCCAAAATAAAATTTAGCATCACCACCAGAATGAATTCTAGCTCTGTAAATTATGCTTTTGGTCTTGCACTCACCGTTTAATAGACAGGTCTTATTTTTTTGGCAATTACAATTACTTTTAGTGGAGTTATCATTGTTTTGCAGGTTGTACACGTTTATTTAATGTCATATTGTTGGAAGATATATTTATTCATGTTCTTAACGTAACTATAACTGTTATAGTTCCTATAACTGTTATAGTTCCTATAACTGTTATAGTTCCTATAACTGTTATAGTTCCTATAACTGTTATAGTTCCTATAACTGTTATAGTTCCTATAACTGTTATAGTTCCTATAACTGTTATAGTTCCTAACGTTTTGTATGTCGAAACTATTAGGACCGACTTTAGTACAAATACTAGCCTCCACTGTGAAAATAATTCCACAACACTAACCTAAACATTGTTTTTGTTGAAGGTCTTTTTTAGTGTTGGGGAATGGTTGAAATTCTTGTGATATTAAATTTATGAAAATTTTTCCAATGTTTGTTTGGACATTACAGCTAAAAGGTGGGTTAAACCATATGATGTTATGTTCATATTGTTTTGGCTTATTTTTACCTTTGTTTTTATCTGAGTATTCTAAACTTAGACATGGGTTACTTTTTTCTAAGGCCTTTAGATATTTAATTTCGTTGTATTGAAAACTTTTTTTATTACTAGAGTTGGTAGATAATCTAAATTGGATTATGTAATTTGTCTAGAATTCTATGACGGTAGTTAAAAACTTTGTTGATATATTTGTGATTGTATGAATCTTATGTGATTTATACTGGCCATTGTTCAGGTCAAAGGTTACATCAAAGTTGATTACTTTGGTGTTAGTGATGCTAGTAATATTTAGTTTGTGATTTTTTTTACAAATTTTATCAGGTCCTTTCTTAGTTGATCTGTTTGTTGTGAGCCTGTTTTGTGGATGAGAATTATTGTGTTGTCTCTATATAGTCCAGTGTTTTTTTTTATTTTGAAAATGAATTTTATTCTTTATAGTAATGTGGTACAGTGGATATCGGCTGGGAACGAGAAACCGGGGAGCCAAGTTCGAATTCCAGTTGAATCCATTGTATTCACTTGCGCGCAAATACCCTTGGGAAAGGTATTAATCCGTCTCTTCCTTCCAGTTATGGGTTAAATAGCAGGACAGATTGGGTTCTATAGCCTTGGTCGGCAACCGGTCTAACGCAGAAAGCAATGGCAACCTACTGTGGGGTAATCTTCTGCCCAGTCAGTCATGTCTCTTTCGAGACATGATCGCCCAAGCGTGTATCACGTATGGCACTTAACTGACTGATGGTAACCAATTCACAACCCTTGGCAGAGTCATACACACCCATAGCAATGCAGAAGTTTGGGTTATTTCTTTTAGTCCACAGACAGCCATCATGGAATAATGTAGGGTTTTGTGCTTGTTTGATTATATCTCGGTCACTTACAGGAGCAGTAATTAATTACTAAATTTAAAGCAGCTGTTACTAGTTTTTCAGTGATAGATGGGTAAAAGTAAAAAATATCAAACTGAATGGGCATTACTTTTTCTTCTTATTTTCATAAATTATTCTATAGCTTCAGCCATGTTTTGCAACTGGTTGATTCCTAAATAATTTTTTGTGTACTTGCACACTTTTTCCAAGATGATTTTGCTGATTTTAGGAATATTGTTTTTTTTTTTTTTTTGGGAGCAAAAATTCAAACCCCAGAACAGTCAGTTCATAATATGCATCTGAAGATTGTATAGTGCATGAAACTCTGAGTTTTGCTATAAAAATAGAATAATTTGTATATTTACTAATATATATATATATATATAATATTACCACTATCTCTAATGCTAAAGTCATATATTTCTTAGATGTTACCTTTGACCTGAGCAATGGTCAGTATAAACCATACACTAAGAACTCACATAGCCATAAACACATGAATAGGAAATAAAATCACCCCCGCCATAGAATCACTAACAACCTACACAAATCCATCCAATTTTGTTTAAGTACTAACTCTAGCAATAAGGAAATGTTTGACAATTCTAA
This sequence comes from Ascarosepion bandense, assembly GCA_037127315.1. Taxonomy (NCBI): domain Eukaryota; kingdom Metazoa; phylum Mollusca; class Cephalopoda; order Sepiida; family Sepiidae; genus Ascarosepion; species Ascarosepion bandense. The sequence continues at coordinate 330,100 of JBBBDQ010001148.1, forward strand.
AATTAAATACATTTGGGCTTTAAAAAAAAAGTAAACTCAACACTAGTTCAGAATACTCCGTTAAAAACAAGGTAGACAGAGATAAGCAGAAATCACATAAATGTAACATTATTTGGTTTAACCCACCCTTCATCCGTAATGCCCAAACAAACATTGGTAAATTCTTCCTAAATTTAATTCACAAACATTTCTACCATTCATGCATACTAAAAAAAAAATTTTCAATAAAAACAAAGTCAGTTATATTTGTGTTAAGAACATAGATAAATATATTTCACATCATACTATGATATCAAAGAAATACTTGGCCCGCCAAAATAACATCAGTCATCCTGCTGTAGTGACCTGGGGTAGGAAATGGTTGGTAAATTTCAATGCCTCCAAAACAAAGCTGTTATCAACTAACCACCATAGACTATCGCATCTACCTCCCATTAGCATGGGACAGGCTAGCCTCCCAGAGAGTAAAATACTACGCCTCCTTGGCCTTACACTCTCGGCGGACCTCAAATGGAATGACTATATTGAATCCATTGCCAAATCTGCTGCTATGAAAGTCGGCTCTCTGTGCAGGGCCCGGAAATTTTTCCCACCTGAAACTATTCTGCACATATACAAATCTACCATCCGCCCGTGTATTGAATATTACTGCCATATCTGGTCGGGTGCCCCTGCTGCTCTCCTTGGGCTTCTTGACAAAATACAAAGGAGAATCTGTAACGTGGTTGATACTAACTTGGCAGACCGGCTGCAGCCGCTCTCACACCGGCGTGATGTAGCTTCCCTGTGCCTCTTCTACAAGTACTTTCATGGCTTCTGCTCCGATGAGCTTAGATCACTGGTGCCGCCCAAGCACGAATTTACACGAGATACTAGATTAGCAACTAGGTCCCACCCTTTTACAGTTAAACAAATACGATGTAACCGTAAATTCTACTCCAACAGCTTCTTTTCTCGCGCTTCCCGCCTGTGGAACTCCCTTCCACAAGTCTGCTTTCCCGACAGTTACAATCTCCAGGTGTTTAAATGTAGGGTCAATAGACACCTCCTATCACACTAACTCCCAACTATTCTCACAACACTCTCATCTACCCAACCCTCATTCTCGGTATCCTCACCCGCCTATCACCCACCCTCTGTTATGTCCTATATTTAACCAGCCTTTCTCCTCTCTACGTAGCCCCCTGCACAGTAGTGGCAGTGACATGCCTTGCTCGGGGTGAAACGCTTATAAAAAAAAATTAAAAAAAAAACAATGACTCTTAAAAAAATAATTGCAACTGTTGACAAAATAAAACCTGCCTATTAAATGGCCAATGTATGTCCAAAAGTATTGTTTATAGAGCTCAAATTCATTTGGTAGATAATGATGGTAAATTTTTACTTTGTAAGCACTTCTCACAAGTGGAAGATGAGATTTAATAATCATATGATGTCTTTAAACAACAGTAAAGACAGCAAAAGCACTGCTTTATCCATATCTTATTGGAAATTAAACAAAACAATAACAAGAACCTAATTATTACCTGAAATATTGTAGCTAAATCTAAATCTTACAAATAAAAAGGAGATAGATGTAACCTATGCCTTTCAGAAAAACTTGTCATCTTAAACTATATAAATAATCCTCATCTACTTAGCAAAAAAAGTGATTTAATGACCACATACTGCCATAGAAAAAAATACTTAAATTCTTAGACCCTGATTGATATAGATCCTCTATATATTTGCCCCCTTTCTTTCTGTCTTCCTCACTCCATTTCTTTCTTTCTTTCCTCCACAAATATTAATATTATTAATTATGAATTACTTCCCTTTAATTTTTGCTTTGCATTCTAATATTTTTTATTTTTTATTCTAAATTTTATATTTTAATTTTAATACAAAATTTTATTTTTTATTTTCTTATCTATGTAATCTTAGAATATTTAAATTTTTACATTTTATTAATCACGCCCCTTTAATTTCTTCTCCCTGCATTTTAATATTTATTTTTTATTTTAAATTTGAATTTTTTATCTACATGTAATCTTAGAATATTTAAGGTTTTACTCTTGTTATTAAAAAAGTAGTAATGTAATTTTATAAGATTTAATTCCCATGAATATTGAGTGAACTTAAATTTAAATCTATTAAACTGTCAGTCTGAAAAATGCACCTGATGATTGTAAAACACATGAAACTTAGTCGTGCCATTGACATAGGACAATATGTATATTTATTAATATATATATATATATATATATATATATATATAATAAGCTCTTTTCATACTACATTAAGCACTGTTTTATTAACACCTGATTTTGTGTTTATGAGGCAACAAATATAATATATATATATAGACACACCTCCAAACATTTTGTTTAACTTCCTCCAACTACTACTCCATAATTTTCTAAATAACCATGAATTCATCTTATATTTTCTAAATAAATCATTTACACCATTTATTTTAAAATATCACCTGAAGAAGAACAGTATTGTTCTGAAACATGAACATTTTTGTGTAGTGATATAATGCTTTTATAAACTATTGTAATAACAAAATTACAGTATATATATATATATATATATATATATATATATATATATGTGTGTGTGTGTGTACACACACACACAACATATCCCAGTGTTGACTTGATTGATAGACTTTTTCACCTCGTCAAGTGTAGGTATGGCAGCCATTTCATGAAAAATCTCACTTCAAGGTAAACTGTCAAGAATTGCATTAACATCCAAAGGGTTAAAGAACAGGTTGGTAAAATGTTCAGACCAATTCTTCATGATACCTTCTGGGTATTTAATGGTAGTTTTACTGTCAAGTGATTTCATAGGAGCAACTGAAGATGATCTTGGACCAAAAACTTGATGCAAAAGATTAATACAGCATCTTTCAGTCGTATCTGTCAGAAAGCCCTGTGTACTTTCTGGGAGATCTTGCCCCACCAGTCATTTTCATCCTTCTGACCTCATGTTGAAGAATTGCTCGATGCTCTCCAAAAGCCTTTTTTGCTTCAGACCTGTTTTCTGGTGGGCTGCTTCAAAGGTTCTGATGTAGCAATTGTTTTATTGCCAGCAGTTTCTTGATATCATGATCTTTATGATCGAACCTTCAAAAGACAGGTCCTTCTCTTTGTAATTCCAACTTCATCTATATATAAAAATATATATATCTAAACTTATTTATAAATGGAACTTTGTCTGTGTGTGTGTGTATCCATTAACTATAGACTCTGAAACAGCTGAACCAATTTTCTTGAAAATTTACACAGTTGTACTATAAGTGTCTGCGAGTGTTATTAGCTTGGTTTTGTGTCAAGGTACCCCCGATAAATATCAATAATCGAAAAAATCGGGTTATAGAAGGAGTGATCCGATTTTAATCAAATTTGATACACTCATAGACAAAGACATAAGAAACAATATTCAGAAGTTTCAAGGTTGCAGTTCTTACAATAGTGCAGAAAATTTGATATCGATACCAGGAAATCAAAATTTGACTTACATCCATTTATTTTTCTTTCAGTCTACGGTTTCGCTTTAACTAGAAACAACTATTGCTTTTTAGTTTTTTGTGCTAATGTCCAAAGAGTCTGAGTTCCAGGACCATGGATTAGTTTTAAAGCTTTCATTACACCCGAGCAATGCCGAGCTATACTGCTAGTATATATATATATATATATATATATATATATACTCTTAAAAACTTTTGGATATTCTACAAATACATGGGTAATAAATATTTTGCAGCTAAGCCACAACTATTCAGATCCAAATCATGCAACAGTTAATATTTAGAATCATCCAGAAAATAGTCACATACAGACACTCATGTGCTCATATCGAGAATAGATATTGTAACGGCGATCTACAAAAAATTTTTCTCGCTCATTTAAAAAAGAAAAAGAAAAATATAGAAAAATTTAAAGAGAAAGAAAAGTAGAATGAAAATCATAAAGAGAAAGGAGGTTAAAATTAATGTATAAGATCGATACGCAGCATCTGTGGTCTAGATACGTGACTAATACACGTTAATGAAAGCGAGAGTATTAACCAGAATTGCAATTCATTTATCCTCAACAGCTAGTTTAGACACAGCAAGCCATTTAGGAACCTTCACACAGTTCATCCGTGTTTTCTTTCAAATCCGCAGCTTCCAATACCCATGCACTAGCTTATGGTTTGTATCACATTCAGCACTCCTGAAAACATGAATATTAAATCGGTCACCAATGTCATTTTTTCTAATAATTATCAAATCTATTAGATGACCATGCTCGGATCTAAGATGAATCCAGGAGACTTTTTCTATCTCGTTTTGATGGAAGAAAGTATTGCTGATTGCAAGGTTAAATTTGGAACAGATTTTAAGTAGGTACTGACCATTGTTGTTCATCTTTTCAATTCCACAGGGACCAATTACATTCCAGGTCTTGTACTGCTTACCTACTCTTGCATTGAAGTCACCAAGGATAATCAGCTTTTCCTCCTTAGGGACAGATCTAACAGCCTCCCTTAGAGCTGCATAGAATGACAAAGTGATCTCTTCAATGGCTTCCAGTATTGGAGCATAGACAGAAGTGATATGTATCTTGCATCAGTTAATGAAGCACAAAGTTTAATGATGTGATCACCAATAATACATAATTACTCTACCTTGTCTACAAGAGATGTCTTGATAGCTAAACCAACACCTCCGTGTTGCTTCTGGGATTTTGACTTGCCAAACCAGTAGATGGTGTATCCGGATGAGACTTCAGAGAGGTGATCCTCCTCTGAAAGACATGCTTCAGATAGAGCCGCAAAATATCAATGTTCAATCATTCCAATTCTTTGGTGACAAGAGCTGTTCTCTGTTTTGGGAGATTAGCCTTCTTATTATTTAAAAAGAGTTTGTACATTCCATAATCCAATGTTGGACCGAATTCTTTGTTTCATGTGTTTCTTAAATATTTGTTGAGGCATCCTGTCAGAAACATCAGATGATGAGACATCTGTATATCTTTGAATTTAAGTGACATAAGCTTGAATAATACATATGCCACTCTCTGAATATCTGCAACTAAGTTCCAGTGACAGGCTGAGGTAAGATAACTGGTAATTGTTTTGATCACAGGTTTTACAGAGTGTCCTTCTCACAAGATGATTACAAGATTACCCTGCTAATTGTGGATTTTTTTGTCATTGAGGTTTTTCTCCTCTAGGGTGTTTTTTTATGAAGGAAAATCATAGTTATCTCTTTTTCCTGTAGCCTTCCCAAGCCAAGGATTATAACCCTGTTAGTAGCATGTGGTAAACTTAAAGCAGGCTACTGTGCCTTTGAGATATATAATATATATATATATATATATATATATATATATAATCTCTAATCTAAACTTATTTATAAATGGAACTTTGCGTGTGTGTATCCGTTATCTATAGACTCCGAAATGGCTGAACCGATTTTCTTGAAAATTTACACAGTTGTACCATAAGCCTTTGCGAGTGTTCTTAGCTAGGTTTTGTGTCGAGCTACCCCCAATAAATATCGATAATCGAAAAAATGGGTTTATAGAAGGAGTGGTCTGATTTTAATCAAATTTGATACACTCCTAGACAAAGACATAAGAAATGATATTCAGAAGTTTCAAGGTTGCAGTTCTTACAATAGTGCAGAAAATCGATTATATATATAAAAGACAAGATGTTTGTGTGTGTGTCTGTTTATCTGTATTTTTTTCAGCACTTTTATTTTAGTTTTTGCTTCAGGTTTGGCTCTAAGTAGGTATAATTGTAGTTCTTAGTCTCAGCCATGATACCATTTACTCAGAGGGCATATTTAGCCTTCAGTGTTTGCAATTTATTTAATTTGACATATTTAAAAGAAAATCTGCTGCTTAAATACACACACACACACACACACACATCTGAACTTATTTATAAATGGAATTTTGTCTGTGTGTGTGTGTCCGTTACCTATAGACTCTGAAACGGCTGAACCGATTTTCTTGAAAATTTACACAGTTGTACTATAAGCGTCTGCGAGAGTTCTTAGCTAGGTTTTGTGTCGAGGTATCCCCGATAAATATTGGTAATCGAAAAAATCAGGTTATAGAAGGAGTGTTTCAGTTTTAATCAAATTTGATACACTCACAGGCAAAGACATAAGAATTGATATTCAGAAGTTTCAAGGTTGCAGTTCTTACAATAGTGCAGAAAATTGATACAATAAATATATATATATATATATATATACAAATAAAAGGCAAGATGTTTGTGTGCATGTCTGTTTATCTGCCTGTATGTCTGTATTTTTTTCAGCCCTTTCATTTTAGTTTTTGCTTTGGGTTTGGCTCTAAGTAGGTATAATTGTAGTTCTTAGTCTCAGCCATGATACCATTTTCTCAGAGGTCTTATTTAGCCTTCAAAATTCAGCTTACGATGAAAAGAACTTATTTGATATCAATACCAGGAAATCAAAATTTGACTTACATCCATTCATTTTTCTTTCAGTTTACGGTTTTGCTTTAATTGGAAACAACTATTGCTTTTTAGTCTTTCATGTCAACGTCCAAAGAGTCTGACCTCCAGGACCGTGGATTAGTTTTAAAGCTTTCATTACACCCGAGCAATGCCGAGCTATACTGCTAGTACACAAGTAAAAGGTTTGCTGATTAATATTACCTTTTTGTAGGTGTAACTGTCAGTTGACGCATTGGGGTTTGTCAGCAATTGACAACTTGTACATCTCAATTGTTCTTTTTTATCCTTATCTCAAGTTTTTTTTTTCATAGTGAATGTGTGTGTACATGCACCCATCTGTATGGATGTGTGTACGTCTATGATGTCGTGATTATTTGTCCTTTACATTACTTTTTTTTACACTTTACATTCATTCTTAGTTTTTTTCTCTTTTTATTCTTTTTCCTCTTTTCTTTCAATTGTTGCCTTTTGATTTCTGGGGATTTTTTTTCTAGATAGGCTGTCATTTTTAATTTTTGAGCATTCTAATTTTTTCTTTTTATTTCATTTTTTTTACATAATTTTAATTTTTGAATCATAAAGTAAATATTTACATGTCTCCACTTGGCTATTATTTCATTTTCTTATCTGATTTGGTGATATCTTAAGTACTATTAGGGTATTAGCTGTAGGTTAGGTTTATAATTAAATTTTTATTTATTATTATTTGAATTTGTGTACCTATGTCTGCAGTGTTCAAATATTTTTCCACATCCAGTGCCACCTTGCCCTCCAGTTCAAAATCATTCAGAAGAGGGTGCTACAGGATCTGACATTCCTCATTCTCCCAGTTTGGGATCCAGAGACACAGGACCATTAAATCCTCCTGCACCCAATAGGTAAGTCAAAATGATGACTTCTTTAATAACTGATATACTGAAATGTGTGAAATACATATTCCCCAATAGTAAACTGCATCCAGCAGCTAGGCCTCTGATTGGGAGGTTGTGAGGATCATGGAACCACTTCTTAATTGCTGTTGTTCCCAGATCCACCCTGACCCGGAGTGGTAGCACTTGTTAGGGTTCCAGCTATGAGCAAATAGTTAACCCCAAAACTGGGGTCAAAACACTATGAAAGTATAAAAAATACACATTTATAGAAAAATATACATTTCTGAAAGAAAAATATTACCAACAATATTTGAAGAAAAAATATTATCATAACACATTTTTGAAGGAAAAAAATTATTATCATAACACATTTTTGAAGGAAAAAAATTATTATCATAACACATTTTTGAAGGAAAAAAAATTATTATCATAACACATTTTTGAAGGAAAAAAATTATTATCATAACACATTTTTGAAGGAAAAAAATTATTATCATAACACATTTTTGAAGGAAAAAAATTATTATCATAACACATTTTTGAAGGAAAAAAATTATTATCATAACACATTTTTGAAGGAAAAAAAATTATTATCATAACACATTTTTGAAGGAAAAAAATTATTATCATAACACATTTTTGAAGGAAAAAAATTATTATCATAACACATTTTTGAAGGAAAAAAATTATTATCATAACACATTTTTGAAGGAAAAAAATTATTATCATAACACATTTTTGAAGGAAAAAAATTATTATCATAACACATTTTTGAAGGAAAAAAATTATTATCATAACACATTTTTGAAGGAAAAAAATTATTATCATAACACATTTTTGAAGGAAAAAAATTATTATCATAACACATTTTTGAAGGAAAAAAATTATTATCATAACACATTTTTGAAGGAAAAAAATTATTATCATAACACATTTTTGAAGGAAAAAAATTATTATCATAACACATTTTTGAAGGAAAAAAATTATTATCACAACACATTTTTGAAGGAAAAAAATTATCATAACACATTTTTGAAGGAAAAAAATTATTATCATAACACATTTTTGAAGGAAAAAAATTATTATCATAACACATTTTTGAAGGAAAAAAATTATTATCATAACACATTTTTGAAGGAAAAAAATTATTATCATAACACATTTTTGAAGGAAAAAAATTATTATCATAACACATTTTTGAAGGAAAAAAATTATTATCATAACACATTTTTGAAGGAAAAAAATTATTATCATAACACATTTTTGAAGGAAAAAAATTATTATCATAACACATTTTTGAAGGAAAAAAATTATTATCATAACACATTTTTGAAGGAAAAAAATTATCATAATAACACATTTTTGAAGGAAAAAAATTATTATCATAACACATTTTTGAAGGAAAAAAATTATTATCATAACACATTTTTGAAGGAAAAAAATTATTATCATAACACATTTTTGAAGGAAAAAAATTATTATCATAACACATTTTTGAAGGAAAAAAATTATTATCATAACACATTTTTGAAGGAAAAAAATTATTATCATAACACATTTTTGAAGGAAAAAAATTATTATCATAACACATTTTTGAAGGAAAAAAATTATTATCATAACACATTTTTGAAGGAAAAAAATTATTATCATAACACATTTTTGAAGGAAAAAATTATTATCATAACACATTTTTGAAGGAAAAAAATTATTCTCAGCAACACATTTTTGAAGGAAAAAAATTATTATCATAACACATTTTTGAAGGAAAAAAATTATTCTCAGCAAAACATTTTTGAAGAAAAAAAATTATTATCATAACACATTTTTGAAGAGAAAAAAATTATTATCATAACACATTTTTGAAGGAAAAAAATTATTCTCAGCAAAACATTTTTGAATGAAAAAAATTATTCTCAGCAAAACATTTTTGAATGAAAAAAATTATTCTCAGCAAAACATTTTTGAAGGAAAAAAATTATTCTCAGCAAAACATTTTTGAAGGAAAAAAATTATTCTCAGCAAAACATTTTTGAAGGAAAAAAATTATTCTCAGCAAAACATTTTTGAAGGAAAAAAATTATTCTCAGCAAAACATTTTTGAATACAAAACTAGAAGATATTTTCAGTTTTCTAAAATAAAAAAGAATAAAAACAAAAAACTTTCACGAAAATCTAACTATCACCCTTCTCACTATAACCAAACATTGAAAAAAAAAAAACAACTTAAAACCCCACCTTTTTTGCATTCAATAACCCACAGGGGTTGATATGCCGTTAAAAAAAGCTCAAACTCATATTCCCCAGTTTCATATTTTGGATGGCGCATTCTAATAGAATTGGAAGGAGAAGAGAGTAAATAAGTTTTTTTTTTTCCTTTTGTAAATTAAGATTCTTACTGAAGCCAAACTAAACAATATTAATTTTAAATGAAACCAACATTTTTTTTCTGTTGCTTGGGATAATGATACTAATCTCAATTAATAAAGTATTCATCTTCATCAATTTTTTCATATATATTTTATTTTCAAAATCCACCTATATTTTTGAAATGAGGTATTGTATCATTTACTCAGACTGTTGTTCTAATCTTTACGATCACATTAACAATGTTTAAACCGACAAATATCTCCTGAAGAAGGCTGGAGTGTACAATGGCTGAAATGTCATGAATGTGACAGTAAAGGTGAAGACAACAGTTCGAACAATCCGAGTAGTTATGTCAATTTCAGTTTTCTTTTAGCACTTTTATTTATTAATAGAATTTCTTTAATTGCAGACGTCTCTCTATGGACTCTAGTTTTAGCCACCGCAGACATTCTGTTCCCGATGACACTTCTGCTCAGCCTACAGAAGATTCTACCTCAGACCCTCGCCAGACAGGAAATGACAAATGCAATTCAGGTAGGAAATGATGGTCTGTGAAGGATTAATCATTTTGGTTAGGTAGGTCTCATCATTAGGTGAAAAGTTCATTGTCATATGTTTGCATGGGTTCGTAAGCTTGTTAAAGTTCAGGTAAGTGCCATATGGGATACATACTTAAGCAATCATATCTCAAAAAAGACATGACTGACTGGGCAGAAGATTTTCCTGCCATATGTTGTCATTACTTTTTGCAGTAAACTAGTTGCTAGTCAAGTCTATAGATTAGTTGCTGTTTTCTGGGGAAACTTATATAATGCACGTCCTAAAGCTAGTAGAAAATTTTTTTGTGGTGTGGGCCAAATACTGATCATATTCAGTCGGGTCACCTATTGAAGAAGAGTGTTGTTTATTTAGACCCAAAAGTTCTAGTGACATGGGAGCAACAACACTGACAATACACCTAGATTTGGCACTTAAGGTGTATTTTAATAATATTTTATCATTTCAGGTTTTAGATTTGGAAATGGCTAAAAGTTTAACAAAAAGAATCACCATTTTAGAACTATAGAGAGTAAAGCACTCTTTGATTGTATTTTTCTAACAATACCATTCCCTGTTGATTGGCGGTGTTTCTACACCCCCAATCAACAGGGAATGGCATTGATATGATTTTTGCACATTTGCAGAGGGGTAAGACTTCCTACAATGAGTAGTCCTAGGTATGATGATAAAGCCATTTGATTGGGAGATTGAAGATTTTAAGGAGCATGGAACCACCTTTTAATTGCTATTATTCCTGGGTCCACCCTAACCTAGAGTAGTAGCACATTCAACTATGGGAAAATGATAAACCCCCTAAACAAAAAGTAAATACAAGGAAAGTATAAAAATACATTTTTATAGCAAAATGACAATACATTTTATTATAAAATAGAAGACCTTGCATATATACAATTTCTTGCACATCCATCATGTGAACATGTCTCAATGTTAATTGGAGTAGATAGACTAAACTATCGCCCGGTTCACACTCCACCCACGTCTATTTAACAGGTGAAGAGGCTCATCCCTTGTTCTCTGTTTAGGATGTGGTTTCCGGTTTTCTCTTTTCCAATCTTTTCACTCTTATGTAGCTCTCTGCGCATCAGTGGCATTACCGCCTTGCTCAGAGTGATATGATTAAAAAAAAAAAAAATTGTGAAATCATTAAATGGGAATAGAATGTTGAAGGAACATCAAAACATTTAAATTTAAACCCTGAAATGAGAACATTACAAAATTTTAAATAGCCACCCTGAAAAAAAAAAAAAGAGAGAGCAATGAATGAAAATAGCTAATTTAGCAAATTTAATTTTACAGCATGCATTTTGTAGTGGGTGTCTGTTTCCTGTTAATGTACTCTTGAAAAACTAAAATCTAATTCTTCTTTATTGTTCCATGTCCATTCAGGATGTTTGTAATCATGGCTGTTTACAATTTTCTGTTCTTTGTCACTCATAATAAATTGTGACTTACTGTTATCTCTCCCACACCCTGTTCCACCATCCACATATTCAAGCTCATGAAGTAGTTTATGCATTGATTTCTTTGGTCCTGTGAGTATCAAATTATCCAAGCTCTCTTTCCTCATTATGTACCTTAGAAATTTAAACTGTCTCTTCCTGTTGTTAAGTATAAGGGGCCTTTTTACTATCATATATTTGGTGCATTTTGGACTGAGAAAGTTTTTTCTTGTTTTTTCAAAACATTTTATAGCGACTGCATGCTGTCTGATTTTCTTCATCAGACAGTCGCAATCAAACATAAATACAGTTACTCCTCAGTTAATGACTTACCTATTTAAAAAAACTCCAAATATATGACTACCTATAGCATCTCTTAAAATAAAAAATGTAGACTTTAGTCAGTTTATGATATATGTTTATATTGGAAACTTTATTTTTGAGCCTGACTCACAAATTATATAAGAATGTTGACAGGTTGCCCATGTGGAACCCTTGAAATAGTTTTCATGTTGCAAGTATAATATATGGATACCATACATGTATCTAGTACTCAATGATACATGAATCTGCTATGTACAGGTCAGCGTGAAGGGCTGTTCGCATGCACAGGTCAGCGTGAAGGCACCATACAGTCATTGCTAAATACATTCCCTATTATTATTATTATAATTTTAAATAATATAATAGATTGAAGCCTTTATTATAATAAACCAAGGATTTTCCAACAATATATTTGTATAGTAAAATGACATACATATACAAAATTAAACAAAGATTACTCAAAAACACATTAACCTGTGTATTACTGTTTTTCACAGAACCCCTAGTGACTTCATGTGGAACCCCTAGCTACTTTTTGTGGAACCCTAGGGTTCCGAGGAAATACCAGTTGAAAAGAACAGTACTAGGGTATTAATATAACAATGTTTATTTGAAATGTTGAATTAAAATTTTATTGCTTTTTCTCATTTTACTTAGGCCAAACATGCACCGAACCTCTCCGAGTGACCATGCTGAGAGGTCACCATAACTGGATCTGTACAGCATATTTACATTTCATCAGCTGTTTTCGGTAAGAACTGCTCATTTGTCGGTGTAGTTATACAGTAAGCACTGTGAATAGAAATACTTTATGCTAACCTCCATTAAAGTGATTTGTTGTGCCTTCTCGGTCTAACATTCTCTGTTGATATGAAGGAGAAAAACTATACTGAATAATATTTCTAAATCTACTGTTAAGAAAGTTGGTTCATTGTTTTGTGCAAGACAATTTTTCTCTCCAGAATCTATCTTGGATATTTATAGGTTTACCATTCCTTCATACTTTGAATATTGCTGTCACATCTGATCTGAAGGTCTTGCTGCATATTTAGAAGTTCTTCATAAAATTCCAAAAGTCAGCATTATTATTGGTTCTGACCTGGCATCTTAGCTTCATTCACTTTTCCACTGTCATAATGTATTTTCTCTATACCTTTCCTAGAATTACTTCTATTGTATGTGTGGACAGTTTACTGAAAGATGATTCGCCAACATGACAACTGGTTGACACTTTAATTCTTTCCAAATTCAAGCACTCGTCCTGTTTTTGTTTTTTTTTTGGTTTTTTTTTTAATAAAGGGTCGGCAAACTGTCCAGGTTTTGGTGGATGCAAATGTTCTGAAGGCGTTCTGCTTATTACATCATTGATTGTTGTCAGACTTGAGTTGCACAGTTTTTGCCAGTAACTTTTAGATTCTCTAGTTTTGTCAACAATATAGACATATCTCTCAAATAAATGCCACCTTGTTTTGTCTTGACAAACTCCATGATGGTATCTAAAGGGCTTAAAAAATATGTTCTTTAAAAAAAAAATAAATAAATAAAAAAAAACTGGATGAGAGTTTCAACTTGAAAAAACTTAGTCTACTAACTGTCCCCTCTGTGAATTGCCTGTTGGCGAACTGTCCCCTCTGTGAATTGCCTGTTGGCGAACTGTCCTCTCTGTGAATTGCCAGTTGGCGAACTGTGCCCTCTGTGAATTGCCAGTTGGCGAACTGTCCCTTCTGTGAATTGCCAGTTGGCGAACTGTCCCTTCTGTGAATTGCCAGTTGGCGAACTGTCCCTTCTGTGAATTGCCAGTTGGTGAACTGTCACCTCTGTGAATTGCCAGTTGGTGAACTGTCACCTCTGTGAATTGCCAGTTGGTGAACTGTCACCTCTGTGAATTGCCAGTTGGTGAACTGTCACCTCTGTGAATTGCCAGTTGGCGAACTGTCACCTCTGTGAATTGCCAGTTGGCGAACTGTCACCTCTGTGAATTGCCTGTTGGCGAACTGTCACCTCTGTGAATTGCCTGGCTACTTTTCCATTGAGATTATTCTCATGAATTCTCCTTAATGCTATCAAGCCATTATGAATTTAAGCACAGTATTAAATTTATCTCAAATTAAGATGATGAAGTATAACCAAGATAGCAACATTGTAAACTATTTACATTGTTCAGACTATTGTCCTCATCTTTATTTCTATATTAAACTCACAACTCTTTGGTTCAAGTAACCAACATCTATATCTATTGGGCCACATGTCCTTGAGGACAATACCAGGCTACAGAAGTGGTGAGCAAATAACGTAGAGTGTTAACTTTATAGGGAGATAACTACATGGCTACTAGAAGTGGTTTGCACGTGGAATGAGGATGATATACTCCAGTGATCATATTAAAGGGTGCAGTTCAAAATTCTTAGCACCTGAAGACGGCCGGAGCATACAACAGACAAAACATTGTAAAAATGACAATAAAGATGAGGGCAATAGTCGAAACAATGTAAATAGTGTAAATACTACATCATCTCAAAAATATAAACAAAAAAACAACATTGTGTTTTATATTATAATATTTTGATAATCCTTGTGAAACTTTTTTTTCTATTTTATGACAGGATGAAAGACTCCACTGGTTGGCACCTGATCTGGACCAGTCCTTATATGGAAACACCTGTTGATCGTGTAGCCATTAATGCCAAAGTGGTCAATGCAAATACAGACAACACCAAGAAGATGGTGGCTGCTTCATCTGGTAATCTCATTCGACTCTGGATGGTAAATCAGGATGGTTCCAGTAGAGAAGTTGGTAAAAATCATGTTTAGTGTGTTCTTCTTGGATCTTCTATGGAATGATATCAATATGCACAAAATGTGAGGGTTATTGTAGAAAGTGGTACTGAGTTCAAATGTCAGCCAAGCGTGTAGTTTTCTCTTTTGCACAAATGTTTTTAGGGTTTGGGAGACATAATTGAATTTTTTCTCTCCCAACCAGCTATAGATGAAACTTTTAGTGTTTAATTTTCAACCAATGGTACACATTTTAAAACTGAATAACCGTCCATCCATGCATAGAATACTGTTGGCATATATGGTCAGGTGCCCCTGTTGTCCATCTCAGTGTTCTTGACGGGATCCAAAAGAGAATCTGTAATGTGATAGGTCCCGATTTGGCAGCTTGACTCCAGCCACTTTCTCACTGTCAGGATGTGACTTCCCTCTGTCTATTCTACAAATACTGTCATGGCTTCTGCTCTGACGAACTTATGTCACTGGTGCTCCCTCCACAAGAATTTACTCGTGCAACCAGACTGACAACAAGGTCCTACCTATTTACAGTTAGATCAACTAAATGCAGCCAACAATTCTACTCCAGCAGCTTCTTTTCTCACACTTCACACCTGTGGAACTCTCTTCCATATACTTGCTTTCCTGATGACTACAACCTCCAAGAATTTAAATGCGATGTCAATACCCATCTCTTAACCTAGACTCTAGTTCTTTCTACATCACCCTGTATATCTTGTTCTTTTCCTTTCTCTCTACCTTTGCAAATGTCTTCACATCTATGTTCCCATCCTTCTCTTGCTCTTTCTCTGACACACCCTATAACTGGTTTGTCTTTCTCTTCACTCTTCTCCTGTCTAAACTTTTACTCTTATGTAGTCCCCTGCACATCAGTGGCTGTACCGCCTTCCTTGGGATCAAACGATTAAAAAAAAAAAAAAAAAAAAAAAAAAAAAATTAAGTTATCATTATTTACATGTTATGTAGACAGTTGTCCTCATCTTTGTTTTTGCTATCACAACATTTCAGTCATTGTGCTCGCCAGCTTTCATCATAACTGAGCAGTACTAAATAAGAGATATCCTAAAACATATCTGAGCAGATCTAAATATGTCAGTCAGTTAAGTGCCATACGTGAAACATGCTTGGGTGATCATGTCTCGAAAGAGACATGACTGACTGAGCAGAAGATTATCCCTCAGTAGGTTGCCATTACTTTCTGTGGTAGACTGGTTGTCAACCAAGGCTATAGAACCCAATCTGTCCTGTTATTTAACCCATAACTGGAAGGAAGAGACGGATTAATACCTTTCCTAAGGGTATTTGCGCGTAAGTGAATACAATGGATTCAAGTGGAATTCGAACTTGGCTCCCCAATTTTTCATTCCAAGTCGATAACCATTGCACCACAATGCACATCCAAAAAAAGAACTATTCAGGCAACTTGATTATGTTCAAGCTCTGTTGAAGCCATTTTTATAACAAAGACATGAAACTGGAAGATTTTTTTTCACACACATGAAACAAACCATACCACATTTAGGAAGTCAGTCAGTTGAGTGCCATACGTTATACACACTTTGGGCTATCATGTCTTGAAAGTGACATGACTGACTGGGCAGAAGATTATCCTGCAGTAGGTTGCCATTGCTTTTTGTGGTAGACTGGTTGCCGACTAAGGCTATAGAACCCAATCTGTCCTATTATTTGACCCATAACTGGAGGGAAGAGATGGATTAATACCTTTCCCAAGGGTATTTGTGCGTAAGTGAATGCAAGGAATTCAACTGGAATTCGAACTCGGCTCCCTGATTTGTAGTTCTGAGTCAATATCCATTGCACCACAACGCACATTTAGTAAGAGATATCCTAAAACATATCCTGCACGAGATATCCTAAAACAAGGTCAATGGAACAAAAAATCTGCCCCTGTATACTGAATGGAAATTCTCTGACAAATACCTGGATTGTAAGCACCTGATAATGGCCGAAGCAGTGTAATAATAATAAACATGAGGACAAGAGTAAATAATGTAAATATTTTAAGATTATTTTGATAACAGAAAAATATTAATTCTATTTTCCTCTTTTCCCTGTAGATTATCAATAAAATAATAAAATTTAAGTCATGTCTAGTAATAAAAAATTTCTTTTAAAATAAGTTCTGCTAGTGGAACAACAAGCATTATATAGATTGAATACCCGAATAAACTTGCTCCCTATCCTTGTTTGACAACTAAACGAACATTTTTTTTTAAAGTGGTTTATCTGCTTCAAGTTTAATGTTATTATTATTTATTTCTAAGGACAAAACATATTAAGAAATTTTTTTCCCATTTTGTTATTCAAATATACACACACACACACACACACAGGTTGGCTAAAAAGTTCCTGATGAAGTAGTGATGCTAGACCTATGAATTCTTGCGTGAATTAATCTCAATCCTTCTTACTAAAAACTTCATTATTTCTAGGTAAATTGGTAATGGGGAAGGGGGCATTTGGTCACATTCCATGAGAGTATCTTGGTCAGCCTACAAACTTTTTAGTTGACCTTACACACACACACACATATATAGTGTGTGTGTGTGTGTGTGTGTGTGTATATATATATATATATATATATATATATATATATATACACACACTCTCTCTCTCTCTCTCTAGATATATATATATATATATAGAGAGAGAGAGAGAAAAGTATAAAACGAGAAGTATAAGCATAGCACAGCGTTATCTACCTATGTATGGGAAATAAAAACCAAAATTAAAAAGGACCCCATTTTGAAATGGGAAATAATAAAAAAGTGCCCTAACGATAACAAAAACAATAAATTTTGTAGGGTATGTGACGAGGAGAAGCTAGCAATAGCTAAATTTGAACCTGCCAACAAACTTATTAACGCTAAAACAGAAATACTAAATAAGTGTAGAATCCACAAAACAAAATTTCTTGCTTAGTGTACCGGACCTTAATGTGAACCCCCCCCCCCCCCAATTTTTTTTTTTTTTTTCCTTCAAACACCCCCTTCCCCAAATGGGTTAGTCTTTAACAGATGTCTATTTATTTGATTAGTCCTTGGTCTGCCTTTGCCCTGATGAGCCGTTGTGCGAAACCGCGGTAGGTCTTAGCGATCTTGCGATTTTTTCTCGTGTATATATATATATATATATATATATATATATGTGTGTGTGTGTGTATAGTTATCCGCAGACAGATCTGTTTCGCTGTATCACAGCTCATCAGTACGGTTAGACTCCGATTGCTTTTAACCCAGGATTGAAACCCAACCGAATTGGACATAATTATATACATAAAGTATCTCCACTCCATTTAAGTTGAATTTTTAAAAATAAAAAAAATTTCTTGAAACTCTAATTTTTGCTTAATTGAAAGCTAAATGATTAAATTTACTGTTTTCAGTAAGCAAAATACTCTGGAGTATTTCAAACAGAAATTATATTCATTGGAATCTAAAAATTTTAGGATTTATTTTTAAATTTTCAATTTTTGGGCCAGTTTTTTGAGCAACTGACACATTTGTAAACAAAAGTTAATTCTTGGTTTTAAAAATCTTGCAAAAACAAAATATATCACATCACTTAATAAATCCAGGGCCTAATTAATAAAACAACATTTTTTAGGCAAAATTTGACTTTATGCATCAACATAGTCTCCTTCTAGGGTGATACACTGATGTTATATATCGACAAACAACAAACACGCATATATATAAAAATATAAAGTGATATTTTTATTAATGACGATGAACCGTGTAGAATAGGGAACAGAGAATTGAGAGAGCGCGCTTCTAATGGGTTGACGGGAGTGTAGTCTTATCTGTTGTGTCTCTCTCTTCACCGGCCGATCTCTGTTGCTCCTCTACTGGCGAATCCGTGTGCCGAGGTCTTTTTATAATCTTCCAGAACCGGGACTTTTTCTTCCGGTTTTGCCTCGCCCACGCACGCCCACGTAATTCTCAGAGACACCTGTTCTGTTTGCCTCTGTAGTTATTTCCGCTGCTGCCGGAAATAAGGTCAAAATGACATCCGCTCCTTTCAACGACCGGAAACACCCTCGCTTGCATCAGCCTTCCTCGGGTGGGGCCAGATTGTTATATTACACTGATTCCAATGCTTCTTTAACAATTCGATGCCTTTTTTGTAGAATAATTTGTCTTTGGCCTCAAAATACGCCACAGTTTTCAATATCACTTCTTCATGGGTGCCAAATCTTTTTCTCTGGAGCATACTTTTGAGGTCTGCAAACAATCATTAGTCACTGGGGGCCAGATCTGAAGAATAGGGTGGATGCGGAAGCAATTAGTAGTGCAATTCATGTAATTTTGCCATCGTTGCGAATGACTTGTGACATGGTGCATTGACTTGGTGAAAGATCTCTTTTTCTTCTTCATTTGTGGCCATGTTTTGGTAATTTCTTGCTTCAAATGCACCAATAATGCTATATAATATTTGCTATTGATGGTTCTTTCTTTCTCAAGGTAAACGATGAACAAAAATCTTGCACATCCCAAAATAAGGATGCCAAAACCTTGCCTGTTTGTGTCTTTGGTTGCTTTGGATGGTTTTCACCTGCTGCTGTCCACTCAGCTGACTGCTGATTTGACTCCAGAATGAAGTGGCGGATCCATGTTTCATTCATTGTCACATATTTATGCAAAAACCCCTTCTTGTTGTGTTGAAGCAGTTGCAAACAATGCTCTGAATAATCAACACGTTGTTGTTTTTTATTGACTGAGCAAATGCAGCACCCACTTTGAACACAGTTTTCTCATTGAGAAATGTTCATTCAAAAGGGTGAATATACTGCCTTCTGATATGTTCAACTCCTCTGCTTTCTCAAGTAACTTCAATTTATGACTGGCCAAATATGTTTGTGAATTTTTTGGTGTTTTCTGAGATAACTGCTGATTTTGGGCAACCTGAGCATTTAGCATCATTTATGTCTGTACGACCACATTTAAAATTAACATACAACCTCTTAACCATTGTTTCTGACAGAGCAGAGTTTGAATAACACTTATTAAGCCATTGCTTTGCTTAAACAGTATTTTTCCCATGAGAAAGCAATGTTTTATCAACACACAAAATTCAGATTTTTCCATTGTTTTTAAAATTTACAACAGTAGCTTCGCTTAAATAACTGTAATTTGTAAACTAATAATTTGGCCCAAATTTTATCACGTGCCATTTGAAGGTTAGTACTTCATAAAAATCATATGGATTTTTTATTAGTGGTGCCATCTATATGTCAGGTGTGGGACTTATTGAGTGATGCATTGCATCTCTAACTCGTTATTTTGGGAAAACTAGTAAATTTAAATTTAAATTCATCTGATTTGAAATAAATATTACTTGTTTATGGCATGAAATTTAGAATAAAAATATTTCTTAATCACAAAGGTCTGACTCATTGACCTTTCTAGTAGGTTATAACAGCCCCTGTTATCAATCATTTTTTATGTATGGTGACCAAAAATTGACATAACTCTATTTAACATTTCATCAAGGGAACAACCCTTGAACTGTGATCTTTTAATAAGTCTCTCATAAGTTTCCATAGTAAAAAGAAAATGTGCAGTTTAACATAAATAAAATAATAAAAAAAAACATTTAGAAATTGTTTTAAAAATCTTAATTCTAAATGATTTGTATTAAGCTTTTGAATTTTCGATTTCTAAATGAAGTTTTTATTTAATGAGTTAATAACCAAACATACTGAGTAACTGGAAGAAATTTAAAAGATGTTTGAAACTTTAATTAGCAAAGAAAAAAATGAAAACAAATTCTTATAAAAATTCATTATTCATCAAAATTGTTTTTCTTTTTCAGAATATGATATCCTGAAATTATATTATTTAGAAAATCAGTTAAAAGTTTATCTACATTAAAAATAGTATAGTTTTAATGGATTTTTGATTTCACTATTCAGAGCAAATTTTTCGGAAAATGGTCTCATATTCAAAAAAATACTTACATGATGTACATTCCCCAGTGAGTCCTGCATTTAACTAATAAAAAAAATTGGTATAGATAATGTATTTTCAGAATTTTAATGCAATTAATTGACGTGAGGGGTTAATGGATGTAAAAAAAAAATATTTTTACCAAGGTTTTCTAAAAATAATAATTACATTAATAATTTCATTCATTTGTGAATCAGACAGTTGATTTTTGCAAGAATTTTTAAATTTACGCATCTTTAAACACCAAAAACCGATTTGTGTAATATTATGTTTTCCTTAGTAGTCACATTATGTAAACATGATGTGAATTGCTGATGGAAAACAAAAAAAGAAATTTTAACTGAAATTTCAAACATGTTAGAAAAGATTTAAAGAATTTTAAAAAATAATGTCAACAAAATTTCATCTTTCTTCTTAATAATAACGTAAACATTTTGATGATAAAACTTTGTTTTTATTAAGTTTTAGCCTCTTTAGCAACATGCTATGCTGTTTTTTTGGCAATTGAGTGGAGGTACCTAATCACAGGTCTACATTTAAAATAGAAAACTTAAAGTTGTACGAAATTGGCTAGCCACGTGTGGAAATTGAAATTCAAATATGGAATGACCCAGACATAACGTGGAGTATAGTGAAAACAGCCAAACCTTACAATGGTGGCAAAATATGTAGACTGTGCCAGGAAGAAAAGTTAGCTATTATGTTATTCTCAAACAAAAATGATTGAATGAAAGAAGAGATATTATGACTAAGTGTATCCATAATATAAAATACCTATTAGGTTCATACAACCATGGATGAAAACATTATAATTTCTTGTAATTTTAAAAATTTCAAAAATTCCCCATTCAAAAAAAATCCCTGTTGCATGATAGTTCTTTAAAAAAACAAAACAAACAAAAAAAAATACCGGCAAAATCAGTTGATGCAAATTGCCTGAAGACACCACATAGTAGAAACGTAGGTCGTGTAATAACTCATTTACAAATGAAGAATAATATATATATATATATATATATATATATATATATATATATATAAAGTTATAGGTTAGAGCATGTACAAATTATAATTTACTACAAAAGTGTACATTTTGTTTTGACATTGAAAAAATTTTCTCATCAGGTAGTTAATAATGATGGTATTAAATGTAATTTTTGAAAAAGAAGATTAAAAAATCTCATTTCCCCTTTATTTTTGGAAAATTGTACGAGGTAAAGAAGATAGAAAAAAGGGAAAAAAATCAAAATCAAAAATAAAATACCCACAAATTACGCACAAATACCCTTGGGAAAGGTATTTAATCTGTCTCTTCCTTCCAGTTATGGGTTAAATAGCAGGACAGATTGGGTTCTATAGCCTTGGCTGGCAACCAATCTACTGCAGAAAGCAATGGCAGCCTACTGCAGGATAATCTTCTGCCCAGTCAGTCATGTCTCTTTTGAGACATGATCGCCCAAGCGTGTTTCACGTATGGCACTTAACTGACTGACACATAAGGGTCACGTGACGTCTGGGCTTAAAAAAAAAAAAGAAGAAATGAGAAAATGCATGGATTGATGAAAGTGTGTGGGAAGGGATGACAGTAAAAGACTTAAAAGAAATAGAAATGTCAAACAATTGGCCGGAAGTGTATTGCAGTTAGATACATTCGTTGTTACATAGTATACACTGAAATCTTTGGCATTTTTTATAAAAAATGCTAGACTGCTACGTGATGTCAGTTCTTCAATACGGCTGTGAATGCTGGACAATATCATCGAAAATGAGGACAAAACTGGAAGCGGCCGAAATGTGGTTCTACAGAAGGATGCTACGGATATCGTGGACTGAGCATACAAGCAACGACGAAGTGTTAGAAAGAATGGCAACAAAAAGGAAATTGACGCTGAGCATCAGGAAGAGACAACTGAAGTTCCTGGGACATGCAATGAGGAAAGAGAGCCTGGAGAACCTGATACTGACTGGACAGATAGAAGGAAGGAGAGACAGAGGAAGGCAGCGGATAACATATTTGCAGGGTCTGATCAGGTGGATGACGGAACGGGGGTTACCAGGAGCAACAGGAACAAACATACTAAGAGCCACAAGGGATAGGGAGACGTGGAGATCCATGATCGCCTACATCCTGAAGGGACAGGGCACATAGAAGAAGTAGAAGACCTGGGGAAATTTAGAAGAACCACACAAAAACATAAATTCATTCATGCTAATACAATAAATTGGTGATGTAAATTAAAAATTAAAAAATAATTTATATAAAAATTAAGAAGTAAAAATATACCAGGAGAAATATCATACAGTTAGAAGTGAATATCATGGTACTAAGATTAATATTATAAAGGTTTATCGTTTCTAGAGATCTGAACTTTAGATTTAGTAATTTTAGCAAGATTGTAAGGTTAATTTTTTAATGTGTTTGCAATTTACTGTGGTTTCATGCCTCTGGTTTAGTAATATGTCTCTCCTCATGTATTTAATGATTTCCATTTTTTTCTTGTAGACAAAAGAAAAAGGGGTTCCTTTACCGATCTAGATGTTCTAGCCTGCTTGATGATTTTCCATTTAACTTTACGTGTCATATTTTCATTTTTTAACTTCCAAAAATATTTAGAAAGTGATGTCATATTTTGTTTGTCTTTGTTGTTGAAGGATGAGAGGTGATTGTGAATGCGCTTTTTAAAAGTTCATAGTAAATGAACTTATGATATAAATTTTTTTAGCATCCTTTGCACAGTACTTTATACCAGGAATTTTGTTAAGCATTTATTAGGTATGGGGTATTGGCTCGGGTTTTTGCAATTACAAGAGTTATTATTATGAGGCAAACTGACGTGGGTGTAAGTTATTTTTGTTGTATGATTTTAACATTTTATTATGTAATTTAATTATTTTTTCTAAGTTGCTGCAGCAACTATAACTGAGTTTTATTGTATTCCTATAGACAATTTTGCTTAAAGGGTTATTTTTGGAGAAATGTTTATCTATTAGTTTAAGAAATTTATGTCCAGTTTAAAAAAAAACAAACTATCTGATTAAATGAAGGGTTATACCATATGATTTTCCTGTTTCTGTTTTTCCTCTTTAAGCTACTAAATTTTTCCTCAAAATTGATCTTGGAAGATCGATGACCGTTGTTTTGTGCTTATCAAATATTTCCTTATTTGAGGAGTGTTTGTTAATGCGGCATTCAACTGATGCTGGAATATGTTTGATGACCGATGATGGGTGATTAGAGCTAGGGTTTATATAGATTGGGTTAGCATTATTTTTCATGTAAGGTTGAAAAGTGTTAGAAACTAAGTATGTTACATCTAAGAAGTCAACTGCTCGGAACGAGAAACCGGGGAGCCGAGTTCGAATTCCAGTTGAATCCATTGTATTCACTTACGCGCAAATACCCTTGGGAAAGGTATTAATCCATCTCTTCCTTGCAGTTATGGGTTAAATAGCAGGATAGATTGGGTTCTATAGCCTTGGTTGGCAACCAGTCTACCGCAGAAAGCAATGGCAACCTACTGCAGGATAATCTTCTGCCCAGTCAGTCAGGTCTCTTTCGAGACATGATCGCCCAAGCGTGTATCACTTAACTGACTGACTATGCTGAGACCAAAAGATTTAAAAACTCTATGAATTAATTTTCTAAGTCTATCAACCTTAACTCCAGTGGATTTATTTACTATCATGAGTCCGTCATCTCTATAAAGGCCTATATTTTTAATATCGATTTCTTTATATACCATGCGATTGTACAGTAGAAAAAATTCAACTAAATCCAAAGACTCTGCAGAATCCAGAGCATCCATCGATAAATCAAAATTATCCGTTGAGTTTTTAGTCCGTTGTTCATTGTCATGGATAAGGACCAATTTCCTGTAGTTCAAGAATATTTTGATTTCCTCTTTTGAAATGTCTGAATAAAATCAAGTGAATTCCAGGGCAAGATGGAAGAGGCTCTCAGATACAATTGGGTAAGTCAGAAATCTGAAAAAAATGGCTTGGAGGTAAATTCCAAAGGATCCTATTAATATTAAATATTAACACTGATCCAGCCAGTGGGCTCAGTGTAATCACATTTATATATATATATATATATATATATATATATATTGAATAATATAGACAAGTTTTGTCTATTAATTTTGTTATTAATTAATAGACAAAATTTGTCTATTAATTTTGTTATTAATTAATAGACAAAACTTGTCTATATTATTCAATGAAACCTGCATTAATGAAAAAATGCTGCCAAAATACACACAATTTAAATTACATGATCCAGCAGCCCAACACACCATCACCACCTTGAAATATAAATGGAGCCTTGTGAAAAGGCAAATTGAAATAATGTTTACTCTTTGATAATGGCTTATGTGAACCGAAAGCTTAGACCCGATAAAAAATTCAACAAATACTGTGATTTTTTGTTGTCTTTTAATGACATCACCATCAAGTATATCAGACGGTATGAACGGATCCTACACAAAATTAATAGACAAAACTTGTCTATATTATTCAATGAAACCTGCATTAATGAAAAAATGCTGCCAAAATACACACAATATATATATATATATATATATATATATATATATGATTAATGGAAAAAGTTTGTCACAAGTCATGCTTGCTTCAAAGTTTCGTGAAGACACAATTATGATGTCTTTACTTCTCAGGGCTTATTTTTCAAATCCTAAATAAATAATGCATTCACAAAACTTTGATGTCAGCATGACTCTACTCAGTTAAGTGACAAACTTCTCGACATTAATCCTGTTAATGTTTTATCTTTATCTCGATATCAAGCACTTTATGACAACAAATCTGCTTGGAAAAATACCTTTTTATTAGTAAAACACTGAAAAAGCAGCAATCATGGCACTAAGCATCATCACAACTCCACATATATATATATATATATATATATACACACAAATCCAAAATGAAAATGGCATGTAGATAAAACCCCAAAACAGATTTTATTAATAAAGATTTTGTCACTGAAGAAGCAAGGATTCTTCACTGAAATGGCCATACAACATATGTAGTTTTACTTGAAAAAAAAAAAAATATATATATATATATATTTACTAAACATACTGTTAATATAAGAGACAATGTCTATTATGTTTATCATGAGCCATTCTAAACATTGTATTTTGACTTTAATTTCAGTTGAAAATAAAGACAAAAAATTCTCCAATATTTACATTTACATGCCCGTTCAGAGATTGTATCTCTGGTACTAATAATAAACCCATTACATATATTGTTTTTACTACAACCACGCTCTCCCAAAGACTTACCTGTCACCTTTCTGATCAGAGTACAATTAAACAACATTTCTCAGAAAAACATAACCATGTAGGTAATATTAGACAGATTTTAGTCAACAATACAATAATCCTCACTCATACACACAGTCAAAAGAACCTTCAGATATTGGAGGCCATCTACATTAAATCCAAACAACACTTAATAAAATCATGTTTAAATCTGGTCATAACACATTACATTGCATTTAAACATATGGTTTTGTTATCATTTTGAGCTCTCATGCGGTGTGACATCATAGTCACATTACAAATTTGCGAACTGCGTTTGCTATTTTTGGTAACTGTTGCTGCTGCTTAGTGGAGTTTTATATCAACACAAGATAAAATCGTTGCTGATGGTGGATGTTTTTGTGTTAACGTCCTTGTAACCTCTCTGAAGATGGCTCATGTGAGCCGAAAGCTTAGAACCAATTTAATAAAAAATTATCCAAATGTTGGAGAATTTTTATCTTTATTTTCAACTGAAATTAAAGCCAAAATAGGATGTTTAGAACGGCTCATGATTAAACATAATAGACATTCATTATCTCTTATATTTAACAGTATATGTGTAGAAAATTATCTGCTGCCTCGATACATGAGATATATATATATATATATATATATATATATATATATATTTTTTTTTTTTTTTTTTTCTTGTTTCACCCCAAGCAAGGTGGTACCAGGGGGCTACATAAGAGTAAAAGTTTTGATAGGCGGAGAGTAAAGTGAAAGACAAACCAGTTACAGGGGGTGTCTGAGAAAGGGCAAGAGAAGGATAGGAACACAGGTGTGAAGACAGTTGTGAAAGTAGAGAGAAAGGAAAAGAACAAGATATACAGGGTGATGTAGAAAGAACTGGAGTCAAGGGGATAAGAGATGGGTATTGACATTGCATTTAAATCCTGTAGGTTGTAGCCGTCAGAAAAGCAAGAATATGGAAGGGAGTTCCACAGGCGAGAAAAGAAGCTTCTGGATTAGAATTGTTGGCTGCAGTCGGTGGATCTAACTGTAAATGGGTGGGACCTTGTTGTCAGTCTGGTTGCACAAGTAAATTCTTGTGGCAGGGGCAGCAGTGACTTAAATTCGTCGGAGCAGAAGTTGTGCTTTAACAAATAGTCATTTTCTTTTTTTAGTAATTTTTTTTTTCTTCACTTTACAGTCCTTAACCTTTTCAATCTTTTTCTTTCAATTTAACATTTGACTTCTGGTTTTCTAAATGTGTTTTCCTTAAATTTGAATGTTATATATATATATATATATATATATATATATATATATATTATATGCATTAACAAATAGAGATACACTGAGATATATTGTTATTTTGTTACCAAATTGCTATGAAATGTTTTGCCTTTTTTTTCAGGGTTATTCAATTTGAATGTATCTGTGGATTCACTTTTTTTCATTGGGAGTCAACTTGTAGCCCTAAGCCAGACAGGCAAGGTAGGCGTGTGGCATGCTATGACCCAACACTGGCAGGTATGTGCTTGAAAAAAATGTAACCTTACTCATTAAATCATATTGCTATGTACTAAACAATCATTTTATAAGGCATGGCAAGTTTTTTTCATTTTTTTCAAATTTCTTGAATACAAACCTTGAGAGCCCCTCAAGGTAGTGGGTTACTGAATGAGGAGTGGGATAGGAATGAAAGAGATGATAGGATGTGAAGATTATGAACATAAAGAGGATTGATAACGATTGATCCTTGACTTAAAGAGGTTAAGATTGTAGTCTTCAGAGGATCATCTATGTGGGAGTCTGTTCTACTTTGTGGAAGTTTTTTTTTTTCTAACCGTGTGTCCCCAAGCAAGGCATTTTACTGCCACTGTTGTGCAGGGGGTTACATAGAAGGAATGTTATGAGAAAGAGTGACAGGTTACAGGGGGTGTCAGGAAGAGGGCATGAAAAGGATGAGAATACTGATGAGAGTTGGGTGGACAAAGAAAAGAGCATGAGAGAGAAAGAGGATGCAAGTTAGTGAGACAGGAGATGACTATTGACTTAATATTTGAATTCTTGAAGATTGTAGCTGTCGAGAAAGCAAGTAAGCGGAAGGGAATTCCACAGGTGGGAAGTGCGAGAAAAGAAGCTGATGAAGTAGAAGTTGCATTTACAATTTATCGGTTTCACAGTAAAAGGGTGGGATCTAGTTGTTAATCAAGGAAATTCATATATAGGATGTACCAGTGAGCTAAGTTCATCAGAGCAGACACCGTGAAAGTATTTATAGAAGAGACATAGGGAAGCCACTCAGTGTCGATGAGAAAGCGACTGTATCCTAGCTGCCAAGTTGGGATCGATCACATTACAGATTCTCTGTTGAATTTTGTCAAGGACACCTAAGTGGATAGCAGGAGCACCTGACCAGATATGGCAGCAATATTTAATGCATGGGCAGATAGTAGATTTGTATATGTGCAGGATTGTTTCAGTTGGGAAAAACTTCCCAGCCCTGCACAGAAAACCGACCTGCTTAGCAGCAGATTTAGTTATGGATTCTATATAGTTGTTCCACTTGACTCTGATGTGAGAGTTAACCTGAGGAGGTGCAGTGTTTTACTTTCAGGGAGACTAGCCTGATCCATGCTAATGGGCGGGAGGAACGATTGTCTGTGATGGTTAATACATAGTAGCTTCATTTTGGAAGCATTCAGATTTATGAGCCATTTCTTATCCCAGTCCACCACAGATTGGAGGTCCTTTTCAAGCTCGTCAGTAAGGTTTGCTTTGTCAGCCCCGGCAGATTTTTGATCAGGATGAGAGTAAACTGTAGTGCCGTCAGCATATATGCCTACTTTGGATCTTATTACATCAGAGAGATCGTTAATACAGATAAGGAAAAGTATAGGAGCTAGAATAGAGCCTTGAGAGACACCTGTGTTTGTGTGATAGTATTGAGTCTTGTCTGTTCAATACTACCTTCATTGTACGATTTGAAAGGAATGACTGGATTAGGTCAAACAATTGTCCAGTTATACCATAGCCCAAAAGCTTGCATAGAAGGCCAGCATGCCAGACTCTGTCAAACGCTTTGGAGATGTCTAGGTCAAAAGTTCGGGCTTCGCCATTCTTGTTGAGGGCTTGGTGTATATACTCAGTGATGGTCGTGTGCCCATCAGCAGTAGACCTGGTATAGCGGAAACTATACTGTTTGTCTGAAAGCATTAAACTCCACAACTTCTCTGAATACAACCACATTGTAAATAACCCAAGTAGAGCTTCCGGAGGAACATCCATTCTTATCAATAACAAAATAGCACAAAGCCAGATAAATTTACAAACTAATTTACAGGCAATTGCCGTTACAACCACTTCACATCGGGCTGTCACAGTTTGCTCCATTTATCTATATCCAAATGACCCTATAGACGAAACAGAAATAGAAAATCTTATTAACCAACTCTCTCGTCCCTTCCTACTATTAGGCGACTTTAACACTCACAACACTAGCTGGGGATGCTCAGACACAAACAGAAGAGGAATCATAATAGGAAATGTTATCAACAATAACAACCTATGTATATATAATAATAAGAAACCAACTTTTATTCACTCTGCTACAAACACATTCTCAGTAATTGATCTTTCTATAAGTGATCCAAGTATCTTTATGGATTACGACTGGACTGTTCATGAGGATACATGTGGAAGTGACCACTTCCCAATAACATTAGAACATACTGGCCCTGAAATAATATCAAAAATACCTCACTGGAACCTTAAAAAAGCCAACTGGAACAAATTCAAACAATTATGCAAATATAAACTCCTACCTGGAAAACATTTTACAGATACTATTATTTCTATAGCTAAGAAATGTATCCCTAAAACAACTTCTTCAACTCAATATAACCGGCCTTGGTTTAATGACAATTGTAAAAAGGCTATCAGGCTACGGCGTGCTGCATTAAGAAAATTCAACCACCAACCCACTGCTCAGAATTTAAACCATTTTAAAATATGTAGGGCTAAAGCATGCCAAATAATAAAAGAAGCCAAACGGGAGTCATGGAAGAGCTTTGTTTCCAAAATTAATAACACCACCAAAAGTAAAACCATATAGAATATGGTGCGGAAAATTTCAGGAAAAAACATCAGTTCTCCCCTCAAGCTCCTGTACAAACAACAACAAAATAACCCAAAAAAAGGACATGGCCAACCTGCTTGCAGATTCTCTTGCAAATAACTCGTCATCCAAAAATCACAGTAAAAATTCCAGACTATTAAACAGGAATCAGAAAAAATCAAGCTGAACTTTAAAAGTAATAATGAAGAAGAGTATAATAAACCTTTTTCTTTTAATGAACTGAAGGATTCATTAAAGAAGGCTAATAACACAGCTGAGGGACCAGACGAGATATCGTATGAGTTCTTAAAACAACTACCTCATCAATCATTGAAGTATTTACTATCTATTTTTAACGACATCTGAATCAGTGGTAATATACCTGCCATATGGAAACAATCCATAGTTGTTCCTGTAGTAAAACCAGGAAAAGATGCATCTGACCCCTCCAATTACCGCCCCATAGCACTAACAAGCTGTGTATGTAAGACTCTTGAAAGAATGGTTAATAACAGATTAGTTTGTTTTTTTTAAATCAATAAAACAATAACCAATCTTCAATGTGGTTTCCGAAAACAGCAGCGGACTATGGATCATTTAATAAGACTGGAAACTTTTATTAGGAATGCCTTTATCCAAAAAAAAACATATTACTGCTATTTTCTTTGACTTGGAAAAGGCATACGATACCACATGGAGATATGGTATCATGAAAAATCTCAAAGAAGCTGGACTGATGGGAAGACTACCTATTTTCATCAATAACTTTTTAAGCAACAGATTATTTAATGTCCGTGTAGGAGCATGCCTCTCGGACACCAAGGAACAGGAAATGGGAGTCCCACAGGGAGTATTTTATCTGTAACATTATTTAACTTAAAAATCAATGATATTGTTGGATGTATAAACCCAGGTGTGGATTGCTCACTGTATGTCGATGATTTTTTAATCTGCTACAGCTCAAGGTATATCCACATAATTGAGCGGCAGCTTCAACAATGCATTGACAAAATAAAAAAAAAGTTCAACCAAGAATGGATTTAAGTTCTCCACTAACAAAACAAAATGCATGCACTTTTGCCAGCTTAAAAAGTTACATCCAGATCCTCTGTTAAAACTGGACGGGACTCAGATTCCCGTTGTAGACCAACATAAATTTTTAGGACTAATACTGGATAAAAAGCTCACCTTTATTCCACACATCAAACACTTAAAAAACAAATGTAACAAAGCTATCCAGCTGGTGCGAGTTATTGCCCACACAGGTTGGGGAGCTGATAGACAAACCTTACTGAAGTTATATAGATCATTAGTGCGATCGAAATTGGACTATGGCTGCTACATATATGGCGCCGCCAGAATGTCATATACAAAGTCATTAGACACTGTTCATCATCAGGGGCTTAGACTGGCCTTGGGAGCCTTTCAAACTTCTCCCATTGATAGTCTATATGCAGAAGCCAATGAACCGCCATTATCAATTTGCCGCAACAAACTAGCTTTACAATATTTGACCAAAATCCTCTCTTGCCCATCCAATCCTGCTTACGACTGTATTGTAAACCCATTATATCACCCTCTCTATGATAAGAAAAAGAAAACAATTAAAATATTTGGCCTAAGGATAAAAGAAATCATCAGAGAATCCAATATAAACCTGGAATGAATCCACGAATCACTCATTTCAGAAAGCCCTCCATGGGAAATCATCCAACCAACAGTATTGCTAAATCTCACCAAATTCCCTAAATCAAAGACCAACCCTACTGATTTCTACGAAGAACTGAACAAGATTGTCGATAGTTTCCCTTCTTATAAACATGTGTACACAGATGGATTGAAAGAAGGTGAGAAATGTGGATGCTGTGCCCTACTAAATAACGTCACAAAAAAAAGACGTCTACCCGATGGAGCATCAATTTTTAGTGGTGAAGCCACAGCTGTTGAGCTGGCACTTGATCTAATCACTGACAATGTAAGTGACAGCTTCGTTATATTCTCTGATTCACTCTCTCTACTATTGTTCATCAAGAATCTCAATAACCCGATTATTGTTAAACTTTTAAATCGATTAAATGTGATGAACAAAACCAAGAATATTGCCTTTTGTTGGATCCCCAGCCACATTGGCATTCATGGTAACACGAAAGCAGACATGACTGCAAAGGAGTCTCTGAGAGAGGATATCTTCAATATGAAGGTCCCATTCACAGATCAAAGGCCTGCAATAAAAAGATATATACAACTCAAATGGCAAAAACGTTGGTCGACCTGTCAGAACAACAAACTCTTCCAAATTAAACCAAATTTGGGAGAGTGGAGAGGTGCATTAAGGAAATCCAGAAAGGAAGAGGTAATACTGGCTCGAATTAGGATAGGACACACCTTTTTTACCCACTCCTGGCTGTTAAGAGGAGTAGATCTGCCCAAATGCTCTAGATGCCAGATGAATAATAGCATATGACATATAATTTGTACAGACTGATTGATTGTACAGACCTGGCAAAAATTCATCAACAGTTTTATAAAGTACAGAACTTAAGATCTTTATTTGAAAACATCAACATGGACAAAATACTAGCCTTTCTTTGGAAAATTGACCTATTTAATAAAATTTAACTTTATTATATAGCTTCAACATAGGCATATAAACTATAACATTTCCTCCTAGCTATGGGTAAAATAGCATGCTGTGTTCCGAATATGCCTGTTTCCAGGGAATAACTCTCATTTAAAATAAAAATATGCTTCCGGCCTTAAATGACCCTTTAGATGTTGATAGGCCGTTAAACAGAAACAAACAAACAAACAAACAAACCAACCTTTGTCTAGAACTTGTCGATCTGAGCAACTTTAAGGTAATTTTGACATGAACCCTTTATTTAATCTAAAGGAGTAGGTTGTTCTCACTTCGCTGAGCATATCTAGATGTCTTGTCTTGTTCTTATTTTAGTACTGAACGTATATTTCAAGGTGTGGAGAAGAATGCAGAAATCTTTTGATTGCAGTGCAAAGATTTATGTTTCTTTCCCATATCAAGATCATAGATTTCACAATCCTATGCCGCAGTTAACTGTGAACTCCATAACCTTTTGATTTGTTTTTTTTTACAGCTTATCACTCCTTTTGCAGGTTATTTCAAGCAAGAAAATATCTTTAAATTCTAAGTAATTTTTCGAGATAATAATGATTTATTGATGAGTCCTACTAATTAACTGTTGGGGTAGAACCCCTCTATAATGGACTGTTCCGTTCATGACAAATACCGGCTAGGCTCTGTATGCGCAGACGCAGGACAGACGCCAGGGAGTAGACATATATAGACTATTTGTCACAGCCGAGAGGTGGTTTCCACTCAGACTTACCCTTCTGTATTCTTGTTTTTCAATATATCTTGCTGTTACAAGTCCCGTGTTCGTGTCTTCCTTTCTTTCCTACTAACTTTCTCAATACAACAATAACCCATAGTTGGAGAGAGAAGAGGTGGATTTTTGTGCATAAGTGAACCTAGAATTGCAACTCGGCTCTCTGATTTCCAATTATGACCCATTATCCATGATACTTTGCACATCCAAGCTTACAGCACCTGGTATTCCTACACAGTCATCAATATAGGCTCAATGTTTCTTAACTTTGGTGATCTTGTGAGAACCAATGTTTCAACTTGATATGGCCGTAAGCCTCCAGAAGTCTTTCCCAAACTCTATAGTATGTGTTGTGCCAAGGTTACATATGGTTTTTCAGATTTCCCGGAAAGGTGTGTATATATATATATATATACACACTCCACCCACGTCTATTGAACAGGTGAAGAGGCTCATCCCTTGTTTCCTGTTTAGGATGTGGTTTCTGGCTTTCTCTTTTGCAATCTTTTACTCATTTCCATTCTTTTTCCTCTTTTTTTTTTTTTTTGTTTTTTCAATTGGAGTAGATAGACTAAACTATCGCCCAGTTCACACTCCACCCATGTCTATTGAATGGGTGAAGAGGCTCATCCCTTGTTTCCTGTTTAGGATGTGGTTCCTGGCTTTCTCTTTTCCAATCTTTTCACTCTTACATAGCCCCCTGCATATCAGTGGCATTACCGCCTTGCTCGGGGTGATATGATTTTAAAAAAAAAAAATATGTATATATCATTCGAGGTAGTTAAGTGGTTTAAGCAGATATAACTGAGTAGAACAGGGTCCTGGGTATGACTGTAAATTGCATCCGGCAGCAAGACCTCTGATTGGGAGGTTGTGAAGAGCATGGAACCACCTCTTAATTGCTGTTGTTCCCAGGTCCACCCTGACCCGGAGTGGTAGCACCTGCTAGGGTCCCAGCTATGGGTAAATAGTTAACCCACAAACTGGGGTTAAAATGCTATGAAGGTTTTACCAACAAAACTTTTTTGAATGAAAAATATATTACCAACAAAACTTTTTTGAATGCAATTGAACCATAGTAAAAAAAAAAAAAAAAAATGTTATCCCAATATTTAAAGACTGACCCTTAAATGACCAAAATGGTTGATGAGTCATTAAACTTAAACCAAACCAAACTGAGTAGAACATTCTAGAATGTAGACATAATGTATGATACTCGTCGTATGCAGTATCCTGAAATGTAGGTGTAGTCAATAGTTGTAGACCAATAGACCTCTAGTGGGAGATCTCTGGACGTCCTTGCCTTAGTCTATATATTTATGGCTGAGACCAGCCAATCACATTCCTGTGAGTGGGGAACCAAGGTGTATACATATTCATTATCTATTCATTACATCAGGTTTGTATTCAGGGTTGTCCTTCTCTTAAGAAGGTTATCAACCATGTTATTTAATGGGGGATAGCAGAAATGGATTCATACCTTCTCTATTTGTGCGAAAGTAAACATAACTAACTCTGCTGGAATTTGAACTCACCTTGCTGATTTCTTATTGTAACTTGCTAACCAATGCACCACCTGCACATCCTTATTTGAAAGGTTGAATAAGTAATTACAAATGAGTTTTATTGATTCTCCTTTTTCTTTTTTGCTGCAACTCGTACAGAAAGGTTTCTTGACGTTTTAATTACAGTAAAAATATAATTCTGTAATTGAGAAAATGGCACAAATAAAAACCAAAATCTGCAGGTCAAAAGCCACAAGTATGTAAGTTGTAGGTCTTTCATACATGCACCGCAGTGATTCAGAAATCTACGTTCTGGTGTTGAGTGGACTCTGCTTATATGTAAGTTGAAATGTCAGTGATTGGTTGGGGAAGCACAAAATTGCATGACATTTCCTCTATAAAGCGATAAGTCATGAGAGCCATTTTTTTTTTTTTTTTTTTTTTTTTTTTTTTTGCTAGCAAATAACACATACGACAAAATGTTGCTTATTTTGATGAAGTAAATTACCATTTTCTTCACTATAAATTCAAAATATGTCCCACATGCCATAGACTACCTGCACTACCCTGTTGGCAGAGCCTAGAATATATACCCTGTAGAGGTGTAAGACTCCTCTTCAAATGGGAACACCTAACTTGTCAACATGTGTGTGTGGGGAAATTGGTTTGTGAACCAGATTTCTAAAACATCTCAGCACTATCTTGTGAATTTATATTATGTACATTTATCTAAATTTCATATTATTTATAACAAGTAAAAGATGTTTGCATGATTTTTCATATTAACATTATTTGCATTTCTAGATCCAAGATGTTGTTCCAGTGACCAGCTATGATACAGCAGGGAGTTTTCTCTTACTTGGCTGTAGGAATGGCTCTATTTATTATATAGGTTAGTATATTATCTCTCATGTATGAACATATATATATAAATTTGTTTGAACATTATTTTTAATAGATTCTCATATCTGAGTAGATACTCTGCTTTTCTACAATTATTGAAGAGGCTCATCCCTTGTTCCCTGTTTAGAATGTGGTTTCCAGTTTTCTCTTTTCCAATCTCTTCACTCTTATGTAGCCCCCTGCACATCAGTGGCGTTACCGTTTTGCTCAGGGTGATATGATTAAAAAAAAAAAGTGTATATATATATATATATATATATATATAAACTTATTTATAAATGGAACTTTGTCTGTTTGTGTCCGTTACCTATAGACTCCAAAACGGCTGAACCAATTTTCTTGAAAATTTGCACTGTTGTACTATAAGCGTCTGTGAGTGTTCTTAGCTAGGTTTTGTGTCGAGGTACCCCTGATAAATATTGAAAATCGATAATCAAAAAAATTGGGTTATAGAAGGAGTGGTCCGATTTGAATCAAATTTGATACACTCATAGACAAAGACATAAGAAACGATATTCAGAAGTTTCAAGGTTGCAGTTCTTACAATAGTGCAGAAAATCGATTTTATATATATATATATATATATATATATATATATAAAAGGCAAGATGTTTGTTTGTGTGTGTCTGTTTGTCTGTCTGTATGTCTGTATTTTTTCTGTCCTTTTATTTTAGTTTTTGCTTCAGGTTTGGCTCTAAGTAGGTATAATTGTAGTTCTTAGTCTCAGCCATGATACTATTTACTCAGAGGACTTGTTTAGCCTTCAAAATTCAGTTTATGATGGAAAAAACTTATTTGATATCGATACCAGGAAATCAAAATTTGACTTACATCCACTCATTTTTTTTTCAGTCTACTGTTTCGTTTTAACTGGAAACAACTATTGTCTTTTAGTCTTTCGTGCCAACGTCCAAAGAGTCTGAGCTCCAGAACCATGGATTAGTTTTAAAGCTTTCGTTACACCCGAGCAATGCTGGGCTGCTAGTATATATATATATATATATAATCTCCACCAGCCTGAATATTTGAGAAATCTTGTTAGGAAAATATGCATCCTTTGGCAAAAGTCAAACCTGTGATTCCTATAGACCAGGGGAAGGCCCTAATTGCCTGATTGATCTGACGTGTCTCATCCACAAAGGCTTCATAGTTAAACAAGATCAAATTAAGCCTCAAATACATGAATTCTTGATTTTTCGTAATATTCATAACTGCTCTGGTTCGTATCTTAATGTAAATGAAGACAATTATTACGAAATCTTACGGAAAGATATGAAATGGTATTAACCAACATATTTAAATTTAATTGTTTGAACTTTATTTTTTAAACAAATGAATTTAAATAAATATATCAGTTAATACCATTTTGTAACTTTTCATAAGATTTCATATATATATATATATATATATATATATATATATATATAGTAATATTAGCCATTTTCTAATATGGAAACGTTTTTTATTCATTGATTCCCACAACACTTCAATGCTGGTGTCACTTGAAATTTATAAGATCTTTTTCTTGAAGCAATTCTTCAGGAAAATAGGTTTTTCAAGTCCAGTATCTGTTATTGCTTTGATGGTGGGGGGGAGGTCCTTCCTAACCTTTTGTTTGAAGTAGTGTGGAATATCAACCCAATGAATATTTACAATAAAAACATGATTTTTTTTAAAGAAACAAAACAAAATAGTGATATCCCACAATCCTTAAATGTAATGGAAACAAAATAAAAATAAAAGCATTCTCTACCTAAGTTAACTTGATGGAAAAAATTAAAAGCAAAACAAGCCTAGACTACCCAATTTTGGGTGGAATTACCAGTGTTCACTCCAGAATTACCAATATCCTAATGTTTAAGTCGTGGGTATGACAGTAAACTGTATCCGGCAGCAAGGTCTATGATTGGGAGGTTGTGAGGAGCATGGAACCACCACTTAATAGCTGTTATTTCCAGGTTCACTCTGACCCCGAGTGGTAGCACCTGTTAGGGTCCCAGCTATGGGCAAATAGTTAACCCCCAAACTGGTGTCAAAACACTATGAAAGTATAAAAATACACTTTTATAGAAATATATATATATATATATATATATATATATATAATAGACTTTTATAGAAAAATATACATTTTTGAAAAAAAAATCATGAGCACTATATTTTTGAAGGAAAAAAATTATTGCCATAATACATTTTTGAAGAAAAAAACTACCAGCAATACATTTTTGAATACAAAACTAGAAGACATCTTCAGTTTTCTAAAATAAAAAAAAACATTTTTTCGTCAAAATCTAACTAAATCAACCTTCTCACAATTAAAAAAAATACCTTAAAACCCTACTTTTTGGCATTAAATAACTCACAGAGGTGTTGATATGCCATTAAACAAAACTCTAACCTAATGTCCAAATGGCATCAAAATGAAAATATGCTCCTTTTACTCAACACAAATGTTTAAGACTCACTCACGTTTTTGCCAAATTCTGATGGAGGGAGTCGTTTCCTTTCTGTCATAATCTTGATATTAAGCTGATGCCTAAAGAAGAAAATTAGTTGGGATGAAGTAAACTTCTTGCCCCTACAAAATTCTTTCTGTCGTATCATAACTCGTATCAGGACTCGCATAACACCTAGTAAGCAAAAGTGCTCAGCCTTAGTTAATGGTGCTATAACATTGCTACAAACAAAATTGGCTTTGGGGACAAGGAACTTTCAGTGCAGCATGTGAACCATATCTTTAATGAACTTGCACATGATATTTTTAATGTACTTCCAATGACACTGAAATAAAAAAGTGTGATTCAGGGTCTCCACTGACTCTCTGCAGTGAAAACACTTTAGAAATTTTTCCTAGACCAACCAAACAGTCTCGCAACCTAGAGAACCATCAAGATGTGTGATGCCTCATCATTAGTAAGGTGTTTCAACCCAGGCATCCAAGGCCATATGGAGAGAGCCTCCTGCTTCATTAGACCAAGTTCACCTATTAGATCATCTTGAATAGACCCCTAACTAGCAAGTGATATAGCACCTTACAGGACAATGCCTGGACATCACGGAGCCCATCCTTTGACAGTAATCCAACATTTACAATAGAAGGTATACAAGCTTTGGGGTAAACATTCCTCACACAAATATACACTTCTCAAGGATAAGAAGTTCTTCCTTCTAGAATTCACCATTCCCATCCAACTGCAAACAAATTTAGTCTAGGAAAGAGACGTGAAGTGTATGTTGATGAATCTCAATGGTAGGCATACCCAGACTGCCTTCAGATGGGGGGAAATTTTTTGTGAAGTGATAACATGCTTTTGTAAACCATTGTAATAACAACATTACAATATTAAGCTCTACTCAGTATTGAGCACTTTGTTGTAAAAGTAAATGGAACAAACAGTAGGTTTT
Organism: Ascarosepion bandense; assembly: GCA_037127315.1. Lineage (NCBI taxonomy): Eukaryota > Metazoa > Mollusca > Cephalopoda > Sepiida > Sepiidae > Ascarosepion > Ascarosepion bandense. Next base: position 369,464 of record JBBBDQ010001148.1, read on the forward strand.
TAATCTGTCTATTCTTTCACTTTATATATTGGTGTCAGTCGGCAATTCTACCTCTGGACTATGAGCGTTTGGTAGAAGAAGTCAAACTTTTTAGCATGTATATTGTCATTATACCCACCCAATAGCCAGAGTGCTCTAATCCATTACTGAATGAGCAATGCGTACATGCCAGTGTAGCTACTGTTTTTCAAAGTCTACCATTCTTCCAGAGTGCTCAATCAGGGTGTGAGAGCGTAAATAGTCATGTATGTATATATATATATATATATATATATATATATATATATATATTTTTTTTTTTTTTTAATCATATCACCCCGAGCAAGGCAGTAATGCCAATGAAGTGCAGGGGGATATGTAGGAGTGAAAAGATTGGAAAAGTGAAAGCCAGAAACCACATCCTAAACAAGGAACAAGGGATGAGCCTCTTCACCTGTTCAATAGATGTGGGTGGAATGTGAACTGGGCGATAGTTTAGTCTATCTACTCCAATTGAAAAAAAAAAGAAAAGAGTGAAAAGATTGGAAAAGAGAAAGCTGGAAACCCCATCCTAAACAAGGAACAAGGGATATATATATATATATATATATATATACGTAAAAACCTACCGCGGTTTCACACAACGGCTCGTCAGGGCAAAGGCAAACCAATGACTAATCAAATAAATAGACACCACCAAACAAAGACTAACAGACCAGCCTACCCGACGGGGGAGGGGGAGGTTAAAAAAAAGGCTGGTCTGTTAGTCTTTGTTTGGTGGTGTCTATTTATTTGATTAGTCATTGGTTTGCCTTTGCCCTGATGAGCCGTTGTGTGAAACCGCGGTAGGTTTTGGCGATCTTGTGATTTTTTTACGTGTCTTTGCTCTACATTGCTTCCTATTTGTTATTTCGCTTTGGTTAGTTCTGTATCGAGCACTTTTTCTTTCTTTGTGGTTGGTTCCGTTTGGGGTTTTTTTCTTTACTGCGGGATATTGTATGTATTGTCTGTATTCCGCAGTTTTCTTTCTTTTTTTTCTCCCCTCTTGTCCAACGCCTTACAGCGACGGATAGTAACGGAATTAGATTCTGTCTGTTATTTGTTGTCCTTAAAGTTTATTTTCATATAGTTTTAGGATTTAGATACTTACAGAGTCGGTCTTGTTATATATATATATATAGTTTTGAGGTGTGCTATATTTATGCTAATATCAGAGATAGAGCGTATGTAAATACAAAAGAGTTCACTCATATATATATATATATATATAGTTTTGAGGTGTGCTATATTTATGCTAATATCAGAGATAGAGCGTATGTAAATACAAAAGAGTTCACTCATTTATATATATATATATATATATATATAGTTTTGAGGTGTGCTATATTTATGCTAATATCAGAGATAGAGCGTATGTAAATACAAAAGAGTTCACTCATTTATATATATATATATATATATATATATAGTATGCTGTATTGTTATTTATATTTATGCTGTTAAAAATTTGCTATGCAATGTGAAATTAATCAACCACTGAACCAGGAATTTTGAAATTTTAAAATTTTAAAAATCTTTTATTTGTTTTCTAGACATGCAGAAATTTCCTCTGCGGATGAAGGACAATGACTTGTTGGTCACTGAACTCTACAAAGATCCAGATAATGACATGGTTACTGCCCTAAGTGTTTATTTAACACCAAAAACCAGTGAGTCTATTTGGTTCACTTTTTATACAAAAGTTTTGAAGTTTAATTCGTTACTTAAACACCTCACTTATGGAACTCTCTTCAGCTTCTTGCTTTCCAATCAACTTTAAATGCAGTGTCAGTCGCTATCTTCTATCTGTTTTTTTTTTATTGTTCTCTCTGCTTAATAATGTATTCCTTTTCTAATATTCTTTCACACTCTGTAACCCCTTGCATCTTAGTGGCTTTATTGCTTTGCTTGGGGTGAAATGATAAAAAAAGAAGCAGCATGTAGAGTGAGCAACCATGTTTAAATGTAAAAAGTAATGATAGAACTCTTCAACAAACAGAATTGACAACGTTTGCAATAAGCAATAACAAAAAAAGGAACAGGACAGAAAATAATATGAAGCAAGCAAACAATATATGCAAGGCAGTTACAACAAATCAACAGTAATAAGGCAAAAAAGTTCATCAACTGTAATAAAAGACATGTCTTACCTCGGAATTCAAAACGAGCGTAAACATGTCTTGCCTGCAAGATAACAAAAAAGAAAAATGGCAGCTATTGAAGATACAATTCATGCGTGCCTATCTCGTCCAAAACGAGACTATATTTGCACCCATGCAAATTTTAGCTGTCTTGGTATGGCACAAAATGGCTGCTGTAAGGGCGGATTTTCTCAGTGGATTGTGTGTGTGGAAGTTGCAGATTGACAGTCAGACTGACAAAGAGGAAGAAGCGGCTTAGTTGGTGTCATTCAGTTAAGTGGCGGATTTTCTCAGTGGATTGTGTGTGTGGAAGTTGCAGATTGACAGTCAGACTGACAAAGAGGAAGAAGCGGCTTAGTTGGTGTCATTCAGTTAAGTGGCGGATTTTCTCAGTGGATTGTGTGTGTGGAAGTTGCAGATTGACAGTCAGACTGACAAAGAGGAAGAAGCAGCTTAGTTAATGTCATTCAGTTAAGTGGCGGATTTTCTCGGTGGATTGTGTGTGTGGAAGTTGCAGATTGACAGTCAGACTGACAAGGAGGAAGAAGCGGCTTAGTTTGTGTCTGTTTCACAACACCCCTGGGTATGGCCTAGAAAAGGAAACCTGAAATCAATTTCCTTGAGGCTGTGAAAGAAAGAAAAACAGCTGGCCTGCTAGTGAGTGAGCATCACACTGCACCTTTTGTTCCCCACTCTCATCATTATTCATCTCTTTTTTTTTTTTTTATCAGTCAGTTAAGTGCCATACGTGATACACGCTTGGGCGATCATGTCTCGAAAGAGACATGACTGACTGGGCAGAAGATTATCCCGCAGTAGTTTGCCATTGCTTTCTGCAATCGACTGGTTGCCGACCAAGACTATTGAATCCAATCTGTCCTGCTATTTAACCCATAACTGGAAAGAAGAGACGGACATTTTTTTATACTACATCAATTAAGAATTGAGATTGACACACAAAAGCAAATTAGAACCAAGGAACCAATGATCACTTGTACACCAAGAACCTTTTATTTGTAATGGATTTATTCAAGGTCATCATCTGGTATCAGTATTCATTGATCTTGAAAAAGTCCATGATCCACATGGAAGTATGGTGTTTTAAAAGTATTATGGGGAAACACACCTATTCCTCAGATAAGTGACTCTCCCTCCTATATTAATAAAAGTTAACAGGAAGTTTTAGAGAAGTTCATGGGAATTCTTGGGAAGTTCATGGGAATTCTTGGGAAGTTCATGGGAATTCTTGGGAAGTTCATGGGAAGTTCATGGGAAGTTCATGGGAAGTTCATGGGAGTTCATGGGAAGTTCATGGGAGTTCATGGGAAGTTCATGGGAGTTCTTGGGAAGTTCTATTAAAGTTCAGTAGTCGGCAGTTAGCCGAATACTAAGGAGTCAGTTTTCAGTGGAAGATTACCAAGTTCCTAACATTTTGGGTATGTTAAGTCAAATGGCAACAGACATAGCACGATTATAACTTTCAGTGTGAAAACTGCTCCACAACAAAAAGCCATGCATAAGATGGAAACGAAAGGAAGAGTGGCTATATTCATCTAAAACTTCCTATCAAACCAAATATTCTAAGTATGAAATGGAAACACATCAGACACACACAAGCAGGAGGTGAGAATACCTCAAGGTAGCATTTTATCAGTTATGTTATTTATTTTCAAAATAAATAGTACTGTTAAAACCATTAATACGGGAATTGAAAAATCCCTATATGTAGATGATCTCTCAATATTATAGTCATCACTTGAAAGAGGGCTTATGGCCACATCATGTTGAATACACCGGTTCTCACTCGATCACCGAAGTTAAGCAACGTTGAGCCTGGTCAGTACTTAGATGGGTGACCGCTTGGGAATACCAGGTGCTGTAAGCGTTTAGTGATGGATGTGCGTTGTAATGCAGTGGATATCGGCTCAGAAAGAGAAATCAGTGAGCCGAATTTGAATTTCGGTTGAATACCCTGCATTCACTTAAGCACTGGTACCCTTGAGAAAGGCATTAATTGGTCCCTTCCCTCCAGTTATGGGTTAAATAACAAGGGTAGAACTTGGGGACCCTGCCCTTAAAAACGAATCCCAATGACTCTTGATACTTGAAAAGAAAAAAGTATAACTAGACACAAAACTTATATAAAAAAAAAACAACAGTAAATTGTTGAAAGAAAAAGGTATTACCAGCAATAAATAAATAAAATTTAGTTGGCAATAAATGACCTGCCGAGGTTGATATGCCATAGAAACAAAACAACCAACCAAACCCTTGAAAGATATGTACAAATGTGTTTAAACAAGATAGAAAAATGACAAATTAAGAATGAATTCTGTTTGTCCAAAACAAAATTGCTTGCATGCATTTCTACAAAAAATGAGCCTACCACCTCGATTCAGAATTAAAATGAAACGGACAGATAATTCTCAAAGTTCAACAAATATAATATCTAGGAATCATACTAGATTGCAAACTTAATTTCAAGGTGCATATTGATTCTTCTTCTTCTATGTGCCCTGTCCCTTCAGGACGTAGGCAATCATGGTTTTCCACATTTCCCTATCCCTGGTGGCTCTTAGCACGCCTTCTCCTGTTACACCATGCAACCCTTGTTCTGTCATACACTAGCTCAAGCCCATGAATTTAGAATATAAATGCATAGAAACTAGGATGGCCACAAAATGAGGGATCCGTTTATATATTAACTATAATATAGAAATGATTCCCCATTTTATATCCACATAATTTCTTATAAACATTTGGCATATATCTTCTTCTATGTGCCATGTCCCTTCAGGACGTAGGCAATCATAGTTTTTCACATTTCCCTATCCCTGGTGGCTCTTAGCACGCCTTCTCGGGTTACACCATGCAACCCTCGTTCTGTCATCCACCTGATTGGGTCCTTCAAATATGTTATCTCTTGCTTTCCCCTGTTTACAGTTCGACATGTAAATCGTATCTTAAAAACTACAAGCAATACAAAATCAAGGACTGAGATTAAGTCTTGGAGCCTTCCGGACCTCACCCATGCAAAGTCACTGTATAGAATCCAATGAACTACCTATATCTCTGGGGTCCTGGACATGGCTGTGAATTGCATCTGGCAGCAAGGCCTCTGATTAGGAGGTTGTGAGGAGCATGGAACCACCTCTTAATTACTGTTGTTCCCAGATTCACCCTGACCCAGAGTGTTAGCACCTGTTAGGGTCCTAGCTATGGACAAATAGTAAACCCCCAAACTAGAGTCAAAACACTATGAAAGTATAAAAATACACTTTTATAGAAATATATACATAAAAATAAACATTTATAGAAAAATATACATTTTTAAAGGAAAAAAAAATTATTCTCAGCAAAACATTTTTAACACCAAACTGGATGACATTTTCAGTTTTCTAAAAATAAAAAAGAGTAAGAACAAAAAATTTCATCAAAATCTGACTAAATCAACCTTCTCACTATAACCAAACATTAAAGAAAATACCTTAAAACCCCACCTTACAGGCATTAAATAATCCAAAGAGGTTGATATGCCATTAAACAACACTCAAACCTATATCTCTGAGATGGAAAAAAAACTATCGCTCCAAACCATTTATGGGGGGAAAGAAAATGGATTCATAGATTTCTCAAGGGTATTTGTGCATGCAAATGTAATGAACCGAATTGGAATTCAACCTTGGCTCTACAATTTCTCATTTTGAACTTCTATCCATTACCCCAACCCATATTGTGATGCAGAAACATCTAACTTGTTTATTGAATGTCCTGGAGTTTAACTCATCAGATCAATTTACCATTCATGCTGATTTTAAACATATCAATAAGGTTTCCATTCTCATACCGTTAATATTGGAGTAGGCACAGTACAGTAATGGATGAGGTGCAGTATTGGATTACAGCTTGGATTGAGGAATTGGAGAGCTAAGTTTGAATTCCAGTTGAGTTTATTACATACACTTACGTGATAATACCCTTCAGAAAGGTATAAATCCATCTTTTTCTCTTTCCAATATGTACCAGCTGTCAAAAAAAGATTAAGTGACAAACATATACTTTTAGAGCGTACAAACTTAAATAGAGTGCAAAAGAAGTATTACCAAACAAGTAGTTTGAAAAAACTATTTACGGAAACTAGACCAAGCAGGATACTCGAATTCGTAAAAGAAATTGGAATGTACTCAAAAATATGACTGGTTGAATACTATCTCACGCACATATAGGTTTATGTATTTCTACCAACTTGCTATATATTCTAAAATTTGGTTTTACTGATTGTGCATTTGCAAATCTTGTATATGTAATACATATACATATAATGTATGTAGGCTGGATTTGGCTTCAGATAACCGTGGTGGTTGGTATGCCATAAAATCTAAACAGCCAAATTAAATATATACATTTTATAAAATATTTTATTAATTTAAAATGTGTTAAATATATGAATTTGTCTAATTTGTTAAATATACAAACTTCTTGAAATTGTTCTTAACTTTTTGTTCGATTTTTGATAATTCGATTCGGCATTAAATGACCCAATATGGGTTAATATGCCATGAAATAAAACAAAACCATTTTTTCCCTCTGTTTCTAGTGAAAGTTTCCTGTTTCTTAACACTTTACTCAACTTCTGGAATAGCAAAGAGGAGAGTACTGGATTGCTATATGATGTCGGTTCTTCAATATGGCAGCGAATGTTGAACAATATTTTCAAAAATGAAGGAAAAGCTTGAAGCAACTGAAATGTGGTTCTACAGAAGGATGCTGTGGATATTATGGACTGAGCATGTGAGCAATGATCAGGTATTGGAAAGGATGGAAACAAAAAGGAAATTAATACTGAGCATCAGGAAGAGACAGCTAATTTTCCTGGGACATGCAATGAGGAAGGAGAGCTTGGAGAACCTGACACTAACAGGCCAGATAGAGGGGAAAAAGAGACAGGGGAAAGCAGCAGATAACATTTGAAGGACCTGATCAGATGGATAACAGAACGTGGGTTGCATGGTGCAACAGGAGAAAGCATCCAGGCATAGGGAAATGTGGAAAGCCATGATCGCCTACGTCCTGAAAGGACAGGGCACATAAAAGAATTGATGGGTAAATAGCAAAACAGATTGAGTCCTATAACTTTGGGTGGCAACTGGTCTTGGAAAAGGGAAAACTCTTTCTTCAAAACCAGCCTGGAGAGAGTAGGAAGTCTGTCAGGCTATCTTGCCACGGAAACAGCACTGTGGTGCTCTTATGATCCTAATAGGTTACAGGTCTCGTTATCGATTAGAACTCTCTATATATTCCCCACATATCGTACTACAATCCCTAAATCTTATATGGTTTATTTCTTATGTTTTAAAAAATATTTTCTCGTTTTATAGGTTTGAGTGGCAATTGGATTGAGATTGCATATGGAACGAGCTCTGGTACAGTGCGAGTTATTGTACAACATCCAGAGACAGTGGGTCATGGACCACAACTATTCCAAACATTCACAGTCCACCGGAGTCCTATCACCAAGGTTATGCTCTCAGAAAAACACCTGGTCTCAGGTAAGCTATATTGTAAATTTATGAAAAAAGCCTTTCTCTTTTGTTTTTTGATTTTCTTAACATTGTACAAAAGATGACCCAAGACAGTTCTGCATCAATTTAATATTTTTCCATCTTGATGTCTGCAGTCACATATCTGCATAGATATCATTTCTTTTTTTTTTGTTTAGTACGTACTTTTCCCTCTGCTCTATTTGCAGTGTGTTCCGAGTACAACCATGTGAGGACGTGGAGTGTGACCAGATTTCGAGGGATGATTTCAACACAGCCTGGCTCCATGCCACTTGCCTCCTTCAAGATTGTCTCCCTTGAAGGAGTAGATGACCAGGCAGACTGTTGTTCAAGAGGAAATAACCATGGAAAGTTGCCAGGTAAAGGATTTTTGAAATTTCAACAACTCTTTTTTTTATTTTCATTTCAATTCAGTTTTAGCTTTTCAAAATTATCTTATTATAACGCCACTTGTCCTTCCATTTTAATCTCGTGGAAAGACTAAAAAGAGATATCAGAGATGCTACTTGGTTTCACTGAGAAAATGAAAGATGTTTTTAAAATACAATGAGAAAAGTTGCCAGATTTAAATCTTCATTTGTACCCCCATACTTCTTAAAATAACAACCAGCATTCATATTTATAGTTGTTATTGCAATAAATTGTTAGGCTCAAATATTCAACAATGCAATAGAGGAATTTCTATGAATATTGTATGCTAGTTCTTTTCATTATTTCCCATGGGATTTATTTATTTTTTTTATAATTGTATCACCCCAAGCAAGCATTTTACTGCGACTGTTGTGCAGGAGGTTACATTTTTTTTTTTTTTTTTTAATCATTTCACCCCAAGCAAGGCATTCCACTGCCACTATTGCGCAGGGGGTTACATAGGGGAAAGTGATGAGAAAGAGTGGTTAGATATAGCAAATGTCAGAAGGAGGGTGATAAACGGGTAAGGATACCAAGGATGAGGGTTGGGTAGATAGGAAGAGTGTTTGAGAGAATGGATGCAAGTTAGTGTGTTAGGTATCTATTGACCTTACATTTAAACTCCTGGAGATTCTAACTGTCGGGGAAGCAAGTATGTGGAAGGGAATTCCACAGGTGGGAAGTGCGAGAAAAGAAGCTGTTGGAGTAGAAATTGCAGTTACATTTTATCGGTTTCACTGTAAAAGGGTGGGACGTAGTTGCTAATTTAATATCTCGTGCAAATTTGTACCTAGGAGGCACCAGTGATCAAAGTTCATTGGAGCAGAAGCCATGAAAGTATTTATAGAAGAGGCACAGGGAAGCCACATCACGCCGGTGAGAGAGTGACTGCCAAGTCGGTATTGATCACATTACAGATTCTCTGTTGTATTTTGTCAAGAATCCCAAGGAGAATAACAGGGGCAACTGACCAGATGTGACAGCAGGATTCAATACACAGGCGGATGGTAGATTTATATAAGTGCAGGATAGATTCAGACAAGAAAAACTTCTGGACCCTGCACAGAGAACCTAGAAGTAAAGTTATGAGAAGGAGTGACAGAATACAGGGGTGTCAGGAAGCAGGTAGGAGAGCAATGAGAATACTGCAGAAATGAGATGAGAGTATGGGAGAGAGGATGCAAGTTAGTGAGCTAGGAGATGACTAGGTTTTGTGTCGAGATACCCCCGATAAATATCGATAATCAAAAAAATCGAGTTATAGAAGGAGTGGTCTGATTTTAATCAAATTTGATACACTCATAGACAAAGACATAAGAAATAATATTCAGAAGTTTCAAGGTTGCATTTCTTACAATAGTGCAGAAAATTGATAATATATATATATATATATATATATATATATATATATATATATATATATATAATATAAAATAAAAAGTGTGAGAAGCCGTGAACGTTTTCTTTAAAATATATATTTATTGTTTGGTATTCATACAAGTTATGGAGTATTAATTTGTCATGATTTGCGCTACATGTTTCGAGTCTAAAATTGACTCTCTTCAGGCGAACAAATTCGTTTTATGTTTGGGTTTCTCTGAGTATCTGATCATTCTGTTTAAAGTTAATAGGAAGTATGTGAAAAATAAGGACAGTAAAAAAAAATAGAACAGTAAAAAAAAACAGTAAAAAAATACAAAAATAAGAACAGTAAGAAAATAAAAAAGTCTATGATAAAATAAATTAAATTAGAATAATGTGAATTCAATACTGTTTGAATCGTCTCTTTTCTCTGTCAGCATGTGTCCTAATGGGTTGACCCGTTAAATAAATAAACAGACAGATGAAAGGGTAAAGTGTTGTCTTAAGGCATTCTGGCACCTCTTTATTATCTTATGGGTTTGGTGATATTTTGTGTCTTTGTGTGTGTGTGTGTGTGTGAGGGCCTCTTTTATTTATGTCCGTTTGTGAGTGTGGGTGCTTTTTATTTATTGTGTGTATATGTATGCGTGTTTTTTTATTGTGTGTATATGTATGCGTGTTTCTGTGTGTTTTTCGGTGCGTGTTAGTTGGATTGTATTCTGTGAGTGTGTATCTCTATGTGTCTGTTTGCGTGTGTGGGTGTTTTTATTTATTTATGTATTTAGTATGAATTGGATTTGCTTTTGAGATTGGTGTGTGTATTTTTTTATCTATGAGTATATGTATGCATGTTTCTGTATGTTTTTCAGTGTGTTTGTTTTTTATGTTGTTTTGTTGAGCGAAGGTTTGTATTTTTTTATGAATCTTTCTTCCTGCATTAGCAGAATCTCATAATTAATATTTTGATAGATTGGTTTGACTGAAAATAGGCCGTTACTGCATTCATGTAGATGTTTAGAGACATATAATTTCCTGTAATGTGATAATCTGATATTGCTCTTATGAAGTGAGATACGATGATTTAAGCATTGTGTCGCTCCTATGTATATTTTTGTGCATCTGTCGCATTTTAGAGCGTAAATTACATTTTTCGAGTTGCAGCTTAGATCCGATTTTATTTCGAATGTAGTTGTGTTTTCGAACTGGAAATATTTTCCTTCTATTATTATTTTGCAAACCCCACATCTTTTTTTGTTGCATTTTGTGACCCCCCCCCTGTATTGTGTGTTGTTGTTCAAATTTTGATGAGGTAAGGATGTCTTAAATTTTTGGGCTGGTGTTTGCTATTGATTCTTTTGGTTGTCTCTAAGATTTCTTTTATTTTTTCATTGTTGTTTAGTAATTCTATGTGGGTTTTAATCCTAGTGAATAATTCCGGATTGTTTTTGTTGTGAGTGGAGACGTATGCTAGTATGTTTTCGTTTTTTTCTATTTTTTCCTGTTGTTTTTTGTGTTCCAGAGTGATTCTAATGGTATCCTTTTTGCTAGTTGGAAACCCTTGTCTATTAGTGGTGTGCGAATTTGCACGATAGTGAGTGACAAAACCCTACGCAAAATACGCCTAGAGGAATTACGAAAAACATTAAAAATGAGAGGATATCCCACACCACTAAAACAACGAATTTGTTTGCCTGAAGAGAGTCAATTTTAGACTCAAAACACGTGTAGCGCAAATCATGACAAATTAATACTCCATAACTTGTATGAATACCAAACAATAAATATATATTTTAAAGAAAATGTTTACGGCTTCTCACACTTTTTATTTTATACTAATTACTCTCGTTGGAACAGCCCTATTCCTTTATTCGATATATATATATATATATATATATATATGGAACGACCCTATTCCTTCATTCGATACATATATATATATATATATATATATATATATATAAAAGGCAAGATGTTTGTGTGTGTCTGTTTATCTGTCTGTATGTCCTTTATGCAAATCCACAATTTTTATCCGATTCTCACCAAACTTCACACCAATATTCTTTAGTCTGAACTCCAGGACCATGGGTTAGTTTGAAAGCTTTCATTACACCCGAGCAATACTGGGCTATACCGCTAGTATATATATATATATATATATATATATATATATATATATATATAGGCATATTACTGCTTTTGCTGCACATTTGTTTCCAGATTTATATCAGATTATTCCTTCTGGCAAACTAATAGAGTGTATCATGATAAGAATATTTTAATAATCCTCATCTGGCTTGCTAATTATTCAGGATTCCTATCTTTAAAGCATGGAAACTGTTAACAACATAAACAAATATTTCACATATTAAATTCTTTTATAAATCTCTTACTAGGCATGTCAAAATTTATCACATCTAAAAAATATTTGTGTATTTTATATTCTGTCAGGTCCATTTGGTGAACAAGATGACCAACAAGTATTTGTACAAAAGGTTATACCAGATTCTGACCAATTATTTGTCCAGCTCTCCTCCACAGGTCATCGGTGAGTACTGTATTTCTCCATTTAAAAGATACACTTTTTGACCTGAAAATTTGATATCAAAATCTGCTTCCTATACACCAAAGGTATGAAGTACATATTTATTAGTCCAGATGTTATGTTTAGTGGATGCTTGTATTTGAGTGGATAATGTTTATTTTGTCTGCTGGCTTGTGCTCTTGAGGAAACTTTATAACAAATGTGTGCCCTCAGCAGGATTTGAACCTGTCTCCTCTTTTGTATGAGATTGTTTTCTTATTTAATTTTGCTTATTTTGTACTTGATTTTATTTAAGTGTATTCATCTTTGTGGTGCAGTGGATATAGACTCGGAATGAGAAATCGGGGAGGTGAGTTCGATTTCCAGCTGAATTCGTTGCATTCAATTACACGCAAATACCCTTGGGAAAGGTATTAATCCATCTCTTCCCTCCAGTTATGGGTTAAATAACAGGACAAATTGGGTTCTATAGCCTTGGCTGGCAACCAGTTTATCACAGTAAGCATTGGCAACCTACTGTGGGATAATCTTCTGTCCAGTCAGTCATATCTCTTTCGAGACATGATCGCTTAAAGTGTGTATCACATATGGCACTTAACTGACTGAAGTTCCAGTTACTTGACCCAAAGTTGAATCAAGAACACCAAGATGAATAGCAGGAGCGTCCGACCAGATATGTCAACATTATTCAATGCATTATATAGACGTTGGTTAGTTCCAGGGACTTGATCCAAAGTGTTGTGAGTTCAATACCAGGCTACAGCAGTGGTGATCAAATAACTTAGAGAGTTAAGTTTTAAAAGGGAGATAACTACATGACAACCAGAAGTGGCATTGCACATTGAATGAGAATGATATACCCCAGTGATCAAAATAAAGAGCTCTGTTCAAAATTTCTAGCATCTGAAGAAGGTCAAAGCATACAACGGCCGAAACATAAAGATGCCAATAAAGATGAGGTCAATAGTCGAAACAATGTAAATACAGTGTAACCCTGATATAAGAGAGTTGTCAGGATCGGATAAAAGTTCTCTCATATCCGCATTTGGTCTATTTTATATACATTACCACAGGCTCTAATTTTAGATCAGAGAAAATCTATCTTATGTCAGGGCTCCTCTTATGTCAGGGCTCCTCTTATGTCAGGGCTCCTCTTATGTCAGGGCTCCTCTTATGTCAGGGCTCCTCTTATGTCAGGGCTCCTCTTATGTCAGGGCTCCTCTTATGTCAGGGCTCCTCTTATGTCAGGGCTCCTCTTATGTCAGGGCTCCTCTTATGTCAGGGCTCCTCTTATGCCAGGGCTCCTCTTATGCCAGGGTCACACTGTAGTTTTAAATATTTTAGCTTGTAGTCATATCTAATTAGCCTAAACTCCCCGATTTCCTGTTCCGAGCCGATATCCACTGCACGACAACACATGTCTCAAAAGGATAAGAGAAAGATGGAAATACTGATGTGCAGGGTGTTATGTGAAGAACAACAATATACAGGGGTGTGGTGGGGAAAGTATAAGGGAAAGATGGACATCAAGGAGATAAAAGATGGCAGTTGACATTGCACTTCAACTCTTGGATGTTGTAGCTATCAGGGAAGCAAGTATATAGAAGGGAGTTCTACAGGCAGGAAGTGCAGAAAAAGAAGCTGGTAGAGTAGAAGTGGCAGTTACATTTGACTGTTTTTTATCATATCACACTGAGCAAGGCAGTAGCACCACTGATGTGCAGGGGGCTACATAATAGAAAAAGATTAGAGGAGATTGAAGAGAAGGACGAACCAGTTAGAAAAGAAGCAAGAGAAGGATGGGAATACAGGTGTGATGACAGTTGCAAAGGCGGAGAGAAAGGAAAGGATATACAGGGTGGTGAAGAAAGAACTAGTCAAGTGGTTAAGAGATGAGTATTGACCTTGCATTTAAATTCCTGGAGGTTGTAGCCATCAAGAAAGCAAGAATATGGAAGCAAGTTCCAGAGGCGGGATGGTTAAAGGGTGGAACCTAGTTGCCAATCTAGTAGCTCAAGTAAATTCATGTAGACAGGGCATCAGGGAGATAAGCTCAACAGAGCAGAAGCTATGAAAATATGTGTAGAAAAGACAGAGGGAAGCCATATCTTATTGGTGAGAAAGTGACTGAAATCAAGCTGCCAAATTGGGATTGATTACGTTGCAGATCCTCCTTTTGATTTTGTCAACAACTCCAAAATGAATAGCTAGAGCACCCGACTATATATTGCGGCAATATTCCGTGCACGAATGAATGGTAGATTTGTACATGAGTAAAAATGGATTCTGACAAGAAAAAATTCCTAGCCTGACACAGTGACCTGATTTTCCTAGCAGTAACTGTAGCTATTGATTCAATATAGTCATTCAATTTGAGGCTGCTGAGAGAGTGGGACCGAGTACGTTAACCATGGGTATCACTAAAAATAATGTTTGAATCAATAAAAAGATCTGATTGAAACAAAATAAAATCCATTAATTCTTTAGAAATTGCTTTGTTTGTTTCAGATATGAAAGTGAGCAGATATGGCGTTTGAGACAATCTGATCGAGTGAATACGCTTTTCAAATAGAATCTTGCCTGATTGTGAAGCTCTCTGTAACAGCAGTCAAAGCCCTTCTCCTATGTGCATTCATGTAATCTCTCTTATATATAGCATTTTCCTTTGTATGAGACAATTTTTTATTTTAAATGTACCAAAAACATGCCCTGTGCTTAATATAGTTGTATTACAAATGGGAGACAACTGAGTGTTATACTGGTAGGCTAGGGCATCAGATGAGCCTGTATCCTTTAGGTATAAAATTTTTTATGAGTAATAAAATATTGAAAACAAGTCAAATCATCAGTTTATTGGTACAATTGTTTACAATACATTAGTAGTTAAGAGGGAAGCTCACATCATCTCACTCTATTTCCTAATATAGCATACATAACCCACATGAGATACAGTATGTTATTATGACCATATTGCCTTTTAAGAGACATTTGTTTATTACCATATCAAGAAGGAAAATGGCTTACAGCCACACCACGGTGAAACACAGGCTCCCATACAATCACTGAATTTAAGCAACATCAAGTTTGGTCAGTACTTAGATGGGTGATATGTCCTGAAAAGGGATATATATATATATATATATATATATATATATAATTCGAGGTAGTTAAATGGTTTAGCAAATGTAACCTGGTAGAACAATCTAGGACATAGACGTAATAGATAGTACTTGTCATATGCAGTATTCTGGCCTCTTCTACAAGTACTTTCATGGCTTCTGCTCCGATGAGCTTAGATCACTGGTGCCGCCTAAGCACGAATTTACACGAGATACTAGATTAGCAACTAGGTCCCGCCCTTTTACAGTTAAACAAATAAGATGTAACCGTAAATTCTACTCCAACAGCTTCTTTTCTCGCGCTTCCCGCCTGTGGAACTCCCTTCCACAAGTCTGCTTTTCCGACAGTTACAATCTCCAGGTGTTTAAATGTAGGGTCAATAGACACCTCCTATCACACTAACTCCCAACTATTCTCGGAACACTCTCATCTACCCATCCCTCATTCTCGGTATCCTTACCCGCCTATCACCCACCCTCTGACATTTCCTATATTTAATCATCCTTTCTCCACTCTACGTAGCCCACTGCGCAGTAGTGGCAGTGACATGCCTTGCTCGGGGTGAAACGCTTATAAAAAAAAAAAAAAATGTAGGCATAGTCAATAGATTTAGACCAATAGACCTCTAGTGGTTGATCTCTGGACGTCCTTGCCTTAGTCTATATTTATGGCTGACACCAGCCAATCACATTCCAGTAAAGGGGAACCAAGGTGTATACATATTCATTACATCAATGGGTGACCACTAGGATGGATGTGTGGCTTGGAATTGTTAATCAGTGAGCTGAATTTTAATTCCGGTTAGATTTGTTATATACACTTATGTACAAATACCCATAGGAAAGGTATGAATCCATCTCTTCTCCTCCCAGCTATAGGTTAATTAGTAAGACTTGTATCACTAAACCATTATTATCTCAAAAAATAAAATAAAATCACTTACAAAATAATTAGATTTTGGTACTAAATAACCCATAAAGGTAAAGAAAAAATAAATAAAAGAACCAAAAATTGTCTGAGAAACGTGAAATCAATGTTAACAAACTTTGGTTGCTTTTCAACCATTTGCTGTAAGTAGATCACAATAAAAGTAGCAGTGTTCCCAAATTCCTATGTCTAAAAAGAAGTAAATTACTGAAAAGTAATTGAAACTCACCTGAAGCGAGCTGAATGTGTAATGCTCCTTATGCCAATAACATTTCCACCGAGCTTCTCTACGGCATATGATTTTATTTAATTTATTGTGTTCCTCTCGAATTTATATTTAAACTGGGGTCATCAGGAGAGAATGTGCACTGTTTCGGGGCCTTCCTCTCAAGGCAATACAATAATTTAGACATAGGAATTTGGAAACAAATTCCTATGTCTAAATTATTATATTGTCAATTATTGTTTTTGGTTTTAAATTTCCATATTGTACTTATGGTGTTTTGAAACACTACTGAAACATGTATCAGATGTTTATAAGCTTCCAGTATGACATCTGTTAATCTTCCTCCCCTATGACCACATCTTTATTTCCAAACCTGGTAATCTTCCTTTAATTTCCTCTCTAAACCTATTATTCATGCCTTCTTTTCTCTCTATATCTATTTTCTAAACCATTTAATCTTTCTGTTATTCCCTCTTTTCTCTCTCTCTCTCTAAACCTGTTAACCTGTTTTAATCCCCTTTTCTCTCCCTCCTTCTCAGCTTGTTACTTTCTATTTCATTCTCTTTTTCTCACCCTCCCACTACCTTAATCTATTAATATTTATTCCACATTTGCTATTCTCTGGGGTGGTAACATCTGTTGGGGTCTCTGCTATGGGAAAATAATGACTAAGCATTGGTTTTAAAACATGAAAACTATAAGAATACATAAGAAAAAATTTATCAGCAATACATTTTTGGGGAGAAAATACCAAAGAACACAAGAAAATAAAATACAGCATTAAATGAGCCACATGTTTATTTGCTGTTAAACCAAACAATTCTCCTCCATCTCTTTTGGACAAGTAGACAAAAAATTCTTTTTCTCTGATAATTTAATAAAAACCAGAATTTCTCTTTTGAGATATAAAGGATTTTAATGTTTTACAAGAAATTAGTGAAAAGTTTTTTTTCCTCTGCTTTTTGTAATTTGAGCCATTTATTTTGCTTAGTCATTGTCTCTATATATTTTTTGTTTTTTTAGGATATGTGTCATCCGTTCTGTAGATGGCAGCACCATCAGTGCCTTCTGTGTGCATGAATGTGAAGGCTCCAATCGCATGGGCTCTCGGCCAAGACGCTACTTATTCACTGGCCACTCTAATGGTAGTATACAGGTTGGTGATTTTT
This sequence comes from Ascarosepion bandense, assembly GCA_037127315.1. Lineage (NCBI taxonomy): Eukaryota > Metazoa > Mollusca > Cephalopoda > Sepiida > Sepiidae > Ascarosepion > Ascarosepion bandense. The sequence goes on from JBBBDQ010001148.1 coordinate 386,941, forward strand.
CTTTTTCATTCATATTTTATCTTTAGTTTTCATTTTTACATTATAAATATGTACTGCATATTCAGTGTGGCCAAGATGTGTAGGGGCCTCGGTGATGCTTGTCAAATTGGCCTTGTGCCAAACACAACCGAATTCCCCCACAATTTAAATATCAGAAGATTGAAGGTTGGATGTTGAAATATGGAAGGATAAAATATTTCGTTTCTATATTAAAGTAATATTTTTATTAACAGAATAGGTCCTGGGCATGACGGTAAACTGCATCTGGCAGCAAGGCCTCTGATTGGGAGGTTGTGAGGAGAATGGAACCACCTCTTAATTGCTGTTGTTCTCAGGTCCACTCTGTCCTAGAGTGGTAGCACCTGTTAGGGTCCCAGCTATGGGCAAATAGTTAACCCCTTGACTGGGGGTCAAAACACTATGAAAGTATAAAAAAAATACTTTTATAGAAAAATATACGTTTTTGAAGGAAAAATATTACCAACAATATATTTTTGAAGAAAATATTACCATAACAAATTTTTGAAGGAAAAAAAAATTCTCATCAAAACATTTTTGAAAATAAAACTAAAAGATATTTTCAGTTTTTCTAAAATAAAAAAAGAATAAAAACAAAAAATTTTCATTAAAATCTAAATCAACCTTCTCACTATAACCAAACATTAAAAAAAAAACCTTAAAACCCCACTTTTTTGGCATTAAATAACCCACAGAGGTTGATATGCCATTAAACAAAACTCAAATATATATATATATATATATATATATATATATATTTTTTTTTTTTTCTTTAAGATTTTTTGTGTATATGTGATTTGGTGTATGTGTTCTTTATTTTTGTGACATTTCTGGTATCTGTTGCACCAATGTGTATTTGTCTACACCTCTAAACTTCACCTCCTAAAACTTATTTCCTCTCTGTGTAATTTATTTTTTTTAATATTCTGATTTAAATTTAACATTTGAATTTTGAGTTTGAAAAGGCAGTTTTTAATTTTTATAACTGCCTAAATAAATTCTGGATATATAACTGTTTAATTATGTGTTGAGTTTTCTTCTTTATATTTTGTATTGCTCTGGATAATATCCATTGAGCTCTCAATTTTTATCTATTTAATATTTTATATTAATTAGAAAAAAATTTTTTGATTATACTGTTCTTTTTTATTGGTTTGTCATTTGTTTCCCTACCTACCTATCTATCTATCTATCTATCTATCTATCTATCTCTATATATATATATATAATCCGAGTGAATACAGAACGAAGAAAGCATTTTTACAACGTCCAAAACATTAATTTAAAACAGTGCTCGATATATAATATATAGAGCTGTGAATATTTATTATAAATTATATTTTGAAACATGTACATAATTTATATATATATATATATATATATATATATCCACTACAAATGATACATTTGTTTCAACATTGAAACTTCAATGTCTCATCAGGCGGTATATATAGGAATGGAAAGCCTCTTTTCTTATATTTGGTCAGTTGTGTTTGGGATGTTGGTGGGGGTTAGTGATAAGGGAACAAGTCTCATGTATTGACCATTAGAATTTTGAAGAAAGTGGTGTGTGTAGCGTAAACAAGCAAGAACAGCTAAATCTATAAAGGAACCATGTTTCCTTTGTCTTCTGACTTGTTCCCTTATCACTAACCCGACATGTTGAAACATACGTACCATTTTTAGTGGATATATATATATATATATATATATATATATATATAAAAAAAAATATGTTCATGTTCTAAAATATAATTTATAATAAATATATATATAAATCCAAAAGGAAACAACTTGATGGTAAAATCCCAAAAGAGATCCTAATAATATTAATTGTTAAAAATGATCCAGCCAAGAGACTCAATGTAAATAAATCTCTATATTAGCAGAGCCAATATGTATTTTTTTACATATAAAAAAATTCAAAATTTATGATCGTTTCATTTTATTCGTCTGCTACTTTAACATACATTTTTCTTCCTCTTTCTTCCATTCTTTTTTTTTCTCTCTTCCTTTCCTTCTTCTTCTCAATTTCTATTTGCTGCACTTTCCCTTTTCTTTGCCAAGCTGACTTCCAGTTTATTTACCCACACGCACTCATGTAACTGTTTGAATTTTCCATAATAATAAAGATTGCTGAAGAAGCAAATTCAATTCACTGAAATGATCATTTGATCATAAATTTTAAATTTTTTATACGTAATATATATATATATATATATATATATATAATTTTATACAAATAATCAGATTTTTTTTCTCTTTTGAATTATAGATGTGGGATTTAACCACGGCACTTGAAATGGCCTCTAAGGCAGGGCAAAGTGAGTATTGTTTATAGATGGACTTAGAGAGTAATTTAAATTAAGTCTGATTTGAGATTTTAGCAAACATGGAGAAACATGTCCATATTAAGACAATGTCAAATGGATGTTTTCTCCCATGGGCACACCTTTAACTACCAACACTCTTTGACAATGTTTATTGTTTGAGAAAGGGAATTTAGTTACTACGCTTACCCCCTCTACCCATAGTAGTAGCAGTTTGCAGACCAAGCCCCTCATGCCACTATACCTTCGTGTGACCAAGAACCTACCACCACCATCATTTTGTCACCGTCTGCGGCCATCTGCCAGGCTAAAAATGGACTTGTCTCTTTGGTTTAATTTTCTCTGTTTAATTCCACTCTGTTAATAATTTTAATGTTCTATGTTCGCTATATATTAAATGTTCATTCTTTGATAATGGCTTATGTAAGCCGAAAGCTCACACCCGATAAAAAAAGCAGCAGTTACTGCGATTTCTTGTCGTCTTTCAACGATAGCACTATCAAGCTAATCAGATTATACGAAAGGATCTTACACAAAATAAATAGACAGAACTCGTCTATATTATTCAATGAAACCTGTATTAATATATATATATATTGACAGATATAAAATCATAATTATATATATAGTCATCTGCAGACAGATCTGTTTCACTGTATCACTGCTCATCAGTATGGTTAGTCTCCGATTGCTTTTAACCCAGGATTGAAACCCGACCGAATTGGCGTCAGTCAGCAATTCTACCTCTGGGTGCTCGATAGAAGACAGACTTTTTAGTTTGTATATTATTATTATACACGCCCAATAGCCAGAGTGCTCTAATTCATTACTGAATGAGCGATATTGACAGATACAAAGTCATAATTATATATAATCATATTTATTATTATACTTTAGAACATGTACAAACTACTACAAAATTGTACATTTTGTTTTGACATTTAAACAACAATGTCTCATCAGGTAGTTAATGATGGTAATTTATTATCTATGATTTTATATCTATCAATATTATGTCTATGTATACTTTTTTTTTTTTTTTTTTTTTTTTTTAATCATTTCACCCCGAGCAAGGCAGAAACTAAATGTAGAAGGATTAATTAGAAAAGAGTGAGGAGTACAAGCTAGTTAGAAAGGAACAATAGAAAGCTGAGAAAGCAGGTGCAATGACAGATACATGGGCGGAGAGAACGTGAAGATTATACAGGGGAGGGGAGAGAGCTAGAGTCCAGTGGTTAGTAGGTGAGTATTAACTTTGCTTTTAAATTTCTGGAGGTCGTAGCCGTCAGGAAAGCAAGAATACGGGAGTGAGTTCCACAGGCGGGAAGTGCGAGAGAGGAAGCTGCAGGAGTAGAATTGTCGTCTGCGTTTGGCTAACCTGACTGTGAATGGGTGGGACCCAGTTGCCAGTCTGGTTGCACGGGTAAACACCTGTTGAGGAGGCATCAGTGACTTAAGCTCATCCGAGCAGAAGCCATGAAAGTATTTATAGAAGAGACAGAGGGAGGCCACATTTCGACGATGGGAAAGTGGCTGCAGACGAGTCGCCAGATTAGTACCTATCACATTACAGACTCTCCTTTGGAGCTTGTCAAGAACACTGAGGAGAACGGCAGGGGCACCTGACCATAAATGGCAGCAGTACTCCATGCACGAACGGATGGTTGACTTGTATATATGCAGGATGGATTCAGGTGGAAAAAACATCCTGGATCGACATAGTGACCCAATCTTCTTAGCAGTAGATTTTGCTATGGATTCAATATAGTGGTTCCATTTGAGGTCTGAGGACAGGGTAAGTCCGAGGAGGCGTAGTGTATTACTCTCCGGGAGAATCATCTGGTCCATGCTTATGGGAGGCAGAAGAGGTTGCCTGTAATGGTTGACAGACAACAGCTTGGTCTTAGAGGAATTGAAGTTGACAAGCCACTTCTTGCCCCAGTTCACCACAGAGTGTAGATCCCGCTCAAGGTCAGCAGCGAGATTATGTCTGTCCGCCACGACAGGTTTCTTACTGGAGCGGGAGTATATTGTAGTGTCATCTGCGTAGATGCCTACTTGGGACTTGATCTCATCTGGGAGGTCGTTGATGAAAATAAGGAAGAGCGTTGGGCCCAGGATAGAGCCTTGTGGGACACCAGCATTCGTGCTGTAGGACGAAGAGGCATGCCCATTCAGAACGACCTTCATTTTGCGGTTATTTAAGAAAGATTGGATTAGGTCAAGCCGGCAACCGGTAATACCATAACCGCGTAGTTTGCATAGGAGGCCAGGGTGCCAAACCCTGTCGAAAGCCTTGGAGATATCCAGAGCAACCGCGCGAACCTCGTCAGACTCATCAAGGGCCTATAGCATGTACTCTGTTACAGTTGTTAGCAGGTCGGCTGTGGACCTGTCAAATCGGAATCCATATTGCCTGTCGGAGAACAGTTTGTGGGCGGTGAGATGATGAACTATTTCAGCATTGATTATAGCCTCGAACACTTTCCCGAATATTGGTAGAAGACTGATAGGGCGATAATTGGATGTGTCCGAGGGTTCACCACAGTTCTTAAAGACAGGAACGACTGAGGAGAATTTCCAGCATGCAGGAAAGCAGGAAGCAGAAAGGCAGTAGTTAAACAGTTTAGAGAGGACAGGGGAAAGTTCAGGGGCACACCTCTTAAGGACTATCACCGGGATTCCATCGTCTCCACACGCCTTATGGGGGTCGAGTTTTGAAATTACTCTGGATACTATTGTCGGGGTAATATATACGTCGTGCAGTTTGGCCTCAGTTCTAATAGGGAAGTCGGGTGGGTGCACTCCGGACGAGTCGAATGTGGAGTTGGATGAGAATCTGCGGACAAAGCACTCAGCTTTCTCCGCAGATGACGTGAGAACATCAAATCCATGGATTAAAGGTGGTATTGAGGATTTCCTATTGTTGAGCACTCGTTTACAAATCCTCCAATAGTCCTTGGAGCCGAACTTGCGGTCAGCTATGTGCTGTCGCATTCTCTCAGCAAACAACTGTTTGGCGTCATTTAGGGTTCTCTTGCACTCACTGCGAGCAGATATGAACAGGCGCCTATTGTGATCAGTTGGCTGTCTCCGGAATAGACGGAAGTAATGGTTCCTGTGGGCAATGGCGGCTGAGCAGGCCGGAGAGAACCACGGAGAGGAATGAGGTTTTAAGCAATACTTCCTGGTGGGTATGAAGGCATCAATGCCAGCTTTCACCCATGACGAGACCTCAGAGGCACAGTCATCAACTGATAGGTTGAACACTTTTCCCCAAGGGACGTCGCAGAGGAAATCGCGAAAGGCATCCCAGTCAGCTTTTTGGTAGAGGTAGGAGGTTCTATAAGTAGGGGGATCCTGGGGGGAGTGAGATTGGAAAGAAATACTGAGGGAGGGAGGGAGACTACAGTGTGGTCGGAGTTGCCGAGAGGACAAAGCTGCGAGACTTGACAGGCGTCGGGCGCAGAGGTGAAACATATATCTAGCTTAAACATTGTACATGGAAATTTTCCAATCAAAATTTAGCTAATAACTCCATATTTGTCTATGGATTTATTGATCCTGGCTCATGTCTAATAATTATCTTTATCTGAATTGAAGGAAGATATTTATTTTGTTAGTTTGTAAAACTTTAAAGAAAGACATTAACAATTTCATGAAAACTTTAAAGCCAGCCTTTTATGCCTACTGCAGAGAATTTAACTGCAACTTTTAAAAATCTTTTTCTTTTCATATTTTCAGGTAGTTCTCTTGGCGGTCCAACTCCATCTGAACTTGTCCGGCTTCTTGACCAGTATGATCTAACCAATTCTCGAAGTTCCACTCCCTGTGCCAGTCCGTGCCCATCAGTGACTTTAGGTCACAGTATCCAGTTGCCAATGAGTTCAAACCACCCTCGGTATTCAGGAAGTTTCCCTTGGCCTCCATCATCTTCTGGGGAGGTTGTTGGAATGATGGATGGTAGTGCTAGTGTCAATGGGGCTTTCGCTGGAGGGGCCACTGCAGCAGTTGCTACCATTATGCCCCGTGGTGGGGAGCACAACACAGACACTGATGGGAAGCGTTATCCTTCGGTATCAAAAGTGGTAAAAGATTGAAATCAACCAAACAGCTAATTTGTCGTGGAGGAATCAAAAAAAAAAAAATTGATAAATGTTTTAAAATCCACCTCTACCTTTTAATTTTTTTAAAAATTCTTCTTTGATACTTTTCTCTTTGTTTTATTTATAAAAAAAAACTTTCTGTAACTGTAACAACTCACTACCTGTTTCTAGTCATCTTAAGATTGATTTTTGTTAAACGTCTTGGCTTGAAAACCTAGAATAATCAAGGATTAAAGACTAAGAAACAAAAAAAAAGAAAAAAAGTGTGCTACAAAGATGAGACAATTAACTTAAATAACGTCCAAGATTTTAACAATTTCTCATTTTTGAAAAAAAAAAAAATCTTTCACACCTCATAATGAACTCTGAGCCTATTAGCCTTAGGAGCCTAAACTGATTCTGGAATTATTGCCATAAAACTTCCCAAAAAATGTTTTTGTAAATGTCTAAAAAAGGTAAAATGTTTAAATCCACTTATAGAAGTGGTGTTTCTAACAGACTTATAAGAGCTTTCTTCAGAGAGTTAATATCATTTAAGCATATCATGTTTATAAATTAGCAATTTCTAAGCATTTTTATTGTAAATATTAAGTAAAAGATTTTCATGTCATTTTATATAATTTTTTTTCAGTAAAATATCCAGATGTGCATTATGTTAGGATTATATTGAGTGATAATATTATATTGGGTGATTTTATTTATTCAGAAGTAACCATCAGTATTTTTATTTTATTATATATATATATATATATATATATATATATATATTGTTCAGTAAAATCTCTAGATGTGTATTATGTGAGAATTGGGTGATTTTATTTATTGATAAGTAACCATCAGTATTTTTTATCTAATTAAATAAAATTTTTTTTTTTTTTTCAGTAAAATATCTAGATGTGCGTTATGTTAGAATTATATTAGGTGATTGTATTATATAGGCCAATATAATATTGGGTGATTTTATTTATTAAAAAATAACCATAAGTGTACTAAGAGGTAACCATCAAGGTTTGGAGCTGTTTGCAAGAAAACTGGCTACTTAAAAATATCAAACAAATAGAAGATAGTTCATCAGTTTTTGTTTAAATTTACGAATCATTGAAAGAACTTGTACGCAATTTGGAGGTATATACATGTTTGTGCATGCATGTGTATGTATAAAAAGAGACCATTGAGAATCAATGACCCGGCGTAGCTGGCTATGTACCTTGCACTCGTTGGTATGGTTGCAATGTTTCTGCACTGAGCCACAGCACCCCTCTCTTCACACTCCTACAATCCCAGAGCACACAAGTGTGTGATGTCTGGGGAGAGAAAGCAGGCTGCAGGGAATGCCAGATAATTCTAGATAGTACACTTCAGATTTTCCAGGCTGGTCTGAATTCAGAGAAGAGATGGATTCTTTCCTTTCCCAAGGGTATTAGTATATAAGTGAATTGAATGAATGTGGCTGGAATTCAAATTTGGCTCTCCAATTCCTCAATCCGAGCTGCTATCCATTACGCTCCCATATATATACTAGCAGTATAGCCCGACGTTGTTCGGGTGTAACGAAAGCTTTAAAACTAATCCATGGTCCTGGAGCTCAGACTCTTTGGATGTTGGCACGAAAGACTAAAAAAGCAATAGTTGTTTCCAGTTAAAGCGAAAACCGTAGACTGAAAGAAAAATGAATGGATGTAAGTCAAATTTTGATTTCCTGGTATCGATATCAAATAAGTTTTTTTTCATTGTAAACTGAATTTTGAGGGCTAAATAAGTCCTCTGAGTAAATGATATCATGGCTGAGACTAAGAACTGCAATTATACCTACTTAGAGCCAAACCTGATGCAAAAACTAAAATGAAAGGGCTGAAAAAAATACAGACATACAGGCAGATAAACAGACTCACACACAAACATCTTACCGTTTATATATATATTATTGATTTTCTGCACTGTTGTAAGAACTGCAACCTTGAAACTTCTGAATATCGTTTCTTATGTCTTTGTCTATGAGTGCATCAAATTTGATTAAAATCGGACCACTCCTTCTATAACCTGATTTTTTCGATTATCGATTTTCGATATTTATTAGGGGTACCTCGACACAAAACCTAGCTAAGAACACTCGCAGACGCTTATAGTACAACTGTGTAAATTTTCAAGAAAATCTGTTCAGCCGTTTCAGAGTCTATAGGTAACGGATACACAGACACACGCACGCACACACACACACACACACACAAAGTTTCATTTATAAATAAGTTTAGATATATATATAGTCATCCACAGACAGATCTGTTTCACTGTATCACAGCTCATCAGTACAGTTAGACATTTGATTGCTTCTAGTCAGGATTGAAACTCGACCGAATTGACATCGGTCAACAATTCTACCTCTCAGCTATGGGCACTTGTTAGAAGAAGGCAGACTTTTAGTGTGTTATATACAATGTAAACATACACCAGTGGTGGAGAGTGTTCTAAGTCATTACTGAATGAATGATGCGTAGATGCTTGAGTAGCTACTGTTTTTACAAAGTCTACCATTCTTCCAGAGTGCTCAATCAGGGTATGAGCATGTAAATATAGTCATCCGCAGACAGATCTGTTTCACTGTATCACCGCTTATCAGTACAGTTAGACATTCAATTGCTTCTAGTCATGATTGAAACAAGACCGAATTGACATCAGTCGGTGATTCTACCTCTGAGCTATGGGTGCTCGGTAGAAGAAAGCAGACTTTTAGCATGTTATATACAATGTAAACGTACACCAGTAGCTAAGAGTGTTCTAATTCATTACTGCATGAACGATGTGTAGATGCTTGAGTAGCTATATATATATATATATATATATATATATATATATATACACACTCATTTCCAAATTAAAAATAATCAAAAGTTCTACAATATAAATGCATTGATCACTTTTTAATACAACTGTGTACTGGTCTAATTTGATTATGACCAAAAACTAATTAATTAAATAATGTGTGTGTGTGTATGTATATATATATATATATATATATATATATATATATATATATATATCTATATATATATATTTTGTTTAATTGTGATAATGTTATATTGCCATAGTTGTTGTTTTTCAGTGGTTTTACTGATAAAATCTATTTTTGCAAGCAAGTATTTTATTGTAAAGAGCTTAAGCCCTTACAAGTGAGAACATCATAACAGTGTCCTCATGAAACTTTGAAGTCAGCATGAATCTGTTCTGTTAAAGAGACAGTCTTTGTATGTATATATGTGTGTGCATCAGCCTTATTTTACTTGCAGTCTATGCAACAAAATATGCAGGTTATTATAAGTTACAGCATCATGCAACAAGTGGCTTAAAATGTTGGTGGATGTATGCGCACAGCAAAATAGATTTTTTTTTTCCTGACCATGACACCTGAGTTTGAATCTCACTCTAGTGAAAATTGTCTGTGGACCATACCAAATGGTTGATGTAAATGTTTGGGAGCTGTCAATAGTTATGCTAGCATGAAGTAAAAAAAATCGGCATTCCCAACGGCTTGACTGTGCTGGTCTTCTTCCCAAAATGTAGATCACACCAGATTATACACCTTCTCCCGGGGCTTATGGCCTATCAGGTTGAATACACCAGTTCTCGCTCAATCAGAAGTTAAGCAACGTTGAGCCTGGTCAGTACTTAGATGGGTGACCGCTTGGGAATACAGGTGCTGTAAGCATATAGTGACGAATGTGCGTTGTGGTGCAGTGGATATCAGCTTGGAAATAGAAATTGGTGAGCCGAGTTCAAATTCCTATTGAATACCCTGCATTCACTTTAGCACTGGTACCCTTGGGAAAGATATTAATCTGTCTCTTCCCTCCAGTTATGGGTTAAATAACAATGGTAGGACTTGGGGAACCTACCCTTAAAAACAAATCCCAAATGTATTACTAGACACAAAAACTTATATAAACAACAATAAATTGTTGAAAGAAAAAGGTATTACCAGCAATAAATAAATAAAGTTTAGTTAGCAATAAATGACCCGCCCGAGGTTGATGTGCCATAAAAACAAAACAACCAAACAACACCCTCTCCCAGAAACTGTAACTAAGATCTGTTCAGCATCGTTGCAGTAT